>OZ022420.1:24430404-24645404 GCA_963989365.1 Rhimphoctona megacephalus
CCGAAAAATTGAAATATCTAATGATTCTTCGATTTTTTATAAATTTCATTTTTAATTACTAATTCAATTTCAAATTGTGATGAAATTAAACTATTTTCATTCACTACTTGAATTAGTTAAAAATTGTACGAAAAATATCGATGCACCGTCCAGTAAGTCCTGAACGATGTGACTTTATCTTCCATTATTCATTTATATTTTAGAGGACATCGCAAAATCTTGCAGGCCTCGTAAGATCGTCGTCGAGTAGTTGCTGCCTAGTGTTCGAGGATAATCCTTTGAGATCGAATGGTTCGTGCATTCAATCCATCTAATCGAGCCTTCGAAAAATGAAGAACTCGACTCATACGATTTTTCGTTGAAAATCCTTTGAGTTACGCCCTTTAAATTCGCCAGTCATTTATTAAATATACATGTATATACTGTACAAGGATATTTTTAGTTCGCGAATCTTTACACGAGCTGCACATAACCCCTTTTTCCCTTTTCGAAGGTCCGAAGAGCTTCTGGCAGGAATTTTTCAGGCAACATATCTTGATCCCAAAAGCCGGTGAAATTAAAGTGAGGAAAACTCACATAAAAAAAAAAGATCAAGGGCAGGGAAAAGGGAGTCGAATGAAATCTATATATCGCTGGCTGATATCGCGGAAGTTTATTCAGACCTCGATTTATCGAGTACCGTTTTTATTTTGACGGTTTTGTTTTTCCACCAGTTCAATTTCTCCCTCACTTTTCCCATTTCTCTGTGGTGGAAAAAGCAGCTACGATCGTTTAGTGGTTGACCTAAAATTAATTGAAACGCGAAGAGACTTTGGCTGGGACTTGACATCGAAAACACGAGCCAGGTCATATTTCTTTACGAAATGTATACGAACGACTTAATAATATTTTTTTTTAAAGCTCGAAAAAGAATTGGGACGATGCAAATTTATAATGCTTATATAGAGTCACAGATTGGAATTTAAGTGGATAAAATGGAATGAAATAAAAAGAGTAATGGAGAAAAAGAGAGTCTCAATAATTACTTACGCTATCGAGAGTCAGGGTCGCGTTTTATATAACGGAAATTTTATATACACTGCGCTTTGTCGTCGGATATATCGTATTTTTTTTAAGCACTCACTCTTTCTCCGTCTTTTCTTTCGAGGCTGGTAATGTACTCTATTTTTATATATGAGTATAGAGGACGAGAGACGAGACTGTGTGCTCGTTACAGACGCCACGAGTTCTTTCGCGATGTATTTGCTTTAATTCACGCTCTCCCCTGATACTCATTCAATGTGTTGTATAATTTATATATATTTATACGCATACATACACACATATTTTGCCACTTTTCTCTTCTTCGTTAATTCTCACCCGAACAGAGAGTTTCCTATGAGCTCAGGATCAAATTGCGTCATTTTCATCGCGTGACTATCGCCATTATTCGCTGTTCGAGTTTCCATCAGGAGAGAAGCAGCGAATAGGCAATGTAGTCTCACCGTACACCCAAGGAATAGCCGCAGATACGGAGAATAATGGAACAATCAAATTCACAATAATTTTTATCGGGCCGCCAATTATTTTTCCTCATTTATTAATTTTCCTGTATATAATTGCCAGCAAAAGGAGAATGTAGAGGATTTCCTACTTGCTGAAGAGGAATAATTGTTCATAATTGAAAATGAAGACTCCAATAATAAAAAATATACAAACGATAATTTATAAATCATGAAAAACAGTATTAATGATAAAGTTACTCTAAGATTCCAATTTAATTTTTCGTAACGATTTTCCGATCGTATTTTCGAACATTAGATCGCACGAATTAAAAAAAAAAATCTATACATACAGACTCCAAAAAGCGTCAAGAGCCTAAAACGGAAAATATAATTCGCATAAAGTATTTTTTTACCATTATAAATCGTTTCTACACCGAGTATTTTCTAGGGAGCTGGCGAGAGACAAATATGTGTATTTTTTTTCACGCGTGCAGAAGAGCGGTGAATCTTTTAAAGACCGGAGAAAGGCACCCCCAAGGGGAAGGATGCTGTGTAACTCGTAACACATGCGCGCCAGTGCAGCATCTCGCGAAAGTGTCTTCTTCAGTCGATGCTTCGCCAACGTACACCCACACTCACGTACACAAACGCATACATGCTTATAAGCATATTGAAGGTTTTTTTCCTTCTTTTTCTTCTTCCGTCTGTAAGCGGCGATGCGAAACGAGAAAAGAGGGACACGCATGCAATGTCTTGTCGTCTCTCGGGCAATTCGCTCGAGCCTCGTATATAACAGTATGTGAGAACGAGAGGGAAATCTGGGTTCGATTCGCCAGCTCTCGGCGTGTCTGTGAATTTTCGCCGGAGGAAGGACCGCTGATTCTTGGAAGTATAAATCTCGTTCATGCAGTACATGTTGTACAATATGCGTGTGTTGTAAAATATCATATATATATATATATATATATAATTAAGAGACATCAGACAGAGTACACCATCGCAGTCTGAGCTCGATTGACCACGGTAATTATGTCTCAAAGTAATTACGTTAATTGGTCACTTCTCAGTAGCGAACAAATCGTCGATGTGCGCTGAAAGGCCAAGCCTCTAATTGCAGAACACTATTTATTTAAATCGCGTACAAGCTAAGCCGTCAATTTAAAAAAAAAAAAAGTAAAGAACAAGTTTAATATCATCTTTATTCGTTATCGTGAATTGGTTGATCGAGTTGTTATTTTTTAAATTACTGTAGATTTTATCTTCGCACCGGGAAGTGAAAGATTAAAGGAGATAGATGTTAAAGGGTTTGATTTGTTGTGTTATTTAATAATGTCAAAAGATTTGATGAAAAGTTTAGTGAGTTTTTGTACTAAGATAAATTCTGTTTTTATTTCGCTCTGTGGACTCAAGTTTTTGCCATAGTTTCGAGGATTTTTCTCTCGAGACTCACAAGGGATAACTAGCAGTTCTCAGTAACGTTGAAAAATCGTTCATGCTTTGTTTTTCCTTTTTGAAAGAATAAAAATAAAAAATAAAAGGATTCCTAGGTCGATGAGAAAAACAAATATTTTAACGTTCCTCCAGAGGCCCATTTACCACTTACGAAATGATGCTTCAATGTTCTCTTTTTTCCGCCATATACCTCGGAGCTTTCTCGTAACCGGAAATGGTTTGGACAGATCGCCGTAGGCGGCTGCTCAATGGACAGGAAGAGAGAGAGAGAGAGAGATAGAGAAAGAGCAAATGAAAAGGGAGAAAAACGTTGGAAAAAAGAAAGATTCACCGATTCGAAACGGAGTTATAGTATGCGAAGGGTGTTGTTGATGCTCCATGGCACGTAAAGAGAAAAACAAACTGCACTAGCGTTGTCTATCGATATACCGAGAGCATAAAGAGTTAAAATTTAAGCTCTCTTAGAAACTTCCCTCCAGTTTGTCGCGATGGAACGCCTGGACAAAAAACACTTCAACAGTGGAACCGTGGGAGTGAGAGATTTGAAGGGTAGGGGTGCACTGCTTGAAAACGTAGAGCGGAAACAAAGAGGATCCATAAAGTTTGGGCGGGTTAAACAACGAGGAAAAAGGGGATGCTTTTAATTCTGTTAGTGAAAGGATAGAGAGAAAAAGAAGAGAACAAACAAATGGGAGAGGAGCAAGAGAAGTAGGAAGCAAACAAGGATTTTGTGTTCAAGGACAGGCATTTATAAAAATGAAGCTTCCTTTTCTAAATATTTAATTATCCTCAGGGAACATACACCCTTTTCTTTTATCCTTTTTTTGCGGAGCTGCACTCATTTTTCTCTCAAATATCAGACAAACAGTGGACCAATTTACAGAAGAAAGAGTAATCACAAGAGAATTGATCGCGATGCTTCTCTGATCCTGGTCGGAGTACTCAATGATTTAAATGGTTCCTTTGACGAAGTTTATATTCGAAGACATTTCGCCTCCTTCTCCCCTTTCTTCTCCTTCTATCCTTCCTATAATATATATATCTATTTATGTGTACATTTGCCAAAGGTCGTTATCGAGCGTGACGAAGAAGCTTTAGGATCCGTTAACACAGCGACGTACTCGTCTTATGACATCCGGAGTTGGTCGCAAACCTACCTAAATATTATAGGTATCTGTACGAATACGAGGTATCGTCTTGTGCTCCGGATATCAGGCTATTAAGGACGCCGGAGATTCAAGTCGTATACGTGATACAAAATATTAGAGTGAAGTTACAGAAGTTTGAGCTTCCGCCCTATGAGGATTCAACGGAATGTCAAACAAACTTTTAAGAAGCTTTACAATACTTTGATTGCAGTTATGGGAATGATTGGGCTTGAAAAGAATATAAAAAAGTTCACGCCTTTTAATTTATTTTAAATTTCTTATTTACTTGAATAACTCAGCTAATTGTTTCAGCAAATATTTTTTTATTTTATGAACTACACGAATTAATTTCCTCTCCAATTTACAAGAAAGGCAGAATTCTCGTCCATCGACCTTCCAATAAATCTACCTTTTCCGTGTCACGAAATAGTGACGATTTACGAAAAATGTCGTGAGGTGACCTGACGAGAAAATGAACAAATATTTCGTGACTAATCGAAGCTTGTACAGGAAAAAAAAAGAATGAAAGTCGCCCTAATTCAAGTCCCATTTCTCGAGTCTTAATGCGACAAATTATTGCTCACGTTCAGCGGAGCTTGCGTCGTGATGTCGTTAATTTGGGACAATTAACTTTAAGTGAGTCGTTATGGTACACACATAGTTTTATTGTTCTTTAAACTATTCGCTAATTGTCGACTCTCTATAATGTACAAAGTAGATAGAAATTACAAAGAAAATGTTAGGGAAGTTTGTTTCACTGAAACGAGAATAAGTGTGTACGATAATGGGGCATTTTGATGTTGCGATAGAGCTCGATTCGGTTTTGGCTTTTCGCCACCAGGCGGCTTGAAGCGAAGTCCCTTGCACAAAAGAAGCGTTGTGGATTCTTTTATATAAGGAGCCTTCACTATATTCTCTTTCCTGAACGCTGAACGTGCCCATGATTAATGAAGAAAGTTAAGCGACCAATCGAAATATTAAACTACAGATACGCGTTAGGGAAATGATAAAATAGGGATTGAATATCAATTGACATGAAAAAATGCTCATCAACATTGTATAAGGGAGACCGGGGCTAGTTGGCTAACTTTTTACTCTATTGCTTGTAAAAAAGGAACTAAACAATATTTCAAAAAACAAATTGTTGTTCTGAATAGAAGCATTCTTCCACTATCTCAGATAATTATTTAAGATTTTTTATGAAATACTAAGTGGGTTATTCAATCGGTTTTTTGAAAATCCGTTTTTGTGTCAACCAACCCCAGTGTCGGGGTAAGTTGACTCAAAGTATGGGGCAAGTTGACTATAGTACGATTTTTACCTGATAATTACTACAATTAATAAATAAATTAAGGCAATTAATTTTACTTGATAATCACTACGAATGAATAAAAAAAATGGATGGTTACCAATATTATTTATTTAATAATTCAAAAAGTTAACACAAATGTTAACATTAATGAAATTAAAGATTATTTTTGGTGATAATTGTGGTAAAAAAGGAGTATTTAATTCTCTTCATTAGTTTCTTCGTCGTCGTAATCAGAATTGCAGTTTACACATGTGTCAACCAACCCCATACTAATGTTGGCCTACTTACCCCACCCCGTTTTTTTAGAAACAAAACGCCCTACACGCGAATTATAAGAATAATTGGAAAAAATTATTAGGCAAAACTATAGATCAATATATGTACTTTCATATAGTGGGCAATTGGAAACAATTGGAAAAATGTCCGAGGCAGGAAGAGATAGGAAAGATCAACAAAAAAATTTACTTTGGTACTTGGATTTTCGAAAATCTTTTACTGCTCCTAAACGACGTGTCGCTCCGACGTATTAAGACACATGAATGAGCGAGAGGTTACAATGAATATAATAACAAACGCGCGTATGTTTACAATACGTGGTTTCGATGTTATTGTGAATTAGGGTGAGGGTTAATATGTAGAATAACCAAATTGTAGAACGGTTAATATTTCGAAATTTTAGTATTCATAAAATTCGATCAACGAAAAATAAGAAACTCAAAGTTTATATTTTCGATAGTATATTAAGTTGAATGCGTATTTGATGTAATATTTTTTCTTTGATCGCGCATTTATTCGAAAATATATATTCAGACTGTCTATACTTCAAATGCAGATAATATAGATTGTCCTAATGTAAGAAGTTTATATTTTCTAAATTCGAAATGGAGAGCAATTCTTTTATTGAGAGATCAAAATATATAGTCTGAATAATTCGAAAGTAAATTTTTCGAATGACTACAAATTAGAAGTACAAAATAGCGAACGTTGTGAAGCACGAATAATGACAAGCAACACTTTACAGCCCAGAGGCTCTCGCTATTTCGACCGTTCGACTTTCTGGTGTTTTGCTATTTTGACCACATTAATATTTTGTCTTTCGTTAAAATATATTTGAAATTGTGAATATTCATAATATTATCGATTTTAGTATTTGACGACTCGAATGCGTAATAGTCGAGCTTTTGTAAAATCGCTATTCCAGCCTTCGTCATTTGGGCTACTGTTATATTTTCTTTTTGACGTAAATGTACTTCGAACTCTTTAATTTCTCATTTTTTTATTTCCAGCATAAAGGCTATAGTAGAATTAATCTGTCTACACACTACTATTCTTCAATTTAAAAATTTGCAGTTTTAGCCGTTCGAAGTTTTAATCATTCGAAAATCTTACTCCCACCAGTGAGTTAGTCAACTTACCTCGATAGCCAACTAACCCCGGTCTCCCCAACTCATCCGTTCACCGTGGAATTTTCATTAGTCATTTTGGTTGCCTATATACAAGCAGATATAGTGTACATTAGCAGTTTGTCTCAATCTTTAGGGAATCTGCATTATGCAAATGTGTGCACGTATATTATACATATGCATCAGATCGTATGTGCGATGTTGCAGAGACTCTAGTGAGCCGATTAAATTCAAACTCCAGCCAATTATGGAACCTAATTAGTCAAACAGAGGCAAGTAGACATTGCGAGTTCATTGAAGGC
Organism: Rhimphoctona megacephalus; assembly: GCA_963989365.1. Classification (NCBI taxonomy): domain Eukaryota; kingdom Metazoa; phylum Arthropoda; class Insecta; order Hymenoptera; family Ichneumonidae; genus Rhimphoctona; species Rhimphoctona megacephalus. Next base: position 24,437,506 of record OZ022420.1, read on the forward strand.
GCAGCTTTAGTGGAAACTCTTATTCGTGTCTCTTTCACGCCCTTCATTCTCTTTTCTTCATTTTTTTTCTCCCTTGCCAATCACTTTCCAAGGCGTTCGTTGAACCAAGGAGAGTAAAAAAGGGCATTTAACCAGAAAGTAATGCATCATCTCCAAAGAAGAATGCATACTCTAGTTATTGCTGAGCGAGTAACGAAAAAAGACCGAGATTAAACTATGGTAATGAAAAATCCACTTCCAGCATCTAAAAAAGTCTTGTTAAGAAAATATATCGTGACGTCGATCTTTATGATTGAACATTTAGTTGGTAAGGAACGTTACCAAACACAAATACAAAAAAAAAAAACTAATTACAAAACTCTTTCCTATAACATGTTTATTATTCAAAATATAATGCTTTTGTCGTTTAAGTATCAAAGAATGTTTAAAACTTTTTTCATTCGACAAAAAAAGAGTTTGCTAGCTAACATCAAAGAAATGTATAAAAAAAAAACTTGGGATTAACTCCGACTTATAATGGAGCAAAAAGGGTCGCTCGAATGTGCCTAGCATTAATTCGCCCAAGTCGCAATGAATCGCAGCATTCTTTTCAGTTGTATTATCGGTGTGCTCCATGAACATACGTCGCTGTTCTCCACGTGAGAGCCACAAATCATTTTGGATTGTAATAAGTTTGTGTGCGGTTGCAAGTAGAGAGGAAAGAAAACGTCATATCTGTGTGGTCCGCATATGAGCAATACAGTCAAAGGACAATAAGCTCGTGTGGCTGTATAGAATTCATATATATATATACATATATATATATGTTTGAATGAACTGTCAGTTTGCTCTAGGCAACACAGCTGTGCGTTCTCACCATCGGCTTAACGAGGAGTCCCAAATGGTTCACAATTTCGATATAGACATGCAGAACCAAATGCAAACCGATACTCTTTTCGAAAGAGACAACTTTTTCGAGCCTCGTAATTTACTAATGGAGCGATAAAAAAAAAAAAATTATTAAAAAAAAGGGCTTTTGAGTTTATTTCTTCGCCTAAAGGTTTTTATGTCACATTTTTTTACGACCGCACTCGCAACCTCTGAAATACTCCTTCAAAAGAAACATTCCATTTCACAGAAATGGATTCCAGTTTTTATGATAGGAATTTAACAAATGGAATTTTCGTAAGCTCTTCACAGACAGCGATATAAAAAAAATAAGGAATCCTTGAAAAATAACGTACTACACCGAGATTTGAGAAGCTATTTTATTATTTATTTATTTCTTTACAACTTCCTTTCCCCCCAATTAAACGACGCCGAAAAATTCCTGCGGCCAAAAACATTTACTCTAGGTCCGCATACATTTCTATTCAAAAGAAATGCGCAAATGGATATTCCTTTAAGAGGAAATGCTATAAATCGTTTAGAACAATTCATCAAAGTTGTCTTGCATCGAAAAAACTCATTGGATGTTGTTATAATATTGAAGAATAAAAATATTGGCAGGAAAAAATTGAATTGTGGACATAGTACTTAGTGTTTTCATTACAGAAAAAAAATTACGCTTTAAATGACTCATAAGCGATAAAAATGATATACAGCCTTGCCCAAAAGTATTAGGCACCCTGTGATTGTTCGATTCGTACAAAAAGTCGAATATCTCGAACAAAAAATATCGTAACCCAATTTAGCAAACGGGATTTTAAAGCGGATAAATTCAGCTTTATTTTGCTTTTTTTAATTCATTTATGCGATTTTTTTTGCACCCGGTACGTAATTTTGAAAATAGCTGTTTTTCGTGATTTTCGCACCTTGTTGAATCGGGTGCTGGGCTCCTAGAGAATAGTAAATAGACTTTTTGGTCAGAAAACCTTAAAAAGGATATCTCCAGCTTCAATTTGGTTTTTGAAAAAAAAATTTGCGATTTTTTTTCGCAGAGTTATTTAGTTTTTTCCGAAAAAAGGCAAATTTCCGAAAAGGTGACGTACCTCGAAAACTATAGTGTTTGAAATATTTTGTGTAAGCAGTGAGAAGTTGCATTATGTTTTTTTGGATTCATTATGTAAGAGACGAAATATAACGGTTGTTGACGTCATGATTGATGTGGCCCGAGCAATGGCGGTGGAGGCAATAAAAACAGTTAAGAGTGAGTAGTCGTCGATTGGCATCCGTCGTAACATGTAGCCAAAATGTATAATACGACAATAAAGGTATTCGGTCTCTACCTTAACATTACGATTTGAATTAAATTATTTTCTATCCTTACAATTAAAAAAAATTTAGATTTTTTTCCGAAATTTTTTTGTATCGCTGTTTCTGGTTGATAATCAACGATTTGTCTCATTAATTTATTTGCGTAACTTGAAAACTAAGAGGTTCCAATTGAAATATTAAGAGGGGAAAAAGGTATATTATTGAATCTAGTTTTGAGGCTTTCACGGCCATTATTGTTATAAAGGCATTATTGTTATAAAGGTGTTTGTATATTATTGAATTTTTTTAGAATTCTTATTTCAATTTTTTATTTTATTAGATAATAATATAAACGAGAATGAGATATAAATATTTACACTTATTCTATGATGATCTTTTTAAAAAATTTAACTAATGTTTTGTTGGACCACCTTTGGCCTTAATTACGGCAGCCACCCTTTCTAGACATAAAGTACTCTAAGTCTGGATATTCCATTGCTCGAACATTATTTGAATTTCATAGACATTGAGCGAGACTATAAGCTTATATTTTTTCGGAATTTTTTTTTAAACTAATAAATGTGATTTTCGCGTTTATACATACCGATAATATTTTACGCTTTTATGTTTTTCGTTTGAGCAATTTTCACAGACTGACGATTTTTGACAAAAAAGACTAAAAATCATATTTACATGAGTAACATTGTTGTTTTTCAAGTAAAATCCCAAATCAAATGAAAATCAAGTAAAAAATCTAAATTTTTTTCAATGAATTCAAAATAATAAAGTGCAACTTGTTACTTCTTACACAAAATATTCTAAACCTCATAGTTGTCGAGGTACGCCACCTTTTCGGAAACCTGCCTTTTTTCGGAAAAAATTAAATAACTGCGAAAAAAAATCGCGAATTTTTTTTCCAAAAACCAAATTGAAGCTGAAGATATCCTTTTTAAGGTTTTCTGACCAAAAAGACTGTTTACTCTATTCTTTAAGAGCCTAGCACCCGATTTTAGAAGGTGAGAAAATCACGAAAAACAGCCATTTTCAAAATTACGTATCAGAAGCAAAAAAAATGGTATAAATAAATAAAAAAAAGCAAAATGAAGCTGAATTTGTCCGCTTTAATATCCCGTTTTCTAAATTGAATTACGATATTTTTTAATCGACGTATTCGACGTTTTGTGCGGATCGAACAATTACAGGATGCTTAATATACTTTTGAGCAAGGCTGTATGTGCGAATCATTGACCAATATTTCGTATCCCACGCTCGTCCTGTTTGAGCGATAATTAAAATAAAACAAAAAATATCTCCCTAACGGCACGGTCTAACGAGGAAGAGTGTTTCATGAATACTCTTTTTTTCTTCGCTCGATGGCTTTTTTCGTCTTTTTTTGCCTGTGTGATATAAAGGACTCATCTCTAGCAGTGGCGTTTTCGACTCCGCATCCTGTACATTCGAAACCACGTTGATATGTATAGATATATAATAAAAAATGCTAGTGGTTGCTGGCTACGTATTCAAAGGGTGCATTATTATTTGAACGGTTTAACGAGTTCTCTCTCCTCGATCCTCGCTATTTCAAAGGGTCTCTTGCAGCTTCGTTGGTCGTCTGTTTGAGGGTGAGCACGATTCGGGCTACCACAGTAACTGTACGAGATATCCCCAGCAATAGAGGGCTGTGTATTTCACTCATCTCTTTCGAAACTCCCCGCTAAAATCAAAGATCTCCTAAAGCTCTCGTTATTTCTAAATCGCTAGTTTTTTTTGTATTCTCCTTCATTTCTTTTTACACTTCAACGGTGACGATTCGACGATTTATTAGTAGATTGGGGAGAGGTAAGAGATCAAAGAGAGTTGGCTCGAATTTTGAGCACTCACCAAATTGAACGGATTTGGATTTATTTTCATGGATTTATGGTTAGATGAATTTATTTCCAATAAGGCTTGTGCGAATCTAGCGGATGGGGTCGCTTTGTCGTAAAATATTAGTTATTAAAAGCTATTGATATATTGACACAGGGGTGCATGGCCGGGGCAAATCGGGACGGAGATTGAAAATCAAACGACACTTTTGAAAAATAGTATTTGTTTTTTTCTTTAATTCTATTCAAGGAGGGATTCACCTTGAAGATATTCAAAACTTTGAAATCAGCATAGATTCATGAATTATTCTGATTAAGAAGTTTCTTGAGCCAATAATAAATCGGAGTACTTGCGTGAACCGTAGACGGGGGCGAATAAAAAAATTACAAAGTAAAATATACTTTAATGAAGTAAATATATTTCTGTTGACGTAGACGATTTGATAGGACTGGAGTGAGTTGATAGTTGCTCTAAGCGGAGAAGTTGGCCAACGAGCACGCGATCACTTTATTAATGGAAGGTAATAACCTATTACGTAGTACAAAACACGTACAGACGTATGTATACATGTATATTCCAATGTAATGAGTTGGTCTTTTGCGTTATAGAGTTTCGAGCAAGTTTCTCAAGTTTTGAATATAAGCTCGTTAACGGATGGACGATCGAGCCCATTTTCTCCCACCACACATGTAGTGACCATAGTTTTGGAAAACTATGAGAATTCCGAAGATTCCACTAAATTCGAGAACTGTACCCTTTGAAAATCTGTACAGAAGTCAAAGTTGATTGTAACAAATCTATTGCGAGATAAATATATTGTTAATAGGAAAAGATAAAGCACTGGAGAATTGAAGTAGTAAGTCTTTGTCAGTTCGTTCTACGCGTGTCTTTTTAAAGAAAGCTTCATAAAATCGTCCGTGAAGAAGAAGAAGAATTTTGCTCGAATCGAAATGCTTACAAAAAAGTGCCAAAAAGCACACGATGGAATGTTTTTTTTAACGAAGCCAAAAAAGTAAGCGAAGTTTCGTCTTTTTTGTTCAGGAGCAAAAAACGGGGAACGCATTGGGAAATCCTTTGACTTTGAAGCTTCGTAACGGTTAAACTTGTGTCGTCGCTGTGTACACTTTCTGCCGATCGATTTGATCGAAGCGAACGGTAAATACTTTACCGATTCTTTTTTTTCTCTCGTATTACTTATTGCTCGTTATTTCCACCTTATTTATTCATTGGTACGAAATTTGTACTTTGGTCGTTTGGCCATTAATACTTGTACTTTATTTATTCATGCGAAATTTGTCAACGGGAGCGAAAAGTTTTCTTTTCGCTTCAATTTTCAACGTCACAGTAAAAAGTCTTTTTATGGAGTTCATACACGACATTTTTTCCACTTGGCTTCTCTGCATTTTTCTCTTTCGATAAACACTTGAGAAAAAGTTTCTGTCACCCTCAGAATACAGTTATACAAAAGGGCCAAGTTGTTCTTTAGGCAAGTTTCCTTTATTTCTATGCTCGTTAGGTCGATGTAAAAAAAGAACTTGTTGTTAAATTGGACAAGGCCACTCTTTACGAAAAAACTCTTTTGCTTATGTAGAGACCGCAAAAAATGCTGTTTAAAAAGAAAAAAAATGAAATTCGTAAGAATTTACGTGTTTAATCGACTGCATAACCGCCTTTTTTCTCATTAGCTTTAGCTCTATATCGTGAAACTATAAAGTGACCGTATCGTCAGATACCCCTAGGGAAAAATATTCCTCCAGGTAGCTAACTCAATTTTTCCCTAGCGAAATACGTTCCACGTGATCGTTGCGACGGGCAGTCTTTAATATCTTTTTTCTTTCTTCTAACTTGTTTTTTTGCCTCTTTATTTTCTACTCTATTTCTCCATTTTCACGACATTTTGCTGCCTCTGAATTAGAGTACATGAGTGTCGAGGTCGTCTACGAAAAAAAACGAGACTAGGTTCAAAACGGGCAATGCAGCGCATATAGAGCGCCACCAACCCCCGTCATTACTGCAAGGGTTGTGACTCGTTCTCGCTCGTTTGCTACACGAGCTTTTTTCACCTCTCTATACGAATAAATATACATAACTTTTGGTGTCGAGCACTCGGAGAGAAAAATTGTCCATAAACACTACATGTGTACGCGAGAGAACTTTTGCGACAGTTTATCGCAGCGACAACAAGTATCGCGTTTTAATACTCTGGAACTCGTGCAGATTTTTGTCAATCTGATTTATGCTTGTTTTTATTGAGCATACTGAATTATATGGCACGTTACTTCCTATCATACCTTTAATAAAAATTTACATTACGTACTGCGAAAACAAAAAAAAGGATTTCCAGAATACAGGATGTTCCAGGTTTAATAGTCAATAATGTTGACTCAAGTTCTGAGTCGAATTTCGAATCGGAACGTTGGAAAAGTTATTAGTTTTTGAAGTAGACGGAACCGTGCACTTTCACCGCGTATACTGTCAAAATCACTGAATATAGAGCAAATATGTATAGGACCAATGTTGTAGAGCATGAAATTTCCTACACAAAAGTCATTGAGAATTTTTATTATCGTCAGTGGTTTAGTGTAGGAAGCGAATCGAAAAAGACCTTAAAAACGCTCGTTCTACAACCAACCTTCGAAAACAAAGTTGGTTTTCGAGTCGCTCTTAGGACTAAACTACTAAACATGGAAAAATTCTGTTAAGAACTTTTTTGTAGAAAATTTGATGTTCTACAAGATTGATCCTATGCATTTTTACTGTATATTCTCAACCGTTTCGGCTGTATACGTGACCTAGCCAAAAACAGCATAAATGCTGTGAAAAAAGCTGATACAAGTACAATTATGCCCCTCAAATAGTCGTTCCAGTTAATCCCCCCCACCACCCAGCGCCAAAATACCAATCCCCACAAAAATTTACAAAAACCCGTCTAAGTCGTACATGCAAAGATCTCCGCACAAAAATCCTTTCTAAAAACCAACTCATCATACAAAGTTTTATGGGTAACCGCTCTCATTATCTTATCAAATTAAGTCAAATTGTACAGAGGTGATAATTTCATTCTCGTAAATGTTGTGAGTTCACAAAAAGTTTATAAATAAATAAAGATCTACTAAAGTATATGTGGCCAAGTACGTGGGATTTTATTATGTTTATAAAATTTCCAATTATGTTCATGTGCCATTTCTCTAATTAATGCTTTATTACAACGAATTATTATCCTACGACTTAGAACTACAAGGGCTTTAAAAAAAAATACAGAATTGCATTAGCCTGCGTGAGCTTGAACGCTGCCACACTCTCATTTGTAATATTTGTAGTATAGTTTTATTGGTAACAAATTGATAAAAGTTTACTATCGTACGTGGAGCGGATACGCATGCACAGAGTACTTGTCCCGAACAAGTAAAAACTTGAATTTTTTTTAATTTTGTAAAAAAAAAATTTCAAAAAATATTGCATCGAAACATCCGTGCCAACAGATCAACGGATCGGAAAATATTCCATAAAAAATGATGCCGAAGAAATACTCCAATAGCATCAGAATGCACCGAAAGTTTTTAAATATAAGTAATCATAACGAAACGAGATTTTGAAACAAAAAAATATACGTACAAATTTTCGAGAGCTAAAGTTTAATTGGAAAAAATAATTTTGGCCGAAGTACTACACGAGTTTTTCTTTTATAATATTTATTGATTACGAATTATTTCTCATGAGCAATAGATAAAAAAAAAATTGGTGAAGTACTTATGAAATTTTTTTTTCTCAAATCAAATATCTTTTCGCTCAAAATTATTTCGCATCGCCTGATTCCATTTTGGGTTGCAAGTGCAAATAGAATTTTCATGTATTTAGGGTCTCTACCACTCTAGGGTGGTTTAAAACCATATATAATTCAAACCTAGGGTTGTATCATATACCATTCTCTCAATTAAATAAAAAATGAAGAGAATGGTTTCCAAATAAACTTTATTATTGCATGCAAGAGACATTTTATGGTAAAAGAGAAGAGGCACTGTTTTCGACTCCGTTCTAGAGTTTACGTTCGGAAAAAAGAATTGTTGGGGCTAGAGTTAATAAAAAAAATTATTTATTAAGGTACTGTTCAAAAGTTTACTTATTAAATTACACTTTATTTTTTCACTATCACTCTTCTATCTATATATATAAAAGTTACTTTAACCAAAACTGAAACTGACCGTGATCTTTATAACCTCACAACTGTTCAAAGGTACCAAATATTCACCGAATACGAGTTTATCATACACCATTCTCTTAGTTATCAAAAAAAAAAAAACATAGAGAATGGTTTCTAAATAAACTTTATTATTGTATTCAAGGAACATTTTATGGTAAAAGAGAAGAGGCACCGTTTTCGACTCCGTTCTAGAGTTTACGTTCGGAAAAATAGATTGTTGAGGCTAGGGTTAATAAAAAAAATTATTTATTTAGACACTGGTCAAAAGTTTATTTATTGATTTAAAATTTATTTTTGCACTATCACTCTTCTACCGATAATATAATAAAAGTCACTTTAATCAAAAGTTGAAACTGACCGCGATCTTCATAACCTTACAACAAAGATATTAAATGTTCACCGAATACACGTTTAAAGTCCTGATCTCGACTATGTCTAACCAAAAATCAAATTATCTGCTTTCACACCCGCGATTTTTGTAACCTTACTATTTAACCCCACAACTGTCACTAGTACAACCGCGATCTTTTTTATAAACTCACAGCTGTCACTCTTACTTATACATCCTGAAGAAAAGTCGTCGACTGTCACATCAACGAATACAGTCTCGCATATCACCAGAAAATTTCTAGTTATAACTAGTGTCACTAGACAGCAACCGCTAAGATAAACGTCAAAAAGTGTGTGCGAAAAATGCCACCTTTTTTTGATGATTTGGAAGGATGAAATATTAATATTTCCAATATGCGTAAGGCTACAGAGTTCTAATAAATAGTCACGATTAAAAGAAAAAAAATAAAAAATACGTGAACTAGCAACATCTTTTAAAACGTTGTAATTAATTAAATATCGCCGAAACAATTTTCGAAAACCGTTCGAAACCGCTCTGCTTGCTGTAAAGACTTTAGTAGCGACTCGTCTTCGCCATCTTATAGTATACGTAAATGTACTTGTCTCGAGTCGCTACCGCGACTCTAGATTTCACATCCGCGATCTTTATAACCTTTTTCAACTCACAGCTGTCACGGTTATTACATGATATGAAAAACACTTATTAGTTCTCGCACTATTACTCTTTATCTATTACTAACCAAAATCAATACTGAAAATAATATCCGTCAGCTTTCACATCCGCGATCTTTATAACCTTATTTTTTTAACCTCACAACTGTCACTATTAATATAGAATTTCACATCCACGATCTTTATAACCTTTTTGAACTCACACCTGTTCACTGTTATTACATGAAGAAAAGTCAATCAGCTGTCACATCGACGAACACAGTCTCACATATCACCAGATTTCTAGTTACAACAGTGTCACTAGACAGCGACCGCAAAACGTCAAAAAACGTGTGCGAAAAACGCACCATTTTTTTTATGATTCGGAAGAATGAAATATTAATATTTCCAGTATGTGTTAGGCTACAGAGTTCTAAATAGTCACAATCGAACGAAAAAAAAATAAAAAATACGTGAACCCGCAACATTTTTCAAAATGCTGTAATTCTTTAAATATCGCCGAAACAATTTTCAAAAACTGTTCAAAACCACTCTGCTTACTGTAAAGACTAGTAGCGACTCGTCATCTTCGACATTATAGTATATTAAATGTACTTGTCTCGAGTCGCTACCGTGACTCCAGATAAAAGTACCCGTTTGTCAATTTAACGGTATCTTCGACTCAAATTTAACGCTAAATTCGATTCAAAACTTGAACTTACGTTATTAACTATTCAACCTGGGGCATTCTATATAAGCCACAAATAGGGAATTTTCTGAACATATGTGCGAATATTTTTATATGCAAAAATATGGAGGAGAAAAAAAGTAAATAATTACAGGCCACCAAGGAGCAATGAAAAACACGTTAAACGTTAGTCAGTTCATATTTGTATATCTTTTAACATATATCTATTAATATAAACGATAATCTTCGGATAAAAAGCCTGATCGTGACAGGATACGTTATATATATATATATAAGAAAAAATAACATTTTCGTTCTATTTCGAAAGCGCCGAAAGCGTCTAGCATCTGGCAATATTGCAGACTCGTTAACTCGTCTGGTATATGCAAGTCGAAGGAAACATTTTCTTTGTACACAGATCAACGATGATGGATAAGGCAGCTTGCGAGTTTACAGTGAAGATTGAAAAAATATATCAGGCAATAATAATAATTTAAAAATTTTTGGCCTTGACGTACAAATCGACTAGGGGGTTTGAAAAGGCCAAAACCGACGTCAATTTAAGGCGTTAACACTTGAAGATTTTAGTTTTTTTCCTGAAATTCCTATACTCTTCCATCACGACGTAAAAAAAAGTGATTAGAAAAACCAATCATCATTTTTAGAACAAGTTAATACTGGAAATTATATAGAATTGCTCAAACCTCATCAGTCTTGCTAATAATCGCTGTTTGTTCGCAATTGAAATTTCTGTTGATATATATACCATATACGGGAGGGCTGGGCAAAGTGAAACATCCGGGTAAAGCGGAACACCCCCCTGAAAAAAGTGAAATTTCTTTTCTCAGTGGAAAACCGAAAAATTCGATCATTTGACTCAGGACATGCGTTGAAAAAGTAGTATTCATTGAAACGACTGATGTTTCTAATATAAAAATTAAAATATATTTATTAATAAAAAAATGAATATTCAACAAAAATTTGTATGAAAAAAAAATTATTTTGCTGCAAAACGGAGATGTGAATATCTGACTAGCATAAGAATACTACTGATAATGCTGTAAGCATGTTTGAAAATTATTAATCGTTCATTAGACTGATGCAAAATGTTTTTTAATTTTTTTTATTTTCTTGCTCCTATTCATGTTTTCTCTGGATATTAATGAAAAAAAATCTGTTTAAAAATGAGCTCAATATGTCTCAATATTCAGAGGTGACTCTCTTGACTTCTATTGATGTTTTCATTTTTTTAATGTTTTTTTAACACCCTTTTTTAACTTCATTTTTTAACCTGTTAAGGAGCCAGTCCACTTTGGAGCCAAAAAAAAAGACTATTTTCGCGATTTTTTTTTGAGGATTTTATAAAAGATACGAATATAAAAGTTGTTGGGCTTGATAAATAAAGTCTTGAAATACATAAAAAAAAATTTTTATTCATTTTTATTCATTTTTAAATACAAAAACTATAATTTAACGTAACGCCTCAAAAATAGGTGGACTAGGTAGCTCCATCACAACTCGACAACGGCTTGTCTGAAACAAAAAAATCGAAGTCCATTAGATTCAGTATGACACCAGCTACAAAATGACCCTCGAATATAAAGTTTTATCAAAAAATAAAAAAATGGCAGATGAAAAACGAAAAAAGTAAAAAAAAACGCGTTTTTTTCGCAGTTTTTCACAAAAAAAAGAGTAAAAATCAAAATTTTAAAACCATCGAGGGTCATCTTGTTGCGAATCATATTTACAATATGTGGTTCAAAATTCAAGAGAATCGATTTATTAGTTATAGAGATACGATGGAGCTAGATTTTGAAAACGTTGTTTCGAGAAAAACGCGTTTGAAATTTATACTATGAAAGAGGATTAAAAGGCCGATGGGTCGGCCGAGCGCGCTATATGCTCAGGTAGACGAAATGAGGTCCTGACGTTCGGGTAAAAAAAAACATACTTAGAGAGCTCGGATTTTCATAAAATTTTGACACAATATTTCTGAATGTATGTACTTTCGAAAACAGTAAAAAAAATCGATTTTTTGAAATTTTCAAAGTGGACTGGCCCCTTAAAAAGTAAGCTCAATAGCTCCGTTTTCAGAGGTGTCTCACCCAACTTTGATTTTTATTTTTTCAAACACACGATTTTTAGAATTTTTATTTTTGGGTGTCTACTAGGTTTTCCTTTAGAGATTGATCGTATAAAAATTCTGGCCAAAAAAATGACCTTAATTCGTCAATTTTCACAGGTGTCTGTATCGACTGTGATATGATTATTTGATGCCATTTTTGGAACCGTTTTATAGGCATCCTCCCATAAAATCTCATGAAAAATACAAAATTTTAAAGAATTTTTTTTCATAAAAAAAGACTCGACATATTCCGTTATTTTTACAATGCAAAAAAAAAAACACGTCACTCGAGAGACGAGGACTCGACGGATCTGAAGTAAAAATACCATGAAAAAAATTGAACCATTTGAGGATGGTTATTGCAAAAATGAGCATAAACGAAACAAAATTTCCACGATTTTTAATAATAGTTTAAAAACAGAGTTGCAAAAAACCCTGACTTTTTACGTTCGTTTGGTTATAATAAAAATAGATGGACAAAAATTAATTATTTGGGACAGCGCTATAACGAGACCAATGACAGGGAGAATATCGAAAAGAAAAAATCGATTATTTCGAAAAATTTGATGGAAAGGTACCCTCAAATTAAATTATTATGAGCAAATAAATAAATAAATAAAAAGTGAAAATAGGCATCTCCAAAATCTTAAAAATTAAGCTCATTTGTTAACGGCACTTTTATTTTAACAATACTGGAAGAAAACAGGTTAGGTCGCACGAAAATTATTTATAATTTTTTTTTAACAGAATTTGTCTTTCATCAATATCGAAAGAAAACACTAGAGGAAGCAAAGAAATTTAAAAAATGGTGTTTTTTAATAGAAAACATTTCTTAACCATTAAAACATCAATAAAAGTCGAAAGACTCGCCTCTAAATATTGAGTAATTGAGCTTATTTTTAGCTGAGATTTTTTTTCATCAATATCCAAAGGAAACACGACTAGGAGCAAGAAAATTAAAAAAACCAATGAATACTACTTTTTCAATGCATGCCCTGAGTCAAATGATCGAATTTTTCAGTTTTCCACTGAAAAAAGAAATTTCACTTTTTTCGGGGGAGTGTTCCGCCTTGCCCGGGTTCCACTTTGCCCGACCATTCCCTACATTTTTACAGTTTGAATCATCTTTTTTTTTCAACGTTGGAAATTATCTCGTGAACGTGAAAATGCCAAGAAGTCGATGCATCATCGAGGAAAAAAATGATATTCCGATAATCTTCTCTTTCTCTCTGTTTCCCATGAAGGGTTCTATTATTACCTCAAGTATTTTAGCGTCTATATCGCCGGGCAAAAGCCGACACTCGATAACAATTTTTCTAATCTATTTTAATCCGAACCCTCTCATACAGTGTGTGTGAATGAAAGAATACGAGGGAGATAAAACGATTGGCTTCCAATGAATTTCTCCATCGTATTTTGTGATTATCTCTTTCTCTCTGAACGAAAATAAATAAACAAATGAATGTGCGATTAATCAATACGAATAAAACTGTTTTCAAACGAGAAAATTTCGCCTCCGCATTAATATTTATCGAATCAGAATAAACTCTTCGGTTTCTAGATATTCGAGTAAATCTTTGTACAATCACGAATGATAGGAAATGCATAAGAACTCGAATGAACTTTACATAAGGCTCAACTTTACAAAATAGGAAATGTGTCGAAGAACAGATTAGAACGCGTGGTTGACCACGTGTATGTCTCGTCGAGTTTTATTTCGGTTGTCTGGCTCTTTTATATACGAAACGGAGCGTTGTAAAAGGGCCTTTTCTATATATCTTTATCTCCTGAGTAAAAGAGAGAAGGAGAGAGACGTCGATTCGTCGAGGCGCGAAATAGACACTCCAGTATTATATACCGAGATCCGATGTTCCTACAGCCGAATAATCCGGTTACATCGATGCGCCTGTCCATGAATAAACCATTCTCGATAACTCACCCTTCCGCGTGTCACCCGCGAGATTCTCGCTCGGTCGAGCAATTCACCAGAAACGTTGGTGTCTCACCCACCGAGTGGCAACGACCTTTTCTTTTCCCATTTGAAAAATTGCCCTTATCGCGAACAAATTCCGCAGCATCAATTTATTATCATCGATTTAGCTTTCTCTCACTCTCTCTTTCTCGTTCTCTACTATTCCTACCCAGCCATTCTTTTCTGTTCATAAAACAACGTAAATGTGAAATATATATATTTTACCCCGGTATCGGTTCCTTTTTCACGTGAGATATTTTATCTTCGGTGGTACTTTTCAAATGTCTTGAATTTCTTGTCACGCGTACGTGGAATTTTTTTTTTTCTACGACTATTTATGAAAAATTGACAAATGTATGTTGAAACTGTTTTCATGTTGATCAATAGAAAAATGAAGTACTGAATTTTATTTTAACAAATTATCGTGATACACTGAATTATGAAAGCAAACAAAAAATGTATTTATTAGTAACTAATAGATGTGCAAGTAGAGACTCGGCTCTGAAGTTGGTTGCATTAAAAAATATATTTGAACGCATCCAATTCGCCCGCCATTTTAGATATATGTAGTTTAGTCATTGCTGTTTTTATGACATAAGTTTCAATCATTTACAAGCTGTCATTCCATGTGTATCAATTTTATAAGAGATGGATGTCGATAAGCAACATTTACGTCACTGCATTCTATTCTGTTTTCAAATAATAAAAAATGCTGATGAAGCTATGGAATTGATTAATTCGACTTTGGGTGAATATTCTATGGGTCATTTAACAATAAAAAAGTGGTTTGCAAGATTTCGTGATGGAAATTTTAGTCTTGAGGATGATCCACGTCCAGGTGTAGTAAAAAAATTTGAAGACGAAGAACTTCAAGTTTTACTGGATGAAAATCCGATAAATGGCAAAATACCATAGATATAGTAATGGCGAATATTTCGATTATTAATCTTTGCAACAAGTATCTTTTCGATAAAGTTGAATTTGACCAAAAAAAGCCGAGTTTCTACTTGCACACCTATTATAAAGTAGTTTTTTTTTTCGTTTAAACCATATATAAATCAACTGCAGTATGCAATTTTTACCATGATGCGTGAAATAGCTATAAGGAAAACCTACTGTAACACTCGGAACAAATTACGTAACGTTCCGTTAAAAATCAAATACACGTTGAAAATTTCATAAAAACTACATGTTTTTCTTAATATTTGTTACAATAAAAAAATATGAAATAAAGAACTGCACGATAAATTATATATTTCGTTAAGGGGCCAGTTCACTTTGGAGCCACGAAAAAAAGGCTATTTTCGCGATATTTTTTTGAGGATTTTACAAAAGATATGAACATAAAAGTTACTGGGCTTGATAAATAAAGTCTTGAAATACATTAAAAAAAAATTTAATTCATTTTTATTTATTTTTAAGTACAAAATCTATAGTTTAACGTAACGCCTCAAAAATAGGTGGGCTAGGTAGCTCCATCACAACTCGGCAACGGCTTGTCTGAAACAAAAAAATCGAAGTCCATTAGATTCAGTATGATACCAGCTACAAAATGACCCTCGGATATAAAGTTTTATCAAAAAATAAAAAAATGGCAGATGAAAAACGAAAAAAGTAAAAAAAACGCGTTTTTTTCGCAGTTTTTCACAAAAAAAAGGAGTAAAAATAAAAATTTTAAAACCATCGAGGGTCATCTTGTTGCAAATCATGTTTACAATATGTGGTTCAAATTTCAAGAGAATCAGTTTATTAGTTTTAGAGATACGATGGAGCTAGATTTTAAAAATGTTGTTTCGAGAAAAACGCGTTTGAAGTTTATACGCTCAGGTAGACGAAATGAGGTCCTGACGTTCAGGTAAAAAAAAAAATACTTAGAGAGCTCAGATTTTTAGAAAATTTTGACACAATATTTCTGAATGTATGTACTTTCGAAAACAGTAAAAAAAATGATTTTTTGAAATTTTCAAAGTGGACTGGCCCCTTAAGTAAAATGTGAAAGATAGCAAAAGGCTTTTTTTATATTCGGATAAATAAAATGTTTGATTCGGAGTAAAATTTGTTTTAATATCGATGTAAAAATGGCAAAAACGCTATCGAAATGATTAATAATGGTATCACGTGATCAGATGCAAAGGTTCGTAAGAGCACATAAAGGAAGGGTGGGAGTAAGGGAGTAAAAATGGGAGTAAAACTTCGAACGGTTAAAACTGCGAATTTTTAAATTGAAGAATAATAGTATGTAGACAGATTAAGTCCCCTATAGCCTTTATGCTGGAAATAAAAAAAATGAGAAATTAAAGAGTTCGAAGTACATTTACATCAAAAACAAAATATAACAGTAGCCCAAATGACGAAGGCTGGAATAGCGATTTTACAAAAGTTCGACTATTACGCATTCGAGTCATCAAATACTGAAATCGGCAATATTATGAATATTCACAATTTCAAATATATTTTAACGAAAGACAAAATATTAAAGTGGTCAAAATAGCGAAACACCAGAAAGTCGAACGGTCGAAATAGCAAGAGCCTCTGGGCTGTAAAATATTGCTTGTCATTCTTCGTGCTTCACAACGTTCGCTGTTCTGTACTTCTAATTTTTAGTCATTCGAAAAATTCACATTCGAATTATTCATACTATATATTTTGGTCTTTCAATAAAAGAATTGCTCTCCATTTCGAATTTAGAAAATATAAACTTCTTACATTAGGACAATCTATATTATCTGCATTTGAAGTATAGACAGTCTGAATATATATTTTCGAATAAATGCACGATCAAAGAAAAAATATTACATCAAATACGCATTCAACTTAATATACTATCGAAAATATAAACTTCGAATTTCTTATTTTTCGTTAATCGAATGTTATGAATACTAAAATTTCGAAATATTAACCGTTCTACAATTTGATTATTCTACATATTAACCCCCACCCGTAAAGGAAGTAGAGAGGAACAAATCCGAGTAAGTAGTTTTCATCATTAAAACACGTACTTGGTACTATACGTACGAGGTTCTCTTCACCCTAGACTGAGCGGACAGTGGTCGCCACTGTTGAAAAGACAATTGGTACTCTGTTCTCAAAGCTCTCGCATTCGATCGAGGCGCAAGTCCGGTGAACTTGGTAACTGCTCAGAGTTTCTCCGACAGGAAACGTACGATAAAACATTGGAGAACCTATAATTCAATCGTCTCGTTTCCTCGTTTCCGGTCCGTTCGTTCTTAGTCATTGAACACATTGCCGAAAAAGGGCAAGGTTTTCGTACTGAAAAATCTTCTATGAGAGTATACATATTGTCGTATTAGTAACTGTAATTGCTTTTAAATCAATGACATAAAATACTATTTTGGTTTTTCATATGTTCGATTGCAAATTTTGCTGCATGCCACTAGTGGTTTTAACTTCACGAAGACTATTTTGCACGAAAACCTGACTCTTTTCCAAACATCTCAGAATTTCGCAGTAAAAAATTCCGTACAGCTACAATTTCTTTACCAAAAGTAAAAATAATACTTGATATTACTTTTGAATCTAAACAAATAGTTTACAAGTTAAAAAGATAATTTACACTTGTTTACACGTTCTAGTCTATCACGCTCTAGACGCAAGAGTGGACAGTAATTTCTGCCATGAAGTGTAGTTTTAACAACTTACTTTATATTTCTCTTTACGTCTAGTTATCGGAATATCGGAGACTGAGGATAAGAAATAATTAACGAAGGTTTTTCGACGTGGTAAATGGCACGGGATACTACAAAAGTTTTATATATGTATAGATCTAACTGGGTATGCACTGAGAAAAGAGATTAGTTGACTCGACTAAATGGCTGCGTGAAATACGTCGAATGTAATATTCAGTTATAAGAATTATTAAAATATTTTATCAGATAAAAAATATTTTGCGTTGATTAAACAAAATGCAAGACAACAAAATATATTTAGTTGGTCCAATGCATATATTTTTTTAGTGTAATAAAATAAATGGTTCGTACAACTGAAAGGTTTTTGGTAACTTCAACTAAACTCTTGGTAAATTCAACTAAACTCTTTTCTCAGTGTGTACTCTAGTTGAAGCTAGACTAGGAGCTAAACACAAAAAGGACAAGCCATCCAGAAAACCTCGCGGTGTGATACCCGTAACGTCCCCTCAGACATACCACTAGGGTGGGTTCTAATAAAACTTGAAAGCTGTTTCCCAGCAGCTCATACGTACGTGCTCTGTGTCGACAAGAGCAACCGCTCGCCTTTGCTCTCGTTCTTCTTTATACTCTTATTTCTGTGCTTCATTTATTTAAGTGCTTTGATAATTATGTTGACACTTTTTGTGAAACACACGACTCGTTGAAAAATGCAGTGCCGAATGTTCGTTTATATAATTATACGACAAAAGAATGACCCGGATATAACAAAGTTTTCTTTTGAGCGGATTTACAGTTGTTGAAAGTGAATCTCTTGAAATCAAAGTGACATGTTACTGTGGCTATAGTTTATGAGTTATTTCTCGGGTATAAAAATAAAGGGTTCGACAAACTCTTCTTTTGGTCAAGGGCTCACGACTCATTTCGATCTAAGCTCGATCTTTTTTCGCTTCTTCTATTTTTGCATTATTTATGGTACACCCTGGACTCAATACTCGCTAGGGATATAGAGTTGTGTACATGGAAAGCGAAATTACAGATGTATGTTCATGGGCACATCGTGGCGCCGTCACGTCTGCCGTCCATCTGGCTCATTTCTGATGGCATGGCACAGTTTATAATACAAACGTGAATGCATATAATATAACTCTTTCTCCCTCTTTCTTTCGTTTTTTCCAACGTTTTTTGCCAAGTTGAATCCCACCTGCGCCCAGCAGGGCCACATGAACGAGATACCGCATTTACAATGAGCTACCCGCATGTTTCGTTCCGAGCACTTATCATTCTTCTTGCTACGCGTGCTGTGAATAACGATATTACTTTGGTTTGAAACTTCCTCTTTCGTTCTACTCCTCTCAATAATTTTGTGACCGAGAAAAATCACGAATCTTTTAAATGAGCCCGCATTAATCTTAAAAAAATATCTTTGAAATCATCCCTTTACTTGAATCACAAAGTATTACAGAAAAAACGTGGTTCCATCAATTTTTAACCACAAATAAATCTCATTTAATCGGATTTTTTTTTTATTTCTGGTTATGAAATTATAATTTAATTGTGTAAATCATTAACGCCTTACATACGTCCAGCAGCGCCTAAAACGCGCTAAAAGAAAAACTGTTTTTAGAAGAGATAGCAATAGAAATTAATAAAAATAATTTTTACACATTGTTTATTAGTATTTAAACTTTATAAAAAAATTTATTTCATTTTTTTTTCAAAAATTACAACATAAAAAATCACGTTTCCCGAAGCACTATGAAAAAAAAGTTGCTCCACGGTCTGCATCATTTCTTCTTGAAATGCTGATGGATCTGCAAAACGTAAAAAAATTCTTGTAAAATAAATTTGTAGTTATAGTCTGTCGAGCCGGATTTTTGAAATTCGAAAAATTTCGGCAATTTACGGCAGTTTAAAAAAAAGTGTGCATTTTGTGTCATAAATGTCACACTTTAATTATGTTTATAAAATTTTTTAATCACAACATCAAAAATCCGACTCGACAGACTATAGAGAAAACAATTTCGAATATTAAAAAAAAAAGCATCAAAAAATATTAAAAACTGTATGAGTTATCATGCAGACCGTGCCAGAAAAAGTAGTTTTGAGAAAAATGCATTTAAAGTTTCAAGTGCGCGCATCAGACTCTCGTTGGGCAGTCACGTTTTCTATAATAACTTTCGATCTATGGGGAATTTGTACAATTGACTTACACAGAAATACGCCTAAAACTATAGGGAATAATAATCTGTAAAAAAAAAATCGATTTTTTGAAAATTCTGGACTTATGTAATGCCTTAATTTGATCGACTGATTCAATAATCAATCACCGTTTTATCCCAATCTCAAAAAATCAACGAAGTAATTATCGTTATATTAGTCATCAGTGTATTCTTTTTCTTCCATTGATTCCATAAAGAAAGACCACTCACGTGTATAAACATTATTACGAAATATGTGCACCCACGAGAGAAGAACAATCCTACACAGAAATTGTAATCCGTGTGAAAGGACGCTTCGAAATGTTATTATTACCGCGTAGGATGTAAAAAGAAAAGTTTAAAAATCGATTTAATAACAAGAGGAAGAGATATGCATCTCAGCTTCAACCTACTGAAACATTGTTTCGTGGGTTGCGATGGTTAATCGAAAGCAAAGCCTGTTTAATAAAACTACCGACATTATCATTAACATTGATAGTTTTATTAAGTAATTAATTGCTCATGAATTAATCATTGAATAAAATTGGATTGTTAGGACATGACAATAAAAATGACAAAATAATGAGGAAGCATGATCAGAATTGTTGATGAAAAATCTAAAAATTCCAATTGCCATAAATTCAAAAATACTATATTTCGTAATTTTCCATAAAATGTACGTTAAATGTTTCAAGCATCGAGAACAGCTGGGTCGAGTTTATTTTTAGTATCTCGATGTATGTTGTAAGAGGAGCAGCATTAAGAAACATTTTTCGTAAAAAAAAAAATAGAATCTCATGAAATCCAAAACGGATGAGTGAATCTGGTTAAATATAATAGCAAATAATTCACTTCTTTGATCTCGTCGTGTGTGTGAAATTTTAGGCTCGAAAGCTTCATTTTGTTTTGTGTGTTAATACAAAGCAAACCGATTCTTTTCAGGATTCGGTATTAAAATTGAATGTAGGATTTGGAAAAATGTGTAAAATCACAGTAAATCCCTGAGCATATTTTTGATTATGAAATTGCGAAAAAAAATTTGATACGTTTTATAAATCGTAGAGCAAAAAAATTATATACATATATTTAGTCCGCAAATGTATAAGACTTTGTATTGTCGCATAATGGAACGAATATAATTGGAGATTATGTGAAAACGAAGAATGAATTCGAGGACGTTCAATGAAACGAAATAAAAGTTGCAATAGAGAATTTATTGAGTATCATTGGCCAGCCATCGAAGGAATGAATATATTCGAGCTCTCTCCATTACATATATATCGTTTGACTCCTTTTTGTGTTCTTGAAACAACCGGATCGCTCGGCATCACCCATCTATTAAATAAATGAGATGATGATGATGATGATGATGGTGATGATGATTATGATGTTTGATGATTGAGATAATGGATCACACTTGTATATGAACCAGTATATTTTCAACGTTGATCGAAAATACTGGGTATCATGAATAATATTTCCAATTTCATTAACTACAAACAAATTCCATTTTTTTTTTACATAAGCATCGTATTGTGTTTACTCTGCTGGCTTTAAATCGATTGCTTCTCATGCCCGATACGTACCTTTATTGTATTAACCTTTGAACGAAATGTTTCCATTCTATTTTCAGTTTTGCAAAACAATTTTTTTTTATCTACTTTTTATCGACTCGATTCTGATACTTTTTTCGTTGATAAAAAATTGCCTCTGGGTATATTTAACAATAAATCAGAGTTCAAATTGCAGATATATGGATTGTTAAGTGAAATAATTATAATTAAATTGCGTACATCGACATGCATTTCAATTAAACATTGACAATTATTTCTACGTTCGAATAATTCCTATAAAATAAATATCCCTTCGTAATAAATCATTTTGATTAATCACGGTTTATTGGAGATTCGTTATTCGTAGAATTCAAAATAAGTTGCAGTTTCCGAGGCTCGTAAAATTGAATTAGTCGAAATTTGATATTTTTGAAACTTTTTACACTTACAAAAGTTCATTATTAACGCAGTGATCAAAATGCTTCGCAAATTCACTGTTGAAATAATTCAACGCTGAATGAAATTCGGGAGGACTTTTGTGCTCGTGTAATTAAATTAAATTTCATAAATGTTTCAAATTCACCATTTTATGGAGACATTTAAAAAAATCGAACGGATATTAAACAAACGAAATTAAAACCATTTTCACGTATTTTAATTGAACAATATCGTGTTGTTTGAAATTTCAGGCGCAACAGTATGGTATGATAAAAAGTGACTGAGGATCCCCGAAACATGAAGCCCCCAGTCCTGACGTTGACGCTTTTACTACCGCTCGTACTCGGTCTAACGCTCCAAGAAGATGACATCGTGTTCGACGACATTGGCGAGGAGATGACATCGGTCGCTCCTGTCGTACATCGAAAGGAACATGAAACTCCGAGGATACGTACGGAGAAAAAAAACTTGCATCGCGTGGAACGACTCTGGGGTGTTCCGGACACTTCTATCACCGTCGGTCACCTTTTTAAGCTGAAGATACCGAAAGAGGCATTCGGTGGCAGCGTGGATCACTACGAGGTAAAATAATATAAAAATACATAAAAAAAGAGACGAAAAAATAGAATTTCAAAGTTTTTGGCTTGGTGCCAATCGCTCGAAAGCTTTACCTTTTCGTCTATACGTCATCCTCGTCCTAAAAGCCTCTCGATAAAACTTTTCCTTCTTCATCTTGTCTCTATATATGTTACCATAAACTTGGATATATACAAGGGAATTCAAGTGGAATATTCGATGAAATAAACCTTATTTGAATAAAAAGAGAACCCCCAAAAGGGCAATTTCTTCAAAAACTTGAAATCGATCGTAATTGTTCCACTTAGAATTTCTTCCCATCCATACAATTTTACATTTTTTCTTGTGTCAATTCTTCCACCTGAATTTATTGAAAATTGATGATCACAGCACCTTGAAGACGGTTCGATTTTTTCACATTTTCATCGAATTGCTGAGTATCGAAATCGCGATGAAATAAAAATTTTGGCTGAGACGATACGTGCCAAGAATCTTAAAATAA
This sequence comes from Rhimphoctona megacephalus, assembly GCA_963989365.1. Classification (NCBI taxonomy): domain Eukaryota; kingdom Metazoa; phylum Arthropoda; class Insecta; order Hymenoptera; family Ichneumonidae; genus Rhimphoctona; species Rhimphoctona megacephalus. Next base: position 24,460,449 of record OZ022420.1, read on the forward strand.
TCTGAAGTAAAATTAAAAATTTGGTTCACTATTCCACTTTCAAAGAAAATACGACAATTGTATATTGTTTTTACTGCTTATTGATGCAAATAGAATTTCGTTTGAAATTTTGTTTGTTTTCTATATTCTTAAATTAAGGTTCATTCTAAGAACAAAAAGGCTCTTCCCCATTGGCTTTATTGGGACGATGGTGCTTCGAGTTTTCTGGGCGTTCCATCGAAAAAGGACGTGGGTCAGCATCACGTGACCGTGACGGCCTATGGTAAACATGGAGACGTCGCAAAAGATACCTTCACGATTCGCGTCGAGCCTGAAAATTTTGACGAGTTCGAGCACAAGGATGGCAAGGTACGATTGTTTTTTTCTTTTTTTTTTTGTTCGCGTTACCATTGAGAGCGTTTTCTCACATTAAGGAATATACGTATGCACGTATCGAGTTTCGTGAAACACGTGAAAGAGGGGGCTGTACAAGTAATAAAGAAGGGTGCAACGCACGCGATATTGTAACACGCAATCGGTCTCAATATTTACGAAACGTTTTGCGAATAAGGAAGAATAATACGTTAACAATTGTGCACATAAAATTTTTGCCTCTTTAATGTTTGTCAATTTGTACAGCGTATTAGGATCTCGTACGTCACAATGACGAGGCGACGTTGTCGCATTTAAATCCCATAAACAAATTTGCCTTCGTAGACTTGCTGATTGATGCCAATTGATGTTGCTCCTTTAGCGCGAGACGATCTGCGCTCATTTTTGCATTGAGAATGCCCACGATAACATCGAGCTGCATTATCAAGAACTAATTCCGTTCATGCTCTAAAATATAAAATAAAATTGATAAATAAAAAAATTCTAATACGGTTTGGTTGATCGCTAATTGTTGATTATTTGTTTTGAGGTTTCAATTTTTTTTTTATATTGCCTGATAGTAATCTTGATGTTTTTTGAAATTTATAATACACAATTAATCGTCGTATGAAAAAAAAAAAAAAAAAAAAAAAAAACAAGTTAAATATGAATTACTACGACAATTTTGATGATAAATTGAATTTTTTCTCACGGGTTTATTATTTTTTAACCCTCTAAAAGCATTGCAAAATTGTTTGTTGCCTTACGGTTTTTTTTATAAATTTCCGAGCACGTTTGATTCTAAGATATCCTTCCTCAAGGTAATTCGGTTGATTATTTTAATAATTCTGCCCCAGACACACTGTAAAGAAGGCGAAGAACGTACGCTTCTCACGATCACTCTGGACTCCAAGTTCGACGACTTGAAGCCAGTGACGAAGGTCGAGGCTATTAAGAATCTCGCCGGTTTCTTAGGCCTTCATGCGGTTAGTATACGCACACAAGATTTTAATGAACACGTCACTTCTAATAATCCATCCGATTTCACTATCCTCGTCTTCAAAGAGTGTCGCATAAGTACACAATGCATCGATTCGAAAATTTGTGGGCCAGGAACGACCTGATTAAAAACGATTAACCTCTTGGCTCTCAAATTTGTACATGACGGGCTCAATTTTTTTCAACCTATTCAAAAAAATATGTTAAAATGTATTTCATCATTTTTTATTAGTCATTAAAATGAATTTTTTCAACGAAATTTAAAAAACCTGATTTTTTTTAAAATAAGCCTGTCATTTTGATTATAAATACTTTGATCCTGCGTAATAATTACTTAAAACTAAAACAAGCTTTGTTAATGAGGAAGATTTAAATGTTTGAATAATTTCTCAATTATTTTTCATTTGATTAATAAATTCAATAGCTTACATTTCGTTTCGTCGAGGTGAAATAATAAATATTTAACTCCGTTACGTAACGCATTTGGAGGTTTTGAACTTTCATCTTGTTTGCTTGACAGAACTCGTTTTCAATGCATTCACAAAGCAGCAAAGACGGAGCCCAAGATATGGAAGTGAAGTTTCGGAAAGAAAAACATTCGACGTCCATTCAGTGGCAGGTAAGTTTATACCGTCTATGATGTTCCACTTGACACACTTTACAGGTGGCACGGGGAGCAATTCACGAAAGTAGTATATATTATGAGGAAAAAAAGTAATATGTACGCCAGAGAGGGAGAGAGAGAGAGTCGAGAAGGCTATGGAAGCAAAATGTCAACTCGAAAAAGATTCATTGAGTATACGCATATCATGCTCGTTATAATGATAACGAGAATGAGACGACGTCGACGACAACCTCGCTGACGACTTCTCATTGTTCTCACTATACGTATACATACTGTCAACTGCAATTTCAAAAGCGGGTTTACTCCATAAATACGAAAAGATTATTTTTCTTGCTTCTTGAGAACAAATTCTAGCGCACTTGGGACCATGTTATTTCACAGAGTTTTCCATTTTATATGTATCTTATCTCTATAATAAAGACCCAGCGAGCAAGAGAATTTATTGTGGATATTTAGGATTTTAAATTGTTCTCTCTGGCCCCTCAACTACGTCTGAATTTTATTATAGAAATCATTCGAATAATGGCTAAACTATCATTGATTTAAATGATGATAAACTGCTATTGCAGTGATAACTGAGGCTCGATTGAAGTATCTGAGTAAAGCCAACACTTTGCTCCAAGTGTAGCAAAATTCTCTTCGAGTCCCATTATTAATGAACCTCTATTCGCCATTCAATTACAACTATTTGAATTTCAGCATTTTTAGATGTACGGAATCCTTTTGGATTTCCGAATAACTTTTTTCTACAGTCAAAGTGTTACCGTTTTTCTTTAACCGGTTTTTGATTTAAAATCTCATTCGATCTGTTCTCGATTTAAAGGTCGGTTGCGAGGGACGTATTTGGACTCATCAAGCACCAATTCTAAAGCGAATTCCTAGCCAAGCACAAGATGGAACACTAGTGGAGGTACTGCAAATTCCTGTTAATTCAACGGTGCTTCGTTGGCGAGTGAAAACGGACGACAGTCGATTGTTGAGAGATCGACGGGAGATTGGCTCTGGTGATAATGGAAATAATGATGACGAAGAATATGACTACGACGAGGATTATGATGAGTCGTATGACGACGCTGAACGCGAAGACGACGAAGAGAACGAGCCGATAACCGAAATGCCACCCAGAGCTTATGTGCCAAATGCATCAGCTTCTAAAGATACCGAAACCGAACAGGAACATCCTCATAGACATCATCATGGAGAAGAAACGATAGGATGGAAGGTAGGTCCCTTTTTGGGAATAGAAAATTATTAGCTCATATTCATTTATGAACAATTAATAAGCATCGCCGAATTTTAGCTGATGAAAAATCTCGCTTTAATCAAATTAATTAGTGGCATATCATTTTGATTACACAATTATTTGGTCTATCAATAAAATAATACGAACTGATAAATTAGAAATAATTGTTACAATAGTTTATGGCTTCTGGATGGATGCCGTGTAGAGTTTCAACGTATTGCCGACGTTTCACAAACGTTACAGTTTGCATCATCAGGGCTGAGAGCTTCGATACTGAAGCTCCCTGGTCTCAGGTAGTCCTTATATAAGCATGGTTATCGTTCCGGATGACTGCACCAGCTAATCAGAGTTTTTGATTGATCAGCTGGTCAATTAAAAAACCGGGAGGATGGTGTGCCAGATTGGGTGGACCTGGTAGCCTCCGTCTCTGTTAAGGTTGTTCGAGTGTTTTCGGATTTCTAGGCCTTCTCTATGTTTCCTAGAGAAATAACTCAGTGGGTTGAACAGCATTTGAGCTTTGTCGAAAAGGATAGAGTGTCCTGTTTCCATCTGGTGTTTGGTTAGTGCTGACTGAAGAATATGGGTATATCTGACAGATCGTTGGTGTTCCTTGATCCGTTTATTGATCTTTCTCTCGGTTTCTCCCATGTACACTTTTTTGCATGAGCATTTTATCTTATATACTCCCGGTGTGTTCAAAAGAGCTCTTTGGTCCTTTGGATTCGGGAGCACTTGTGCTATCTTCTTTTGTGGTTTAAACATGACCTTGATGTTGTATTTCCTGAGAACTCTGCTTATGCGATCCGTTGTGCCTTGAAGATATGGAAAGACGATTGTGTGAAGCACGATTCTTCTTTATCTGTTCTTCTCCTCTTCTGCCTTCTCCTCTGCTGCCTTCATCGGTGATTTTCTTCTTCAGGCGTTTGATGTTCCGGTTGATTTCTCCTCTATTGTATCCATTATTTGATAGGGCCTGCTTAAGGTGATCTAATTCGTTGTCCAAAGAGTCAGGTTGGGAAATGGTTAGGGCTCTGTATACTAAGGAGCTGATGATCGATGATTTTTGGGATGGATGGTGGTGGGAAATAGCATGTAGGTATTTATCCGGATGGGGTGGTTTTCGGTAGACTTGATGGCCTAGGGAACCATCGCCTCTCCGTTGGACCGATACATCTAGGAAGGGGATTTGTTGGTTTTGTTCAACCTCCATGGTGAATTTTATGTTGACGTGTTGTGAGGTGAGGAAATTGAGGAACTGGGAAAGAGTCTCTTTGCCATGGCTCCAAATGACAAAAGTATCATCAACGTAGCGGAACCAGGCCGAATATTTAAGTGGAGCTTTTTCCAGGAATTTGTTCTCAAAATTTTCCATGAATATATTAGCGATGATTGGCGAGATGGGAAAGCCCATGGCTGCACCGGAGGTTTGTTCATAAAAATGGTCTTGGAATTAGAAATATGTGGAGGTAAGGCAGTGTTCTATGAGTGACCAGAGGTCTGGGGAGATCTTGCTGGATTTTTTGATGACGTCCAAGGTATCGTGAATAGGAACGTTTGTAAATAATGATACAACGTCGAAGCTTACGAGGATATCGTCTGGCTTGGTTTTAATCGACGTGATTTTATTCACAAAATCTAAGGAGTTCTTAATGTGGGATTTATTGAGACCGATCATTGTTTGGAGGGGTTTGGTTAGAAATCGGGCTAGGTGGTAAGTGAGACCGTCAATGTTACTGACGATTGGTCGTAATGGGACGGAGTCTTTATGCATTTTGGGCAGGCCATAAAGTCTGGGGGCTGAAGGTTCTTTTGGAATTAGGATTTTAATTACTTCTTGTGGTAGGTTAAAGTTTTTTAGGAGAGTAGTTGTCGTTTTCTCGATGCTAGGCATAGGATTACGGGATAGCTGTTTGTAGGTATTCTTGTCAGCAAGCAGGGTGTTTATTCTATTACAATATTCCTCTTTGTCCATTACGACAGTAGCGTTGGCTTTGTCTGCCGGCAGAATAAGAATATTCTTATTCTGTTGCAGACTCAGTAATGCACTGCGTTCTTCCTTGTTGATGTTTTGTTGTATGATGATTTGGCTCTGTGAAGGATGTTTGTTGTCCTGTTTCTGATGTCGTTGCTTGCTTCGATGAGAAAATGGTAAATGGCAGTTACAATTTGGCTGATTATTTCTTCGGTTGGTATTCTTGATGGGATGATGGCGAAATTTTGTCTTTTGGCAAGAACTGATACTTGTGCGGCAGAAAGGGTCTGATTGTTCAAGTTTTTCACAGTGTGGGTGAGGATTAGGAGGTTGTTTTGAGGTTTTATTTTCTCGAATTTCTCTTTCTGTTTGTTCGTTGTGATTTCCGCACAGTGGGTTGCTTGTTCATATGTAACCCGGTCAAGTATTTGCCATAAATGCGGTTCCAAGATTCCAGCGAGAGAAAGATGCAATTTCAATAGTTTCTGAGAGATTTGGGAAACTTGGTATTTCAAGGCGGAGATTATTTCTTTAATCAATCTCAAAGAGGCCTGACGAAGAATGGATTTAGCTTGGTTAGATGGAAAGGGGTTTTTTAATGGAAAGCATTTTGATACCACTTGATGGTCGCGACACCTCTTCAAAAATGTTAGCGAGCACAGTTGGATGTGCAAGGATTTTCTGAGATTGGTAAACGAATTTACCAACCCTGGTATAATCTCTCCGTAGAGGCGTTTGATTCTAGTTTTGATGTTTCACAGCCATTATTGTTTTCGACAAAGCTCAAATGTTGGCCAACCCATTGAGTTATTTCTTTAGGAAACAGAAAAGCCCTAGAAATCCGAAAACACTCGAACAACCTTAACAGAGACGGAGGTTACCAGGTCCACAATTTTGCACACCGTCCTCCCGGTTTTTTAATTGACCAGCTGATCAATCAAAAACTCTGATTGGCTGGTGCAGTCATCCGAACGATGACCATGCGTATATAAGGACTACCCGAGAGCAGGGAGTTTCAGTATCGGAGCTCTCGGCCCTGATGATGTAAACTGTAACGTTTGCGAAAAGTCGGCAATACGCTGAAACTCTACACGGCAACCATCTGGAAATCATAAACTATTGTAATAATAATGGCCGTGAAAGCCTCAAAACTAGAAATAATTGTTATTATTGTAATAAAAAAAAATTGTTTTGTCGGTCACTAGTAGAAATTCACGAAACTCTATGAAAACTGCGATAAATTTGATGGTTAAAGTACATTTTTGAAAATAGGAAGCAAAAGAACGAAATTTCGATTGACCTTAGATAATTTATGATCATCTTTTTAAACTCTAGCCAATCGAGGAGATTGATGAGCACGATATAGTGCCAATGGTCAATCAACAGCTCGGAAGCGGGTTTAACGGGTCTTCCACAACTCCGGTCACGAGACCGGTGAGTATAATACTCTCAGCTTTCCACGTTTTATCGATAATTGCTTCCTGACGCGAACTACTGTAATTAGCTTACGTTGCAAACGAGAGAGAAGGTAAAAAGATCACAAGAAAAAAGTTATTCCCAAAATGTTCATTGTTTTCGTTTGAAACGTGAGGGATAATGGAAAAAAAAATATCATTGCTTATGAGGGGTTCGTTGCGCTTTGGCAAACAACACATGCCACTTCATATGCCTCGACATAGAATAGATTGCGGGCCTTAATTAATTAATAAGTTTAATTAAAAAAGAGAAACGACTCATAAACTGCCAAGTCTACATTCGAGCAGACAAAAATCTCTGCGAAACGAGCTCGTAACTTTTGTACATCCAATTAAAAAAAAAAAAAAAAAAAAAAAACACCTAAAGAAAGAAAGAAAACCATGTAACTAACCATTTGTCTTCCTCTTGCCGTACATCTCGCATATACTAACAATTTCGCAGACCACAACTTCGCAAACATCAACGCCTAGTCCAACAAGCACATCAACATTATCAACAACCATAACTACAACTCCAACACCATCAGAACTACCTGTATCTTCATCAACACCAATAGCAACAACAACAACAACAGAAACAACAGAAAGAACAAGCACAGAAATACCATTTACCGCGTCCATTACTCAATCAGTAACGACAAGTGTGACTTCGGAATCGCCGATAACGATTCCCGCTACAACGACTATATCGTTGCCTTCCACGAGTTTCTCCGCGTCCCCAACGACCGATGGATCTTTGACCATTTCCACAATGGAAACTATGAAATCTAACACGATCGAAGAAACACTTGATCGAACGAATTTCATCAATATCGATTCCGATAACGTCTCGACCACGTATTTATCAATGGAAAATGTTACATCGCCGTCACCCGTCTCACCGTCATTAACAACAAGCCCGCAAACGACCAACTTAGGCGCATCCACTTTAGATACATCCTCGGAAAAAATGGAAACAAAGTCCACTTCCGGTCTTTATATTAACGTTACGGAAGAAGAGGTAATGCTTTAAAAACGCTTCGTATGCTTTTATATTCGCACCTCATTGTAGATATCAAGTTGAACGATTTTATTGAATTTCACATTTTTCGAATGCAACGCTAAACCTTTTATTTTTATGAAACTCTTCATTTTTTGTCATTCTTCCAACGTTATTTGAAAATTCAATGTCTCGTTGACAAACAAAGTTTTAATAATCTTTGATGTCTAAAATTGCTCATTTAGTATCTACGCCACTAAAATAAAAAAGAAATTTCGTTGTATTCCTATTATGTGAAATTCAACATCGTTTTTAACGTCAATGTTGTTTTTTTTAAGTCTTGTTTCACTCTTTGTCCTTTCATTGTCGTCCTAATTGTGTCGTTGCTCGAAACGCTGCTGTACAAAATATTTCCATCAAGCTTTAAACGAGCTTTGATCAAGAGCTTGCTACACAAAAGCTTACGAAAATGCATATTATGACCACCACCTAATGAGATTCTTGTCACGTTATACGCACTTTTGAAAATGTTCATTACACGAAAGAAATATTGATGGGTTTATTAAATATTTGATCGAATCTTTCATCGTTTATTTTCGAGATCGAAAAATACGAAAAATTCACCTGCTGCCAGTCAAATCCATTTCTTTCGTGTGTGAAAAGATGATCTTTTTTCATTTTTGGGGTCTACATTTTTTTAGATTCGACACCATTGGTGTCGTACTTGATGATATAATGTTTTTGGATTTTTTTTTATATACAACCAACGGCACTAAAGCGTGCTGGGAATTGCATTAAATAATATACAATCACTGTAAACAAAAAGAATCAACGTATAATCCTACTTTCATTTTTCTTAGGTACACGAAACCTTAAAACGAATTTATTAACTAATAATGTTGTTTTACGAAAATATAGTCAACGGAAAGCACAGAAATGCCTACGAGTTCAAGCGCCGTAACAGCTGTACCGAGTACAACAGTTGTTAATGCGACAACGACGACTGAAGAAATGCCTATTACTGTTACAATAACAACAACATCAACAACACCAGAATCATTGCCAGAAACTACGCCTGAAATGGCCACTTCTACGACCGAAGCTACAACGACTACGACAACAACAACAACCACGACAACCACCGAAATTCCAACGACAACAACGACCACAACGACAACAGAAAAGATCGAATATGGAGTTCGTAATTTCCCACCACGTCAAGATAGGAGACTGAAGAAGATCCCAGTCACAGCAGGAAAACCATTGAGCTATGTCATTCCGGCTGATACTTTCAGTGACATTGAGGATGGAGATACGAGACATTTGAGACTTAGCCTCTATTTGCAAGGCAATCCTGTTAAATCTACGCATTGGTTACAGCTCAATCCAGAAACGCAGGAAGTTTATGGACTGTAAGTTACAACTGAATTACACTAATTTTTACCACTTGTTTTAGATACTAATATTTGGAGAGAAAGATTTGAAGACTTTTTACTAAATAATGTATTTTCATTGTTACAAAAGTGTGAGGTTTTTGGCTGGATGCTGTGTAGAGTTGTATTGCCAAAATTTACAGTTTAATAATAATACCAATGTTTGCAAAAACGTTAAACGTTAAAACTCTAGAAAAGTTTTCATTTTTCTCGAAAAATAGTATTGAAAAATTTTGCTATTTTATACCGAAGTAATTATGGTTGAACGTTGATCGTGTGAATCTTAAAAACACAGAGAGAGATAATAAAATTTTAAGATTATTAATAAACCAAATTTCTACATCAGTAAAAAAGAAGAAAATTTCTTGATTGTATTATTGAATTTTGCTGTTCTGACGAGCAAGTTTGGATATTCAATTAAATGCATAAAAAAAAGTACCGGGAAGTCTTGAAATCCTTATAGACAGTGATTAATCAGAAAACTTCTTTCTATTTTCGCCGCAGACCTCTGGAAAACGATGTTTCCAAATGGGACCACGATCTCGTGGCTTCGGACAGTGAAGGCCTCAACGTCACCGAAAGATTGGACATTTACGTTCAGCAGCACAAATTGAGTCGTTCGGTGAACCACGAATTTAGTATCTATCTGAGAATCGACAAGAGGACGGTGTTCCCCAACAACGTTGATTGGGAATTGAAGGTAAAATTAATAGTTTATTTCAAAATGGACTGCTCTCATGTAGAAACCCCTGAAATGGGATTTTCGTATGTTTTTGATCTTGAATTCGATTCAATATTTTATCCAGGTTGTCCGCAGTTTGGCCCAACTCTACGGGGACAATGACCCGAGTCAAATAACCGTTCGTTCGATAGATGTGACGCAGGACCAAGCGATCTTCACTTGGACCAACGACAGCGTACCACGAAGTAGCGAATGTCCGAAAAATGAAATCAACAGATTATTGCACGTGAGTAATCACGATGAAATCAGTCAAAAAAACGTCAAAATTACCAAGGAAACGTTACATCAAAATGAAAACTAAATAGGAAAAAGTAAAGTTGACAAATAATTTTTCTCCTGCAGGTCTTAATCGCTGATAAAGATGGTGAACCAAGTGGTCTGTTACTGAACGCAATTGGACCGGAGATTCGCGTTAAGCGAGTAGTTTATCAGGGCCTGGGTCAGTGCGAAGAGATGAAGAGACCCGAAGCACCAAAGATTCCAACCCAAGAACCCAAGAATAATTTTGCACCGATTCCCAGGAATCAGGTCGATCATATAAACGCCACAGTTGGACAGTTGCTCGTCTACAAAGTTCCAGATGTAAGTCAAAGCAAAAAAAATAATATTGTGAATTAATTCTTTTGGGACTAATTTGATGGATCCTTTGCAGGATACTTTCTACGATCCAGAGGACGGCTCAGCCTACAATATGCAAATGTCTCTTCTTACGAACGACAGAACTCCAATTCCCGCAGACAACTGGCTGCAATTCGATGTCAAAAACCGCGAATTCTTCGGCGTTCCGCTGCGCGAAGATATTGGAAGAAAAGAGTATCAACTCGTTGTTACTGACAAAGAAGGTTTGTGCAAGAACAAAAAACACAACACAATTTTTTATTTCCCTTCTCCCTGGTTACGACGGCTCTGAATTACCCCACTGTTTTTTTTTTTTTTTCACTAGAAAGTTCAAAGTTTTCCGGATTGACGTTTCCAAGACTTTTTTTTTACCATTTTATTATCAGATTTGTCCATTAATATATTAGTTTCATGTTTTTATATGATCAATGTAAAATCCAGATTTTTTTCATTCAGTCTCACTCAAAATTCAAGTTTTCGGTTAAACATTCATTTCATTTCTAAGATATTTTAAGTACATTTGCAATTTAAGTATTTAACTCGGAAAATCTGATCAATAAGATCGATTCCCCACGATTAGTACCATCGCCCGATAAGCTAGAACTCTTCCCCAACTTTGAAAAACATTGTCTAGTGATTGTTGAGCAAGCATTAAGGTAGTACCCAGGTAAAATCACTTGAGACAGATTTTTCTGAAATTTTAACAGGTTATCAATTACAATAGGATCTATATCTCGTCCAAATTTTAGAGTGATCGACTCATACAATCCAGAAATAAATCCCATTAAAACTCGGTTGTTTTACATGTATCGCATATGCCATGTCGCTGTTAATGCCACATTCTCACTAATTAAGCTTTTATCTCGAGACAGATTTTTATGAAAAACGAATATGTAATAGAACAAAATATCAGGAATTTTTGCGGCTAGATTCAATAACTATCGTCTCATACGTTTCCGAGATATTAATGTTCAAAGTTCGAAATTCATGATAAAATTGTACAAGTTTGAGACATGGAGGGGATAACACGGCAATGCTGTTAACTCGGCACAGGGATAGCCGACTCGTTTGCCGTGTGTGCGCACTCTTCTGCGCATTTTCTGAGCAGCTGATGGGTCGCGGTGTTGTCGCGATCTACCATTCGTCCAAATACGCTAGTGTCCCCTCAGCTGTATATAGATTTCATTGTGTGGTCTGCCTGTACCCATCCAAAAGTTTACGCTTCTCGGAAAAATGTAATCGACTGATAATATGTCTAATAAGCAATCAATTATTTCAGTATATCCCTACAAGGATATATATATATATATATATATATATACACGTATATACCATATTATATAATGCGATATTAAAACAGCTCATTTTACCGAATTAAAAATATGAGAAATTGGACTAACTTTTGCTTACGCCAGAACCTGGGTACTACCTTAAAGATCGTTATCATTGCAGGAGCGAGCGCGACGGACGGAATGGTGGTAATAGTCCAGCCAGCTCCGTTCATGAGGCACAGCGTTGAATTTTCGATGACGTTGGCAATTCCGTACGAATCATTTGCTCATTCGGCACTGCAGAAACGTATATTTATCGAGAAAGTGGCTGAGCTGTTTGAGGACAAGGACACACATGCGATTTCGTTGGACAGCATAAGCGAGGGTAGCACGATTGTTACGTGGCGTAACACTAGTTTACCAACGAACATATGTCCGGACGCGGAGATTACAAGGCTCAGTGAGATTCTCGTTAAATCTGACAAATCGTTGACTGATCGAATCGAGCAGTACATGGGCGAAGAATTTCCTGTAAAGCAAATAACGCTCACTCCTTTGGGAATGTGTCAGGGTCAATTGACCGGTGTTTATTCACCGGAAAATCATACACCACCTTCCGAAGACTCCAGATCTGTCGGAGCTACCAGCGACGATTATCTTATCACGTGCGTTCTACCGGCCATCATCATCGCCGCTATGCTTCTACTCGCTGGTATTATTGCTTGTGTACTTTACCGACGAAGACGAAGTGGCAAAATGAGCGTTAGCGAACAAGACGACGAAAGACAGAGCTTTCGAAGCAAAGGCATTCCTGTCATATTCCAGGATGAACTTGAAGAAAAACCTGATCCTGGTAAGAATTCCTTTTTTTTTTTAATTTTAATCCTCTGAAAAATGAGTCTTAATCGATCGATTAGAATAACAGAAGTGAATTTCCAATTGTCGCCGATTATCGGACACTCAATTATTTCGTTTTTTAAATACTTATCTATCACCTTTTTGCTATGAATTATTAAAGCATCGGAAAATGGCACTAGTCGTAGCTTTCAGTGAAAAATCTGTCCGAATTATCGAACTATCAGCCGCGAAACAATTTATTTTTCAATTATTTTTTAGACAAAGTGATCTCGAGTCTTCTATTTTGCCCAACTTTGTCACAACATTTGTTTGAATTGCCGATAATAAGAAGCTCTGATCAAGTGTCTGATATTTCTGTTTCTTTTTCCAAAAATCATGATTCGAATCTTTTAATGCGTAAATTCCTAATTTCACTGTGAAGTCTTATCAAAAGTATGTAAACCAAACGTATCGTAAAGCAAATTTTCTCTGTCTGAACTGACTTTTGCCAATTTTCATAGCATCTGTAAAAAAGTATTCAATTTTTGGCTTTGTTTTTCTAATAATAATGATCGAAAGTCGTTCTTGATTCATAATTTTGGAAAAGTATCAATTAATTTGTTTAATTCTAAGAAGTAAATTTGAATATTTATTAAAATTTCGCACTAACGTACATTTTTTTGTTCTTTTTTTACGATAAACCAGGTAACAAGTCACCGGTAATTCTAAAAGAGGAAAAGCCACCTTTACCACCACCAGAATATCAGAAAGCAGAAGACGGTGCGGATGTTCCTATGTTGTCGCAGGAAAATTCGGAGGAGCCTTATCAGCCGCCACCCCCATTTGCAACGAATCGCGACAACAATCGTCAAAATCGGCCAAAACCAACGCCCACGTACAGAAAACCACCCCCATATGTGCCACCCTAACAAAACAACACGACGGTGCACTCGCCAACACGAAAATACATGCTAGCGATGCTCGGAGATTCACCAACACACGTGCAAAACCAAAATAATCGTCGAAACAAAAAGCATCAATTGAACGGCAAACAAGTTGTAAATTCGCGAGGTGCTCGATAATAAGGGATTTTTAAATAGGAGAAAGCGAGAGAGAGAAAGAGAGAGAGGGGGAGAGAGAGAGAGAGAGAGAGAGAGAGAGAGAGAGAGAGAGAGAGAGAGAGAGAGAGAGAGAGAGAGCGTGAGGGAGAATGAGGGAGAATGAGAGAGAGAATGAAAAAACGAGAGGAAATAATACTAATAAAAAATTTAAAAAAATAATTAAAGACCACGTGAAATCGATACGTAATTGAATAACGACGAGAACAAACTTTTATACACGTGTATATGTTTATCTCGAAAGAAAAGCAACGTGATTACCCAATGTTTTTAAACTGAAAAGAAGAAAGAAAAATCAGCTTATCCTTGTGTCACTTTCAGCCAAAGCTGCAGCTGTGAAAACGATTCGATTTTATTTGTCCGATTGTCCGAGGACCGATTTGTTGAAAAATTAAAAAAAAACAATGAATAAAAATGAGCATAAAAATGAACCGGAAACAAAAATCATCTGGAAAGTGTGAAACTGGAATATATAGCGACAAGAAAATCACGCATTGCCTTTTTGTAAACGGATTCGACTCTAGAGTAGATTCCGCTAGTCCATCGTGGCATGAAACGAATTTACAAGGCGAAAAACAACAAGATTTAAAAAAAACAGTTTGAGTCTCGGACAAATCGAAAAAGAAAATTGCAACTGAAAAAATAGATTCGATACCCCTCTTTTGTGCGTCGAGTGACCATTTTTTGCAACGATCAGTGCCATTCTCTTAAGCAATAAGAGTTTTATCTATACACACGTACAATTTAGAGCAAGAAAAAAAAACACACACACAATGTCACCCAATTAATGCGAGTCGATTACCACGTTGAAAATTTCGACGATTTTTTCCGCTGAAAAATAAAAAAATCTTCGCGAGGATTGACGAGACGAAAAAAAGAAACAAAATATATGTATCCAATTGCTTTTCAATTGATTAAACGTAACAAGTACCTATTTCTCATTAAAACACTGCCAGAAGAAAGAAAGGGAGAAGGAAAGCATTGAAGGAAGAAACTAACAAGTTTAAATGTCAAATTCGTTTTACTGACGCTATTGTTTTTGTCAATATATTGATCATCGTATTCGATGCCCAAAAATCGGCTAATTGATTTTTTTTTAACTGTAAAACTACCATTTTTCCTCATGTTTCTTAACTCGTGTCCGTTTTTTTCTCAAAATTAAAAAATACCTGAAGCTAAAAATGACGAAAAGTGGCACATTTACCTCACAATAAAACCAACGGTTAATACCGTTTTCAATTGACCCAAAAAAGCAAGAAATTAATACATAAAAATTCACAAATAAAGAAGCGAAGAAAAGAAAATATCGAGAGACGAAAACTGAGCGTTACTTAAAAAGTTTCGTATTTACTGTAGTAAGACGAAAATGTGTGCATGCGTGTGTGTGTGTGTCTGGGTGTGTGTATGTGTGTGTGTGCGAGAGAGAGAGAGAGAGAGAGAGAGAGAGAGAGAGAGAGAGAGAGAGAGAGAGAGAGTTTGGATGTGTGAATTATATAGCAATGCTTCCATCGGCGCCGCGCTGAAAATATAACGAAAGGAATAAAAAGAAACAATTACTACCATAAATATTGAAAATATTCGATACGTTCGATCTGACGAGTATTTTACAGCGATTTGCTATTAAAATACTGACATCGACAACTCACGCAAGCATTTACGTAAATGTATGTATATAGTATATACAAGTTTCTTTTGTCCTGAGTTCGTGAAACTTTGAAATTTTTTTTCATCTTCTAAAAAACGAAAAATAAAAAAAACAACGTCATCCCTGCAACGTTTGATTAAACGCACAAAAATTAATTGATCGACGCGAACTCATGGTTTCGATGTTTTTATACTCCAAACATCTTTTTCTACATTGCAAACGACAATTTACGGGAATACCGAACGAAAAATCGGAAATTACTTGAAAAAAAAAAGTTTTCGAGGAAAAAATCTGCAATTGGATTTTTTTACGGAGATTTTTGCTAAGAGATTATCAATGGCTGATCCAACGAGCTTAACGCCGGAAGTGCCGTACACTACGGCCAACGAATAATGTGTACGATTATTTTTTTGTTTTTTTTTTTTTGTTTTTTTGTTGTTCGTAAAATCTCTTTCTTTTCCCTTCTCTTTTCATACCCGATGAACTGTTTAATTTAGGTGAAACTTTGCATAGTTACCAAGCCAAAAAATAATTAATGTTAAAGAACAAAGTGGGCAAAATATTGTACGTGAAAACGAAAAAAACACACACACAAACAAAAAACCAAAAGAGCAAGCCGAGCACACAATTGGAAGAGGAAACAAGACACAATTGTTATTCATGAAACATGAAACAGTGAACTAATTGCTATTGTTTGAGCCAGCCCGCACTTTTCGCAACGGCGAAACGCTTTGAACTTATAAAACAATTTTTTAAACTTTTTAGCCGCTGTGTTATTTAATGATGATGATGATAATAATAATAAACAAATAATAATATTAATATTAATAATAATATAAACGATAATGATAATATTAATCATAATATTAATTAATAACATTAATATTAATATTTACGAAAGCGTAATCCTCCCTCACGAAAAGTACGGGCTGCACGATTATAATACGAAAAAAAATAATAATAATAAATAGAACAAAAAACGAGGCGAATTTACTTGGAGAAAGTTTTTTTCGAAATATTTTTTATCGAACGATAATTAAGGAATAGATGAATGCGAGCCTCGACGTCTCGGTTAACAAACGTCAAAGAGTATGAGTGTAAGCCAAAAAAAAAACAAGAATAAATCGTGAATACTATCACATTGAAAATGTACGAATGCCATTATATAATTGTATCGCATATGAGATTGTGAATGAAAATATGAAATATGTCTGAAAGTTGATACATATACATATGATTTACCGATAAAATGACATTAATTGCAAAACCTAACGTAATATCGAATCACGTCTATCGTAGAAATAACACGTAGAATATTAAGTGTAAGCTTAATATCAACGATGAAATCCTCATCATTATCACCATCAAAATAAAAATTATCATCATCACTCTCATCATCATCATCATCATCATCATCATCATCATCATCATCATCATCATCATCATCATCATCATCATCATCATCATCATCATCATCATCATCATCATCATCATTATCATCATCGTTATCATTATCAACGTCATGATCGAGTGTTAATTACCGCGAAAAGTGCAGTCTCGTATAAAGCTTTGCTTGTTCAAACAATTATTTCTTTTAATTTAGAGAACACGAATATATTACCGAATCAGATTGATTAATTTTTGATAATTAACGTGATTAAATATTATACGAAATATCGTTTTTTTCTGTTGATTTTATTACAGGTTATTTGTATTTTTTTCCTATTCCCAGGCAATTCCTTCATTGTGGCTCAAAAAAAAGATCCTTTTCCTCTTTTTTTTTTTTAAATATTTTACTAACGAACAGAGAGAGAAATGGTGTGACAACTTGCGAACCACGTAAATTTGAAATTCCTGGAACTATTTTTCTTCCCGATTTATTCTTTTTTTTATGTTTCCTGGCAACGTAATTTTTGTCCGTAAATTTGGGATGAATTTTTATTTTATTCGAAAATTGCGAAGGTTGCGTGCGCGCAATAATAATACACGAGCATCGGTAAGGTTTACCGAAAGGGATATAAATTTAACGCGAGACCACATAAACTATGAAAAAAATGGAGACACGGAGAGCTTTATGCTTGCACAATGTTACAAAATATTGTGGGGCTTCGAACGACATTGAGACACGCGGGGAGATTGGTCGAAACGAGAATGTGACGAAGGATCGTTTCCCTTGACAATTTGTACGTGGCCATTCTCGAGCGAATAACTATTGCGGAGGAAAATTGAATTTGTCGCGTTAACGCGCACGCGACGATGGATGGATTTTATATAACCAACGAATTATGCATTTCCGGCCAAACACGATTCTAGGAAAAAATTATTTTCCAAGGCTGAACTGGTTCAACCTAGGAAAATCTAAATTGTCCTAAAAATCAAGCAGGCAAAACTAGTTTATCCTAAAAATCAAAAAGGCAAAACTAGTTTATCCTTAAAAAATCAAAAAGGCAAAACTAGTTTATCCTGTAAAACAAACAGGCAAAACTAGTTCATCTTACAAAATCAAACAGGTAAAACTAGTTTATCTTGCAAAAATCAAGCCGGCCAAACTAGTTTATCCTGGGAGAAAACAGTCAAAACTAGTTCATCCGGACAAAATCAAGCAGGCCAAACCTGTTGATCCGTTAAAAAATCAATCAGACAAAACTAATTTTTTCTAAAATCAGGATTGGCCGATAACATGCATAAAACGATTACTAAATGAAAGCATTTAAGGACGTTGGTTACAAAAATCAGGATATTCGAATCAGAAAATTCGGAAAAATAATTTCCTTATAACCGAACGCTTTACTTAATATTTCATTAAAAATTGACATTTCAACTATTCTGGTTTAATTAAACAACGTACTTAAACGAATGACCATCCGTGAATAGTAATTGATCAGGCAATGTTCGCTGGTATACACGAAATATTTTCTACGTCATATCACAAATACATGCATATGCTAATTCTCATATCATCTCCTTAAACTCGACGTGTCCACGTTACAATGAATTATTTCTTTATTTTACGATTATCCTTGACACGTTAAGAGTCTTATAAAAAATTGCGGATCTGCATAAAATAAATTGTATAAACAATTTGCAAAAAGGAGGAACGAAGGAGCAATATTTGAACAAAACGAAAAGAAACGGAAAAAAATGGTTTGCGGTGTAAAATATCGAGTTGACGTGAATTATGGAAAATGCGAATCACTGGATAAACTACAGTTCGTGATAATTTTCCACGAAGCATAGAAGAGACAGAGAGATCGAAGGAGAAAGAGAGGGAGGGAGAGAGAGAGAGAGAGAGAGAGAGAGAGAGAGAGAGAGAATGGATAAAAGTATTTTTTAATTGTTGTAAGATGAAACTGAATTAGAAAATGATTAGAATGAAAGAAGTGAGTGCAGCTTCGATTTTTTGAAACCCGCAGGTCAGGCTTCTCGAATGAGAAAACAAAATAAATATATCTAAGCAAAAACGCATAGGAAAAAAAGAAAATAATTATTATTAAGCGAGCATCTCCATGGGACGTTTTCATATGAATGAAATTAACGGTTTCATGAGCGTGAATAACCGTGACTTGTGGATATATATATTGATATCTTTGTCGGCTAAACGCAATTTTAAAACGAACTGATTTTTCCCCCCCTAAGCTGAACCAGTTTGTCCTCAAAATTAGCTAGTAAAAACTAGTTTGTCTTAAAATCGAGTTTGGCCTGAAAACATACGCATATATATATCGTCCCGATGTGTTACGAATGGTGTACGTGTGCTAATATAAATATGAAGAAATTGTGGAAGCTCTTCGTCAAAAGTTGCATGATTATTTAAACAATTTTTCGTTTTCTCTGTAACAACGTCATTTTGTCTCGAATAACACACGATTCTAAAGAAGAATTCAATAACGATGTACTCGGGCCATTTTTCACAGGGAATTCCCATTTTTGTTTCGTTCCGCGTCAATAAACGGTAAGAAATTTCTGCTTTGAGCTACGAAGTCTCTTGTAACGATAAAAACTGAAAACTTCACTGGTCAAAAAGGTCATTTTTGTGTGCAAATTAAACGAACGATTAAATAGACACAGGGCGAGACACGTATCCTACAAGCATTAATAATAATGTAATGTCATTGGTAAGAATACAATTAATACAACAACAACAACAAAAAACAACAAAAACGTCAAAAAATGACTAACGGTCTGACAAGCATATAAATATATGTTTCTTGTCTCTGACAAGTATATACATATATATTTAACATGTGTAAAGTTAAGTGTTAATAAAGTCATTTTAGGCTACACTGCGAAGGATTTATTTCGTAATTTATCCTCCTGATTCTCACTCAATTTCATAAGGTAAGTACCTTTTTTCGTTCGACAATAAATCAAGAAGGAATACTTTGGTATAATTCGTAAGAGCTTTCTATTTGACTTTATCCAATAAAATTTTACATCCATTTAGCATCTGATTACAATTTTTATGTTACATTTTTTATGTCACGATGCATTGGGATGTTTTTTTTAAAATAATTTTCTGATTAACACGGTTTAATAATATTAAACTAGAAATTCAATTTTGTTGAAATATTATAATATTTTGTTGGATGTCTTCAACAAAATTATTTCGTCCAGGCTATAAAATTTAGAATGTTTCAATAAAACTTCGTTATACTGAAACGAAACTTTGTTGAAACAATAAAAATTTTGTTGCCTGAACGAAATATTTTTGTTCGACGTATCTAATAAAATATTTTACTGTTTCGACAGAATTGGGTTTTCAGTGTACAAATAATAGTAATTTTCTACTCTTTTTTTTATAATGAACATGAAAAATTATTGTCCTGTAGACTCTTTAAATTTTTTCTACGTTTTTTCAACAATAAATTCGCATAAACATTAATGTATCATTATTTTGAGTATTTCGAAAACTGGGAGTTTGTTATGTATGCACTGACGCCTTGTTGTATATTGCGAAAATCGTATATCGTTATTTTTCTTATTCCTTAACCACTCTAAAAAATTGTGAACAGTGAGTGGCGAATGTAACGAGAAGAAAAGTGTCTCAAATCCAGAGTTTCATAAGTATTTTGTTACGTAATGTTTTGCATTTTTATTTATTGCAACTTGGTTACGCAAAATTATGGAAAATAATTTCCTTCGGAGCACTCTAATTTAGGGAATACGATTGTTTTTCGTTTGCAATTTGAAAAGAGTTTAATACTTTAGTAAATCTATGTAGTGAAGATATTATAGAAAAATTCCAAGATTTTTTAACAACTTTTTGTGAAAGAAACAATATGATCGATAACGAAAAAGAAAAAGAAAATTTTTGATACACGAGGTTAACATTTCTTTAAATCGTTCCTGAAGAATCATATCGCGTTACATTTTTCTGTTGGACTGATAACACGAAGCATCAAAGATAAAAAAGATAGTGGTGGAAGAAAATGCGATGAAATTCGTGGCGTTTCTGACAAATAAGTTTATGGCTTTGAGACGGTTTATTATCATATCTGAGGAGTGGTCAAAGAATATGAATTACCTTCTCATTATTCTTCTACTGAAGCAGAATACCTTCCTGTAAATATTTATACGAGGAACTCAACGCTAACTCGAACTTGTTTTTATTCCTATCCTTTTTGGAAGTAATGCAACATTTTTTTGTTTACGTTACCAATTGGATAAGAAAAAAAATCCAGAATTTCTGAAAGCATATAATTTTGTAATCTTGGGCTTCTTTTTTCGCGATCGATTACATTATTTAAATTCCAGGATTTGATTCATTATCGCTTCTTCATCAAAAATGATTTATTCTCTTCCAACGACGATTCAATTTTTTAAAACCCTGATTTATTGATAATTATTTTAATATTGAAAAAATATATATATTTTAAAAACTGAACTAAATCCACATTCTAAACAATTACGGTTAACGAATAAATCTTTTTCGTATTTTTTTGGGCCACTGCCTAAGAAAAGAAAAATTGTTTTTACTTTGCGTCATCGTTAGTTTTAGAAATTTTTGTTAAATTGTGTACATTGAGAAGTTGTGGCGTGAAATATCTCGTATATTGACACGTGCATAAGAAAGTATGCACGTGTGTAAGATTGATACCGCAATCCATAATTCCAAAAACGGACATGAACGAATAGTCAAAAGATGATCTACACTTATCGTAATTATTATTATTATTATTATTATTATTGAGAACGTATCTCAAGGTTATCTCAGGGTCGAGAAATAAGGTTTTGTCACGTGGTGTACATAGCAATGACAGGTTAATATGTTTCGCGTCGCATTTGTGTGAATCATCCATTGTTTGATACTATATATATATATATTTATGGGGTATTCCACGCCAAATCGACCTACGTCAGACCCTTCCATTGTTTGATTTCGCTGAAAATTTTATGTGTGTTGTATGACCCATTGAAAGAAGCTCTCTTAATTTTTTTCAGATTTTTTTGTTCATACAATTGGATATGATTTTTTTTTTCAAAATTCGATGTTTTTTCTTCAAATGACTGTAACTCTCTCAAAAATCGACCAAATCGAAATTTTTTTTTTTTAGAAAATTTGGTTTTTCACCGTACTATCAGAAAAAAAATACGAAAGAATGATTAATATTTGTATTCCGTATTTTTTCTCAATTTAAAGCAATGTAGAGCAAAAAAACAGTAATTTTAAGATGTTTGCCCATTTTTATTTTTTTCAAAAAATTCACAGAAAAACTTTGACCAATTAAATAATTTTTGAGACTAGTTCCATCGTGGGCAGAGTTTTCCTTATATTTTTTTCTTATTTTGAGAAAAAATTTCATTGTTTTTTCAGTCAATTTGGATCAAAATGAATTTTTTTTTAATGTAGGTTTTTACCAGACTCTTGAAATTTTTTTTTCGAGTTTCATCATTTTACTGTCGCAGCCAATAGTTTAATTGGCTAAAAAATGTTTATAAACCAATTGCTGTAATTTTCATATTAACAAGTTTAGAAAAAAAACTACGCGTGAATTCGTAGAGGATCTCTTGAGGAACAAAATAAAACGTGGTGCATTAAAATCGGTTGAAAAATACGAATTATTCTTTGAAAAATCTCGATGAAAATATGTCATCATGGAATTTTGCAGTTATCAGTTTGTTTCGCAAAGCCATCGTTATTAATTTTTTTTAGGTTAATAAGACATGCTGTAATACACACCAACCTTCAATTAGTTTAATTAGTGCATTGAACTTTGCATAAATGTATTTCGAAAATTTAGCATTCATTTGACTAGTGTAAAGCAGCCATATTACCTTAAAGGTAGCACAAACTATATTACAAAATTGATTTTGTAATATAGTTTGGTTTTGATTTGATTTCGTCGCATTTTAAATCGTAATTATTAGTCATCGGTGCTTCGAAAACTTCATTCGCGATATTAAACTGTAAATGTATTTAGAAAACATTTTCCGGCCGTGTAATCGTGTTTAATTTTTATTATTATCATTATTTAAACTCTTTTGTGTCATGATTTGGAACTAAAATTAGAGAATATATCACAACAGATTTTCATTGTCATTTTTAATTTGAATTTTGTTTAAAATTCGTTTTTTTTTCGCCGATATTAATATGGACGCTTCGTGAGGAAAAGAAATTGTTGATTTTTTTACATCACCCTACTGAATACATAAACGAGAGAGTTGAAGAAACGTTCCTTGTCATAAACATAAATCTATCAAATGTTGACAGAATGTATTTGTAAAAAAATTGCATTCTTAATTATTCTTGCCTAATAAGAGGCGAGAAAATGAAACAGGAGGAAAATAGGTAAATATAAGTTCTGAAAATTGGTATTATCCATCCTCGATTTTCATGAGAAATCGACGTCAGCAGGTCATTGAAAAAAATAAATAATAATAATTTTCTATCTGCCCGATCATTTATCATCGTTTACATAAACTCTGGATGGTATTCCTGCTTCGATTCCTCAGCCATTACGGATACTCGGAAAATAAATGTCCTTGTTCACTTACAGATAATTAACCGTACAGGAAATAGAGTCACGCCTCGAAAACCACGTGACAGAGGCTTTACGTACAATTGTATACAGGAATATTGATTTTGGATGTCCAATTTTTTCTCTGTGTTTGTCACGATGAATTTTTTATGTGGCTTAAATTAGAGCGGATATAAATTGGCAGAAATTGCTTAATTTTTGGATTAGGCACATTGACCCACATGTGCCCACTTAATTTAGCCTTCGACACATAAATTCTCGTAGCTATTTTTAATTAAGTCCCCCGGTACATTAAGAAAAATTGATTTGCGTGTTATATGTATTAAAAGTTAAGAAACTTTGTAGTCAATCGAATTGTAATATTTAGTTCAAGTTTTTATTGTTTTTTTTTTTTAATTATAACCTAGAATTATTGGTAATAACAACATGTGGAAAAACAGTTTGTCGATTACGATCTCAGGTGGCCGCGAAACTTTTTTCGCCTTCATTGGAAATATGCGTGTAAATTCCACGGTTAATAAACCTTGATACAGTACGTGCCACGGTCTCGTAATAAAATAAAGAGGAAAATGGCACAGATTAAACTGCGGTTTATCGAATCCAGGCAATTTTTTTCGGCAACTTTTCTTTGCAAAATCTATGTCGATTATATTGAAAAAATTCGACAAAAAAGGTCTCTTCTTATGAACATTTAATTAGTTATTTTTATGAGCGAATTGTTTTTTTTTTAGTCAATTATTATTATGTTCACTAGATAATTATTCGTAAATAAAGTATTAACCTAGTTTGCATAATTATTTATATTTATTTAAAAAAAAAAAACAACTTAAAAATCACAGCTTTTCTTGCGTGATTAACTTTTAGAAAAGTGCCTTCGTGCGAACATGCAATTAATTATTTATAACGCGTTAGTGATTCTTTATTAATATCATGATTTTTATTAGGATTTAAATTACTTTTCTAAAATTGTGATCTCAAAAGAATCATTTACGAACAAAGTTTTTCAACTGGTTTGAATAATTCTTTGTTTACATTGTTTAGCTAAAAAAAAAGTAACCACGGCTCTGTTTTCGTCGTTGAACCTTTCGCCAAATTTCAAGTCAGGTGTTACGATTGAATAAATGTTTATATTTGCCAAATGGTAATGTTATCTTAGCAGATCTTCCTCAATTTTTCGTCTCACTCGAAAGATCGTGACTTTTCTTTAAATTATGTTGCAATTTCGGTGAGACGATTAATGACGTATTTACTTGACGCTTTCGTGACGTCACGTCTGTTCTGTACGCGTAAGATTTATCCGGCAACATTGACGAGATTGCATATTTTCTTTCTCTTATCAAATACATACGAGAAATTTAACTGTCATATTTTGTTGTTTCAACTGTAAAGTACTTTGAGCTTATTTTTTTTGTTTATCATTTTTTAATAACATGTTTATGAAAAAATATTTTTAATTTAAATGATTATTGTTGCAAAATATTGGAAAAAAGTTCATTCGAGGATTTTTTAGAACTATTTTCAGACTTTTCAGTTCGAGGCAATTTTTCGATGCATGTAAAGTACTGTTGATCTTGTTTTTTCGATCTCTTATTCGCCTTTTTTTCATCTCCTTCATCAAGGAGACTTATTTTGAGCACGTTTTAAAAATTTCGTGATTTTTATAAATAGTATGCGACATAGCTCTGCGATCCAGACGTTCGAATTGCATTTGCAACGAATACTCGAATCTTCAATGTTGGACCAACCGAAGCAGGCAACGCTCTCGTCACTTACTGTCTGTAGCAGAACTGATTAGCATCAGGACGAATTATGTGATTCTCTCTAATCTAATAATAGAGACTACACCTGACGTCGGTACTCAGACGTGATAAGTAATTATCACGTGGAATATGTGTGTACGAATCAAATTGTTCAACTGTTTTTAACATTAATCCTGGTACTTGAGCAATGGTATAAAATTTAATATTTTACAAAGTAATTTTATACGGAACAAAAAATCGGGGATTGCTCCAAAAATTAATGAAATTATATATATATTTATTTTATCTCTACTTTAACGGGTTAGGGGTAGTCAGAGGCGTGAAAAAATGAGTATTTTAAATAATTTTTTTTTGACAGTAATTCAATTTATTTGATAAAACTAATGAAACAGAGTTATTATATTATGTTTTAACTTTACTTGACCAAAATTTCAAAAAAAAATATTAATTGTAGAGGAAGTTATTGCCATCTTTGTTGGACCCCATTCCACAAGTGGTGCTTTGCGGTGACCATCAGAAGATTTTACTGGTTCATCTAAAATCAATCAAACAAAAAAAATCATTAGTTTAATAGTTAATCTAGTACTTAATCGAAGCTTTTTTTTTTGAAAATAAACAAAATGGCGGCTTCTGAGAGTTTACTCGCGGATTTACAAGGAAAAAAGCACTAGTTTATTGTTAAAATAAAATAGAAGTTTTCAAAAAAAAAATACTTCCATTAAGTACTAGTTTTTTATGCTTCCAATAAACTGTATAAATTTCATTCAAATCCATCGAGTGGTTTTTGAATTACAGTGGTCACCAACTTAGAAAACATAGTTTCGAGAAAAACGCATTTAAAGTTTTATTCTAAGAACGATATTACCTTTTCGTGTAATTTTGAGGTCAGTGGATGAAGTAAAGCTTATTTTATGTATTTTGATCCGCTGAATCCGAATATCGCATTAGTTTTTCTGAAAACCCGGGCATTCAATTATTTAAAGGCAATTGTTTAAACAATTATTTAAAAAATATATTTTTTTAGGAATGAATTTTTTTTTTAAATATTTTGGGCAATTTGAAAACGAAAGTTATTCTTATAAAATTTAGATTAAAGTTATAGTTTTTGAGTTATAAATTTTTGAAAACTGAAAAACTCAAAAATTTATAACTCAAAAACAATGACTTTAAGCTAAATTTTATAAGAATAACTTTCGTTTTAAAATTGCCCAAAATATTTAAAAAAAATAACAATTCATCCCTAAAAAAATATTCTTTAAACAATTGTTTAAACAATTGAATGCCCGGGTTTTCGGAAAAAATAATGCGATATTGGGATTCAGCGGATCAAAATACATAAAATAAGCTTTACATCATCCACCGACCTCAAAATTATACGAAAAGGTAATACCGCGCCTAGATTATTTTACACTCGATTTATGTACAGAAATATTAATTATTTCATTACTTAGACCGAGTCTTCTACTCCTGGGCTGACGCCTAACCTAAAATTTAAAGTACTCCAACAACCCAGAAGTCTACAAATGAAACCATTTCTACAAAAGATCCATTGTGCCGGTTGAAATCGGTTATTCGCATCTGCCGCCAGCTACCTGTCGTCGAGGGTCAGAGAGCCCTTCAGTAAATGTAGGATATCTCGAAAATTATTTGTTGGATTAACTTGAAATTTTCAGTTAATATTTTCGAGACATAATACTGCAAGAAAATGCCAAAAAAAATCGATTTTTTGAAAATTCTGACTACCCTAACCCCTTAACTCCAATTTTATATACATTTTTTTACCTCTTTTTGAGACAGTATAACCATTCTATTGGTTTAGTATATAACCAAGTGCAAATAGTATTTTCATGTATTAAAAGTCTCACCACCCTATAGGTTTGAACCACCCTAAGTTTGAACCACCTTAGGTTTGAACCACCTTAGTTTTGAGCCACCTTAGGTTTGAATCGTATATGGTCTAAAACCATATATGGCCCAGTTCTAATAGTATATGACCAAGTGCAAATAGTATTTCCACGTATTAAGGCAACCCGGTGGTCTAGAATTTTCAAAAAATCGATTTTTTTTTTTTAAATATATTTCGATAGTATAGTATTTCGAGAATATACTGTGAAATTTTCGTAAGGATATTCACAATATTCTTGCTTCTACAGCCGGTTTAGCAGGTAGAGTGCGATCCGTTCGCTCCGTCAGTAGATGTATTGTTCGGAGCGAGGCAGCAACTTTAAACTCATTTATCTCAAAACTACTTTTTTTGGCATGATGTTATAGAAAAAAAAAAACTATTCAACCGAATCACCTGAAATTTGGATATGTTATTCACAACATGAATGGCTATCGACGGGACTAGAATCATGTTTTTATTCCAATAATTTCCTATTTTTTTAATTAAATAACTGGTAAAAAACCCCGATTTTTAGAATTTCACTTTCAAAAGCGCGCCATTTTGTCAATTTTCAATTATTTTTTTTTTTTTTTAGTCCCGTCCATAACTGCACTCATACTGATTGACAATTTTTATGGTTTTTATTTTTCAGATAAATAATAGATCCAAAATGACTAACATCGTCCAGGTCCAATTTTTCGAGAGGGTCAACTTCAGCGGCATTTCTACTATAATAAATTTTTTTTTTAATTTCAAAATAAATTTTTTTGTATTCACAATTAATGCTATAATAAGCCTGAAAAGTTGAAGTATCGTTTTTCTTTATTTTTATGATAAAAAAAAATTCTGCAATATACCTACAATTTTCGAGCTCTAGACCACCGGGTTGCCTTAAAGGTCTCACCACCCTAGCTTTGAACTACTCTAGGTTTGAATTGTATACGGTTTTAAACTATATATGACCAATTTCTAATAGTATATAACCAAGTGCAAATAGTATTTCCATGTATTAAAAGTCTCACCACCCTTGGTTTGAACCACCTTAGGTTTAAATCGTATATGGTTTTAAGGTCTCTGTCTACTTTAAAACTCTCAAAAAAACGATTTTTTTTTGCATTTTTCGAACGTTTATATATTTAAAAATATTCTGTGAAAATTTCAGAAAGATCAGAGCATTCTAAAGGTATTTTTCCATACGTTGAACGCTACCTGAGCGCGCTTGTTCACCCCAACCGCTGCGTATACCGTATTGCTCGGCCGGAGCGGAGAGCTGGTGTAAATACCGCAAGGCCGAAGCCACCAATACTTTACATAATTTCAAACATCCTCCTGCTCTTTCTAAAGATATTCAAGAGGTTTTGAAACCCATCTACGAGGACTTGACGAGAGACGAATTGCTCCAAAGATGTCTTGGCGGCAACACCCAATATAATAATGAGAGTTACAACAACTGCGTCTGGAATATTGCGCCAAAACACACTTTCAATGGCAAAGTCATTGTTGAATTTGCATATTATATTGCAACCTGCATTTTCAATGAAGGGTACCAAACGGTATTAAAAATAACGAGTGTAATGGGCATCAAAATCGGTGAATGCGCGAATTGTTTCGCCAGTGCGCGCGATATCGAGCGCAACAACTTTGCGAACAGACACTCATTGGAGGCTTCTAAGGAGAGCAGAATAAAGCGGAAAAAGGTTAAATCGCAAGAAATTGAGTTACAGGAAGAGGCAGAAGGGTATGGTCCAGGCATTGCTGATTAAGGGTAAGTCACATTTTTTTACGATTTTTCATAAATTAAAACTTTAAACGCGTTTTTCTCGAAACAACGTTTTCGAACCGATTGTTGAAAAAATCTCAGAAACTACTGAACTGATCCTTATGAAATTTTAACCATATATTCTGTACACGTATCGCTATATCCCATACCAAAATTATTGCAAAATTTTAATTTTTACTATTTTTTTTTGGCAAAAAACATGCAAAAAAACACGTTTTTTAATTTTTTTGTCCGCCATTTTGTTATTTTCAATTTTCATTCAATTTTTTTGTTTCGGATTGGCCGTTGTTCAGATTTTTTCAATAGCGCACACCTACCTACTTTTTGAGGACTCCTGTTTACCTGGCATTTTCACACTAAAAAAGTGGTTAAAATCAATATTTTTTTTTTTCTTTTTTGTATTTTACGAATGTTTTTGTTAAGCCTAACAAATTTAAATCAATAAACATAACAGTATTCTTAAAAAAAATTAATAAAAATAGCGTTTTTTTCATGCATCCAAAGTAGACAGAGCCCTTAAACCATATATGACCAAGTTCTAATAGTATATGACCAAGTGCAATAGTATTTCCATATATTAAAGGTCTTACAACTCTAGGTTTGAACAACCTTAGGTTTGAATTGTATATGGTTTTTACACGTATACAATTCAAATCAACCAGTGGAATTTTAAAAAACAGGATATTCTATCGCGGATATTGTGTCAAAGGATATTTCGTCGTGACACCGAATCAACGAAATCTTCCAATAAGATCAACTATTATTGAATCGCCGACTTCTTTGTTCTTCATGCACATCATTCTATTCGTTATTAAAAAAAACGAAATAGGGTTAAAGGAATGATATTTTAGAGCAGGTATATTTCTGAGTATTATTAATATTTGAGATAAAAGATGATACAATAGTAGAGATGCTTAACAATGGTTTTACCTCATGGTAAAAAAATGATTTTAGAGTAGAGATGACTAAGAGCGAAGTTATTTTGGAGTAGAAAAATGAAGAGTAGATTTGTTGTACTGTATCTTTTTTGTACCCAGACTGTAGATTACTTTGAATCCATGGAAATATCGAGAAAATATTTCAAAAATGGAAATGATGAATATGTACAAAACCGAAAATGATGAATTTTATCAGTGCTTCAAGGATGACCGAATTGTGTTTCATATCATTTAATGTCGAAAAGAATATTCTCTTTTAAGAGTGCATGGAATTGTTTCATTCATAACAAGAATTCATCCCCCAATTTGCAATAATTGAATTAAGTGGGAAATCTCGAATTGCTCGGCAATTGCTGATAAGACGGTTATCAGGTATCTCGAGTTCAGTCACGAGAACTGATTAATAGTCTCGTGCACGCATACAAAAGCGTGTTCAATGTAAACAAGCAAATACGATTGAAAACTGACTATGTCTAGTTACGCGAACAAGTTTCATTATTGGCCTTTTCTCAAGCTGCAACACGATAAAACTTTATTATCAATATTGCTTTCTACGTGGTGAATATCTGTTTATGCGAATCGTAAAATCGTAGCATCATTGAAAATTATTATCACTGACGATAAAATACGTTTTGCACAAAAGTGTTTTTTTGCTGTTTCGAACTGTAGATCGATCTTGAAATCATATCAATACATTTTCATAGAGAATAGTTGACAACTCAGCAAATCAGTATCGTCAATTTTTTAAATGTTTGCTTAGGGGGAAAAAGGGGCTGATGGGAATTAATCTTCTTATCGTTTCCATTACCAATCAAATAATTTAATCGAATAGTTCGAGAATCTTCATTTTTTATCGAAACTTTCATCGAATTATTAATCTAATTTGGATTTCAATTTAATTCAGCTTCAATCCAAATATTTCGAAATCGTTTTTTGTTTTGCTTCGAATATTTGTTTAATGACGTGGCATATGACAGCTTGTCATGATAAGTTTATAACGAGCAACGTCAAAGACGATGATTCATTTGCCACTTCACGCTTCACTCAAATGACGGAAACAAAACTGTCATATTACATCACTGATGTATTTAAATTTTATTACTAGTGAAAATAAGTTTTATTTATACATTGTGTTACGTTTCATAATGACGAAATTTTGGGATATGTGAAAATATTGTTAAATTATATCTTACACGATTTTTTAAATAATAATATTGTTAAGTTGTGCGTTTCAATATTTAAATGTTGAAGGAAATTTACTTTCGAATTGAATTTCGTTATCAAAAGTGTCTACCCTTTTTTTTGGTTTAGCAGCTTGATTGAAAAATTATCATTAATGATAGGAAAGGACGATAGATTTTTAAAAAGTATATTATCGTATCGATAACGATTTTGAAATGATGAAAAAGTGTGTGATCGATTAGACGTTTGATAAGGTAGTCTGAAATCGTTAATTATTTTAATTCATTTTCATATCGCTGATAATTGATAATTAAATTTATCGATCGTTTATTACAGCTATTAATTCATTCCTGATGGATATTGAAATGGAAGAATAACAAAAACGTCGCCAATCCAATATCATAATCTAGAATAAAATGCAATTGAAAAAATGGTGTTTCAATAATTGAAGATAAAATTGTCCTAGAGCTGATTATCGCTCATAATCATAGTCGATAAATTAAAACGAAAATATTTGTACACGTTCATCTTCATCGATCGATCTGTAAACTCGGAATTATGTCGATGACAAAATAGAGTTGATATGAAAAATACCAAATTAACGACAATTTACGAGAATCAATGCATTTTTTTTACATTTGTGTATACTTCACAATTATTTATTTTCCACGTCAAATAGTTAAGAGTGATTAACTAGTAATAATAACTTTAAAATCGCTATTTTTGCATTCAATTTTTTAAAAATAACATTAATTAATAATTTGATCAAAGAATCAATACATTTATTTACATTTGTAAACATCACAATTATTTATTTTTCACGTCAAATAATTAAGAGTGATTAATTAGTAATAATAACTTTAAAATCGCTATTTTTGCATTCAATTTTTAAAAAATAACATTAATTAATAATTTGATCAAACAATTTCAAATTTTTGACAGACTGCGATAGAAAAAAAACATACTAAATCCCAAAACTACTGATTACTAATTTACTGAAATAAAAATGATTGAATTTATTGCTTTATTGGAAAAAATTTATTGAAATTACTGAAAATTATTAAAATTATTGACATTTTCTGAATTACTGATTATGATTCTTTTTTTTTTATCTTTCCGTCGTTACTGTGTGTACAACGACGTGGACACACCGATACCAATTCTCGTTTGAGTATTTTCATGAGGTTCGAGTGGCTCACACTTGTGAGCAGAAATATCAAGAGACTCGGTAGAGTCTCAGGTATATATATATATATATAAGTGCCAACTACCACGTGCCTACGCCATAATCGTCAATGGTGGTGGAGTGGGGCTCGGCGTGTAAATATTTACTGGCGCATGCGCAGTAACAGGCATTAACGGTCACGTGATGACGCGACTTATAAACCATGACAGGGACCGGCCGGTCTTTACATTCGTTGAAACTGTGGTGGAAACCGTGCAGCGTTCTTTGCTCCTCTGGTTCAACGCACGAAAACGAGAGAACTTTATAAATTTGTGTATTTGTTTGAAAATTTGACGGAATTTTAAGAATAAGAAAATCTTTTTTCTCCCGTCATTACGAAAATTTGAATTTACGGTGAATTTTATTTCATTTTTTTCACGCGGCTCAAGTTTCGATCGAAAACTTTCGCAATTCTTTTGTTCGCGCGAGTGTCAGACAATCGAATTACAGTCGAATTAATCACCGTTACGTGACGTTCACGACGTAGTTTGTTTTTTTGGATTTTTTTCTGAAGTTTTTGGTACATTCGCACAGCCGCTCAATCGTACGTGGTGTGTACGGAAGTCGAACGAAACTGTAGCAACAAAAATCTCGAATTAAGCGCGTTTTGTTCGGACGAGAGTTCGAACAAGTGGGCAAAACGAGCGGGAGCGGCCTTTACTCGGATCTCAACTTTTCCGACCTCAATTTCCGGTAAAACCCCCCGAGATGGCCGATATGTGGAACGAATGGGACTATTCCAGTTCGAACGGTATGTTTTCAATTGCTACATACAAATGTCAACAAAAAGTGATAGCTCAGATTACGATTTAAAATTTTTATTTCCGACGTACCGTGAAAAGTTTTTAAGGAATTTATTTGGGGGTTAAAAAGTTCAATAAACGATTAAAAACGCTCCCATTTTTTTTAAATATTTGTTTAAATTCGAATCGGAGTAGATAAAAAAAAAAAGAAAAATGATAAGACACAATAAGTAATTATATCGTTATTAATTATTGCGTTATCTTTACCAACTGTGTCAATATTTTTTTAAGCTCTCGACTAAGAAATAATATATTTTCAAAATACGTATACAAAGTTAAGAAAAAGTGAGAAAAAATATATTCCGTTAGAAATAAAACGCTATCAAGTCGATTTTTTCTAGCAATGGAAAATTTCGAAGTGTCATACCGAAGCGCTAAAAAATGCACAGATAAAAAATGTTGCATACGTTTCCGGCACTCGTTTTTTTATAAATAGACCGATTAAATTAATGACAAGTCAGTAGATAATTTCGAATATATTTAGTAGAGGTCGAGAAAGAGTTTATCGGTGTTTTGAAAAAAAAAAACGATACAATTTCTGGACATTGAAAATACATTGAAAAATTGAAATAAACGATCATAAACGGATGCTCGTGCTTCACGATTATTTACTAATGAAATACACATTGGAGTTGAATAAACATGCGTTCGTAAAGGAAAACACTGACGTTCGCGAGAATTGAATATTAACAACCAACATTATTTGAACATTTTATAAAACACGATGAAAGCTTCCGTACTTGGCCACATATATGTTGATAGAACTCAAATTATTTCATAACTTTTTTCGAAATCCAACTTTAGCTTTTCGCGAGGATTAACTAATTTTTGTTTTGTGCGTGATCGAAACTTTATTTCATAATTCTTGCGAGAGAGGTTATTCTTTTTACTTTTCGATAGGATTTGATTTTTTGGGAATTCCGGAGTGTAAGCATATTCGTGAAAAAAAATGGAAACGGGGGTCAACAAATGTACTTGTCCAGGTTTTTTTCCCCAGAGGGTTGAATAATATTGAAGTCATTGGTGACAGGCAATGAAATTTCTTCTTTTGTTCATACCTTCAAGTTATAATTTTTTAAATTGAGGATTGTTTTGAAAATATTTTGGTCTTTAGGTGAATTCATTAAAATCATTTATTTTTCAAACCGTTTTTTTATGTTGAATCTTGCATCGTTAAGGGAGAACACTGTGATGGGTCAAAAAATTGTTAATTTGAATGAATTTGAATGAAATGGGAATTTCTTTTCACAGGTATAACTAATTATTTAAGGATCGGGTAAAGGATACTTTATTGAGTATATATTCAATTATTTCAATATCAATTTTTATTGTAAAATATTAGAAGTTTACAATATTATAAGCTTATATTATATGTGACGATAAAATGAAAAATTCTTCATTGTCCCATCGAAATTTTGATGAAGGGTTATCTGACAATAAAAAATATTAAAAAGTTTTAATATCTGTATGAATGTCGTTCTCGTTGTACGTAGCCGTTTTAAAAAATTTTTTTTTGACGAAATGGCAGCGGTTTGAAATTTTTTCCCCATTTTTTTGATTCTTAAACCTTTTTTTTTGTTTAAGCAGTCTTCAATATGGTTATTATCAAAATTTAAAAAATGGGCCACGTGCAGACTTACTCACTGCGATAACGAATAGGGTAAAACATCCAGTCCCCAGCCCCCTTCCAGTAGTCAGCCTTTTGCAACTTTGTATGCGTGAGAATAGCGTGAAAATTACTTTCGAGTAGCGGGATTTTTTTACTGACATCTTTGACCTCTTATTAACCGGTATACAAAGCTTCAATGCACTAACTATTCAAACAACTGACTGAGGAAAAAAATATCATTCGGAACGCTACGATCGACGCGCACGGACTTGCGTCGCGCGCTATTTTTTTCTTAGCGCGGAGACCGGTAAAGATCTCCTTTTTTTTTTATTTTGTGGAAATACAAAATAGGTAATTTATGTTTTTCGGAAGCTTAGAGTTCTTATATGAATTTAGATTATCAGAAAATATGTTTTTTATCATTTTCTACAAGTTACTGATGAAAAAAATCGTTTTAAATAATAAAAAATATATTTTTTCTCCTGGCTGACGACTGGGTCTTCAATTTAACATTGTAAAGCCAATGCCCAGCCTCTCTCCACGGCCGACTACTGGTTTTTTAGTGAATTTCTTCTACACGGTTAAAATTTGTACTGTAAACAAATAGAGCATATTTAAACACTGTACACACAAAAAAACATTATTAACGATGGTCTTACCAGAAGTCAGCCACGCGTAAACGCCTGATTGAGGCGGTCGACTTTTGGATTGGATAACCTCAGTCGTTCAGGCCGACTATAACTTCAACCTCAGCCAGCCCCGACCAGTATAAAAAAGGCCGACTCTAGGGTCCCTGTGTGGCCGACTACTGGTTCGGAGCGGCCGACTACTGGTTCGGAGCGGCCGACTACTGGTCAAAATTATGTTTTTGTAATAAATCACGTTATTCAATGTTTTAATGTGGATTCTATCATTTGCGATAATTTTATTATTAACCCTAGAACCCACAACGAGGTATTTAGTTACCCCACGAAAATGTCGAATTTCCTTCCCGAACCAATTTTGTTAAACCATTCCTTCAGTTTTATAGAATTTTCACCATTAAATATTTACCAAATGCTCCTTTATCATGTACCTGTCTCTTCGTCATTTAAAAACGAAGAGAATGGTATATAATTAAACCTTATTATCGCATACGAAGAACATTTTATGCTAAATAAAAAGTTGGGGTAATTATTTACCCCAGTGTGAGGTTTACGTTGGAAAAAATAGATTGTAGGGTTCTAGAGTTAACGTTTAATAAATAACGTTTCATTTAAGATTTGTTGTGTTTCGTTATCTTTTTTTTTTTATAGAACAATGTTTCATAGTTGGAAATTGCGTTAAAAGGCCGAGGTGTTTTGCCCTATTTGAAAAACAAAAAATTTAAATCGGTTCATTAACTTTTGTTTCGTCGTAAAAAGTCGTTTCAAGGAAAGCGCTTTTTAATAAATTGTTTATTTTTTTCTCCATATAACATAAAATTTTACTCGAATATCAATACTCACTTTCGACTCAAACATTTTTGTTTTATATGTTTTTTAACATGTAAGTTGTAAGAAAATGCAGAACAAAAATATAAATTTTTTTTACTCGTCACTATGACGTTCCTCCTTAAAACGGAAAAAAGAAACTTGTTTCGTTTTTTTTCCTCTATTTTCTATTATTTGAAAGTGCCCAAATTTTTTTTGATGACCTATCGTCAAATGATACGAACAGATTCGTAAAAGTGTCACAAAAAAAATTTCATAAATTTCGATAGCTCAAACTCTGTAAACAATTGGGGGGATTTTTGATCGAAGATATTCCGTCACATTTGACAATGCAAACTTCAACGTCATGAAAATTACGATCGAAACTATCCTCGCAATTTTATCACGACGTAACTTTCAACAATAGTAAAAAAAATATTAAAAAATGTGTATAATTTACAGATTTTTATCATCGTTGCCCTTTTTTTTTCAAGAAATGTTCGTGGTATGATTCAGTGTGTGTAAACAACAGAACCAAATACAAAAATTCATATAAATATCGAATAATAATTTGCAAATACAATTAAATAAAAATGTTCATCAAATTGTAAAAAATCTGTAACTTATTTTTAATCAATTAACTAATAAACTGCGATGTTTTTTTCTGAATTGAGAGAAAAAACGAAATATCAAATCATCAAAATGTGTCTTGATTCGTTAAGAGTTTGGTTTTTTTAACAGGCTGCTATTTAGATATTATAAACAAAGAACGTATTCCAAAATAAAATGATGATCCTCTGATAATCTTTGTATGTGTATAAACATGGTTTTATGATTGGTATCAACGTGAAACTTAACAAACGTCTCAGAATCAGCAGTTTCAAAATACATATGATAAATCCACCAATAAATTATACGTCGAAAGCAGCAATGCGGACTCTTAATGGTAACTTTCGACCTAAATTAAATAGCTTTTTCACAATATTTTCATATTTGTTGATAAAAATCATAAAAAATATACTAGATTAATGAGACACCTTTATCTCAAATCTTGAGTCACTGCTTAGTTCATTATTTGAAATGTTCTCTGCGTAAAAAGTGGTACGGTCGAAGGAATTTATCGGGCTTCAAAATCCAGTCTTTTCGGGTAGATTAAAATTTTATTACAAACTTCGATACGAAAATTTAACCCTAGCTACACACTACGGGATCCAATGGACCGACAGCGACACTACATTTTCACTTTTTTTTACCACACGCTTTTTCATAAACATTATAACTTTTTATCAAACGACTTTTTGGCTTTACTGATTGCTTCTCCGGATTGGTCGGAATCTGGCGTTTCGATTTCACTGCAATTAAACCTCAATAGACGCGTTTGTTGCAAGGTTATAGAGCAATAAAAGTTGTCGGTCCATTAGACCGATAGTGTGTAAGTACGGTACTAAAAGTTATTGTGCGTAGCTAGGGTTAAAGTTATCCCACATCTTTTTTCATAGCACAGAAAAAATATTTTTTTGTGCCACTTAAGAGGGTCATCCCATGTGACAGCTATTTGTTTTCGCTTTTTTTAAGAATTTTTTTTTGATGAAGCATTAAAACGCACCATCTTTGAATTTTTACCACACATTTATTAACATTTTTACAGTCCCTCAGAATTTTATCAAACGAAAATAACGAGTTGAATCGACTTTACACCGTTCGGAAGACACTCATGCGTTGGTTGACGGCTGCCATGATTTCGGAGCTTTTGCTCATCTGAAATAAAAAAATCAAACGGCATTTTAATTTGTATACCTGACGCTATCGCCAGAACTAGAGTAAAGTAAAAATATCGAAAATTGAATTTTGGGCACGGTTTTAAAAGTCGAAAAAAATGATGAAACTTGGAACTTAACTTTTAAAATCGTGCTAAAAATTCAATTTTTGATATTTTTATTTTACTCTAGTTCCAGCGATAGCCTCAGGTCTACAAATTAAAATGCCGTTTGATTTTTTTATTTCAGATGCGCAAAACCTCCGGAATCATGGCAGCTGCATGTGTGCAACACATGAGTGTCTTCCGAACGGTGTAAAGTCGATTCAACTCGTTATTTTTGTTTGTTAAAATTCTGAGGGACTGTAAAAATGTTAATAAATGTGTGGAAAAAATTCAAAGATAGTGTGTTTTAATGGTTCATCAAAAAAAATCCCCAAAAAAACGAAAAAAAAAATAGTTGTCACATGGAATGACCCCCTTAATTCCAATAAGAAATAATTATCTGGAGAGAAATATTTCTTTTGTCATTCTTACAAATTCCTTGTCAAACATAAATATTAATCAATTTTCTGGTACAAAAATTTCGATCCAAAGTTCTGTCCGAGGGGCTGCTCACTTAGGAAATCTTTGAACCATTTTATCAAAAATCAGATAGGCTATCGCTAGAAGTCGCTGGAAATCGCGCGAGTCACAGAAATCGTGAAAATCGTAGTCGAAATCACAAGAAATCGATTTCTTTTGGAAATCGACGAGCCACGGAATTAGCGAGTGAGCAGCCCCTCGTGTCTGTCAATTCTGTCAAAAAACCAACCGTAAGGAAATACTTTCTTAAACGTACGTTACATTGATTTTTATTTTTGTTTTTACTATATTTCTGTTAGCATCAAGAATGATTGATATTTCGTTATTTATATATGTCGTAAATGACGTGTTTATGGGGAACAGCGATGATTCGTCAATCGTTTCGTAGATATTAGTTCGGACCTATAAGTAACTCTAACTTGTACTACCCCTTAAAATGTACTGATCTATTTATATGTCGTATATCTGTAAATATATTCAGGACAATGTCAACTTTTGTACTTATATTTACACACAAATATACGTACGAACATTTTGGGGGATACGTAAAAGTGGACACTGTTTGTGAGACGAACATAAATTACACTTGACCAAACAAATACTTCCCTTTTTTCGTACCATCCCTACGCAAACAATCGGGTCAATATTTCAGTAAAGGTCTAGGGTACAATTAACCGTCTGATCTCTGGAAAAAGTTTCTTTCACCTGATCATCATAATTTATCGGCAGTTTTCCAAATTTTTTTCTAAAAAAAGGCGAAACGAAATTTCGTCAAGTTTCGGTGTCTAAATTGGCATGGTAATTCTAAGAAATTAAAAAAAAAAAAGAACAATCACGTTTCACAGCAAATAATTGTTATTTATTTATTACGTACTTGATTAAACTTCAGGAATTTTCGCTGCTGAGAATAG
Source organism: Rhimphoctona megacephalus (assembly GCA_963989365.1). Classification (NCBI taxonomy): domain Eukaryota; kingdom Metazoa; phylum Arthropoda; class Insecta; order Hymenoptera; family Ichneumonidae; genus Rhimphoctona; species Rhimphoctona megacephalus. Next base: position 24,499,621 of record OZ022420.1, read on the forward strand.
CGACAAGAATAGGTTCCCTTTTAGAGCAAACTGGTTCATGAATCAAGTTCGAAAGCTTCTTCAATTTCTCACGAAACTCGCTTTTCTCCACAAATTATTTCGATACCGTCAAAAAGAAGAAGAAGAAGAAGAAGAGGAAAGAAGAACAAAGAAATTTTCGTCGCATTGACCTGAAATCTTAACCCCTCCGTGTGCCTCAAAAGCCACGTTATTAAAGCTACGAACGAAAAACAAAAAAAAACTATTTGAAAGCTTGGATTTCTCCTGACTTTGGGGTCGTTGTTTCACGAAAATAGAGGGCGCGATGTCCGTGCCAACCGAGCTTTTCGTGCATGCTGAGTAACATCCCCAGAAGGAAGTCCAGAGCAAAGAGAATCCGTAAGTCATCAGGAAACGTGACTGGTTAGGCTTCGTTTAGATATACTCGCGAAACGCTTAATCTTTCATTTATGTAGGTAGATAAGAATAAAAACGAAAAAAAAGGTAGAAAAAGGGAAAAGAAATAGTACGTGATGAGGCTACGAGTGATTTCTATATATGGCAGGGCAGTTGAACGCTTTGCGTCGTAAATGAAAATCAATAATTTTCCTGGTTGTCGGAGGGGGCTCTTGTGGCCGATGCACCTGGTCTCTTATTATACAACGCTTTCAGGAGGAACATATACCAAGAGGGTCGCGAACCTAGTTATGGCAGTCGTATACGCTTTACATACAAAAATATATATATATATATATATATATATATACACACACACACACGTGTATATAAAGATACATGGAACTACGCGTTCATATGTACACAGCTTTTGATTCCGTGCATTCAAGATTATTAACATGAGCTCCAACCTCGCAATATCACCCTGTATTCTAACAACGAAGTATGCATGCTCTTTCAAATATCGTGCTGCAATGTGGAACGATTTGTCATCCGCAAGCGCTCTGATTCGGTTTCGATCGAGTGTGTTTCAATCTCAATGATCTAAATTGATGCTCCATATCAATCTCGAATCATTCGGTGAGAAACGTCATGAGCTCGGTAGATCGATCCTCTTTATTTTATTGATAAAATTCAATCATTTTTACATTTAAGCTTGTTGCTAAATAATATCAAGGTGATTAGATCTTTGTAAAATGTTTACTATTTGTTTAAGTATATTTCCAGAATATACTGGCGAAATAAAAAAGGCAGATTACCGCATTCATTTTAGAGAAATTAATTGTTGAAGTTTAAGCAAAATGTTACTCCATTGCATTAGTTGTATGGAGTAAAATAAAAGTAACCCTCGTACTTTTGCGTGTATATCGTCCGTAAAAATAAAGAAAACTACTCAAAAAACGAGTACTGTATCGAGTACAGCATATAGAACTATGTCAACGAAAAAAAAAAAAAAAAAAAAAAACAGATAGGTAACCGAATTAATTAACGAGAAATCATCAAAAATAAACAACAATTTTCTGATAAAGTGAGGCTAATTGAGATATCTCTATTGAAATGTGGCAACGTTGGAGTTGTGGCTATAGCACAGGCCGTCAAAAAATCAGCGCAAGTAATGAGAACATTTTTTATTTCATTTTATTTTTCTTAAGAGCTAAAACCACTGTAACGGCCTCAAAAAATGCCTTTTTCCGACAATTTTTTTCGGGTGGAAAGAATGGTAATGGAATAATAATATTCGGGGGAGTTATTAAGCATATATTTAGCTGTACAACAAAAAATTATGATTGAAAAATATTTAAAATTGGCGACACCAGAGCCATTCCCAAGAAGCTTGTTGAATTCGAGGCGCTCTGCAGCACCGCAGTGTAACTGGTGCAATTGTTGATCTGGAATAAAAAAAAAAATACACTTAATCTAGACACTCATAGCTAGTGAAGTACGTAGGGGATTTTGAAAATATTCATTTTTGTATTATTGGCGAGTGTTTGAATGAAGAGGTTAATTTTCGACAGAAAAAAGGGCTAATTATTTGTTGATAAAAAATGTTTAAATGAACTTTTCGAAAATTCCGTACGTATTTCACTTCGAAATGTTATTTTTAAGATATTGTCAAAAATTCGAATGAAAAGAATGAAAATTGTTGGAGTTATGCTGTGTGCCGTTTTGAAAAATCGTGTTTCGAGAAAAATGTGTTTAAAGTTTTGAAATGTGGTACTGAAATGACCGACGCGCTTGGGCAAGAGCCTGAAATTTCAATGAATTTTTTTTTTCCAGGTATAAACCTTTTTGCTTTATATTCAAGAGGGTTCAAAGTATATTTTAAGCCAATTAAAAAAAAAAATCGATTTTTCAAAAATTCTACAATGGTTTACCCGTTGAGCATGGACGAATCGTTCTTTCTATTGACAATTTAGTGGCGTACTAGTATTTTTCTTTGCAGTTTATCATCATTTTTCGTTGACGTCGACATAACCTATAAAAATACGAGTCAACATCACACGTAAAACAGCTGTCACAGGCCTCACTGAATTCAACCTAACGGCCGCGCCTAACCAAAGAACCAGCGACATTAAATCATTGAAAATGAATTTTCTAATAATCCTAACTAATTAAAATGAACAATTATGTAAATGATAATTAAAATTATTACTATATAATTAAAAATTTGTGCATTAATCGTGCGTACATATCGTTAACGGGAGAAACCAGTTTAGGAGGCCGAAATTTTGGTGTTTTTCGTGATTTTTTTTTAACAGGGAAGGAATAATCAGAATTTGTTTAAACTTGGAGGATATTTTATTCATGTTTCGAAGTACACTTCGTAATTTTTTCAAGTCATTTCCGCCGGAAATAGTGGAGTTAGACGTTGCTGTCCATGGACGACTTTTTTTCAACTGGTGGGCATTCTAGCTAAAAAAGTTATTGACCAATCGTTCTGAAAATTTGTGTGAATATTCTCTATTCAATTACAATCTATATGAACCTAACTCTGGGATGATATTATTAGTAAAAATATTTTTTTTAATGCAAAAAAGGTGAAAAAACATGGTATAAAAGCATGACATTGTTGTTCAAACACCTCAAAAACACGCAATTTTCAACTTTTTTGATCACAATTAGGTTCATATTCTTAGGAAATATGTTGTTAATGAAAAAAGAAAATTGTAATGATTACAGATAAAAATTGTGACTTCAGGAATGCTCACCATCAAAAAACTCGGATGGCGATCGTTCATGGACAGCAGCTTCTAATTCCACTATTTCCGGCGGGAATGACCTGAAAAAATTACAAAGAGTACTTCAAAACATGAATAAAATATCCTCCAAGTTTAAACAAATTCTGATTATTCCTTCCCTGTTAAAAAAATTCACGAAAAACACCAAAATTTCGGCCTCCTAAACTGGTTTCTCCCGTTAATATTTAACTTTTATGAGTTGGCATTACTGACGTTACCCAATGCATAAGCATAGGAACTTCGTCTCTTCGAACCACCCTCCAAAAAGATTTAGCAACAACCTTAATTAAAGGATGATTAAAATATTTCAATAATTACAAGATCGATTTACTTTCTCAATCAACTTGTTTAGTGGGACGCTAATTATTATTGAATCCGTGGCTCAAGCGAGGAAATAGCTTCACATTTTGTGATCGCGTGGAATTTCACGAAAATTTTGCAGTAGTGGAACTTTTTTCAGCATGAAAAATGAAGGATTTTTTTTTAATTATGGGAATTGAAAAAAACGTTGTCGTGATTGTTGCATGGGATATGCACTGCTCGGCGACGATGTACGAGAATACCGCCAACGTCCTCCTCGATGTTATGCGACGAGTATCGTAACGGTTCTCGTCATTCGCTGGTAGAGTATCAACCGTAATCCATGAACTTCCGGTATAGACGCAGCAAAAGTATTTTGAGAGAAAAAAAAAGATGAATCATGTTCAAATGTGAAAACTGGGACATTAAATTGTTTTGAACAATCTAACTAAGCACGTCCCCTTAATAATAAAGGATGACAGCTAATTTGTCAAAAACTCGATCCATTTCTTATCCCTTAATTATACATATTTATGTACGTGCATAGGCGGACTTTAAAGTCGAGAACATGGCGTTGACCGGCAGTTAAGAAAAGTAACGAGATCGATCGGTCTCCTCGCGATTTATCGTCCGATAAGAGAAGAGGCACTCTCGCACATACACACATGAACACATATTGTGTCTGCATATCAGACGCTTCAGTTTCAAATTAGTCGCAGGGAGTCGCGTGACGCATATCCATATAAATCGATTGATTTCAAACAAAAGGGCAAGACTCGAGTTACCACGTACCTCGATTGATCCAACTTACGCCATTTTATTTGGCATCAATCGATATATGTTACGTTACTCCTTGCACCAACGCCGGAAACGACTGCTATAGTCTTCCCCCTTCCACTTTCACACCAATCGATCGTACGAACAAAAGGCCCTCTCGCTAAATCGTTGCATACTTTTGACATGCATTATTAATCTTTGAACGGGTAACTTATCCCGGACGAAATACTGCACGCAACTCGAAATGCTTTGATAACTAATTCACGAAAAGTGAATTCGTTTCGGTCAAACGCATTTCCACTCGGATAACGATTTTTTCGGAATGAGCTTGTTTTTCAGGAAAATGTAATTATGTCGAACCTTGCATCGTTCGAATGCAGCTACATTTCTTTTAACCCCTTTTTTCCACCATCGCTATAAATCCGCTGATAAAATTGTCGAAAAAAAAAACAAATCAATGAATTTTTAGAATTCATTTTACATTTTTATATTATTTTTCTTTTATTTCTGTATTTCACGTAATAAACCATATTTTTTTCATTTTATTATTTTTTATTTTATTTTTTATTTCATTTTATTTTTTTTTTATTTTTTATTTTTTATTTTATTTTATTATTTTATTATTTTTTCATTTTAATTATTATTATCATTTTTACAGTCAAAAAAGTGAAGTTATGAACAAAATTACTTCGGAAAATTAGAAAATTAAGGAACAAGAAAAAATGTTTCTTTTGCGTTTAAAGAATGCAAGCTCCAATATAAAACTTAAGAATTTGATTTTCATAAAATGGGAAAGCAGATTGATTTTGTCGATGGAAAGATTTCGACTTGATGACCTATCAAATAACCTGTTAGTATCATTTGAAAGTGAAATTAAAGATCGGCACGGAAATGCTTCTAGTTGACGTATGAAAGTTGACGTACTCGTAGCTGAATTTATTGACAAAGCATCTCGACGACGTGAAAAGAAAATTATCGATGCCAGAAGCAAATGAAACAAATATTATTCAAAAGATTTCATTATTTTGGGTAAGTTCGATAAAAAATATTTTCATTCTATACGTACCGGAAGTTTTTTAATTTTCATAAGTTTATCAAAAGGCTTGGACAAAATAATATTGAAAGACTCGTAGGAAATGAAAAAAAAAATTCTTCATCAAGAAACGCGTTGTACATGCGATTATTTTAAACGAATTTCCGCGTGTTATATAGTATCAGTACTTCATGGATCGTTGATGATAATAGCATATATATATATATATATATATATATATATATATATATATATATATATATATATATATATATAAGAGCTTGCTGTAACGATTGCTTGTCGTGACGACTGATTACAAAATCGTATAGTTTCAATATGCCTTCCGTTGACATTGAACCAATCGCCTTGATATTCTCTCTGCAACTGACCAATATATGCGATACACTTTTCTTGCATATATACGTGGAGCAACGAGTCACTCAAAGAGTTTTCCTGATCTCGATGGCAAAGAAAAACGCCGAGACCACACTGGCAATTTATCGTAGTTGAGACTACTCGTCGATATGTATCTTGATTCATATTGTGTGGTTGGAATAGTTAAAGTAACACACCAATACCACGTGCTTGTTAACTACACGCGAATGAAACTGCGATGCACTACCGGCAGAAAGTTTGGTGGCATTCGAAATGTTTTTTTTTTTTTTTTCATTTGTACCGAAATTTTGGTAATTAGAAAAAAAAATGGAACATAAACGATCTTGGTAATTTCTAAATAGTTAAATAATCTACAAATTTCTCAATTTAATAACTAATTTTCATGAGCCCGTTGTATAATATTGAGAAGTTATCATTTTAGTTAAATAATCGACTTTTTAAATTAGAAGAGCACGAATTGATTCAGTAAATAATTAATGAATATTTCAATAAATTTTATTTTATTCAAATTAATTGGAAATATTTCGTCCTGGAGTTTGTACCGATCGGTAAAACTGCAATGATGCAATAATCTTGGTGACGTATTGAAAATTCTTTCGGAACTATTATTATTTGTATCCTTTCAATAAATCGCCGATTCGCCAATGATGCAGCAATTCTTATACAATCATTTTCAGACAAATTATCATTTCGAAGTCATTTTTCTCAGTGAATATTTCTATGCGTTCAGATTATAAACCCGATGTATGTTATTCTATGTTGTCTTGATTTAATTGCGAAAATGTTTATAAGGACATTTCGTTGTACTCCAAAAAGACGAGAGAAGAAGATACATGCTGATGCACGTATTTTAACAGCTCAAGCCACTTATTTACTGACGCGATTACGCAAAATGAGTTCAAACGTTCGTCGACTCTGAAACTTGATCCCTTTTTCGACATTGGATCGCAGTTTCTCGGTTGAAAGAACTTTTGTTGCATCTTTAGACGTAATTTAATAATATTGCCTCAGTTGTTTCATTTTCTTCTTCCCAAAACATTGATAAAAAGAAGTCTCGAAGAAAAAGGTCGAAATTAATTTACGGCTCGATTCATCACGACAATGAATTTATTAAAACTCTTCAGTATTTTTGTACACCGTCAAAAATTCGTTATCAAAATTTTGAGAATTTCTCGACATTCTGTTTACGAAATGTAAAGAGTGCCTTACGACACAACGTTATTTTTTTTTTCTAACAAACACACAAGTGTGTTTGCTATAAAAAAACTTACTTAAGTAAACATTCTTCAAGGGCGCATCCGTTAATGACTTTTAAGAAATCGTGTGTTAACGTTCGCAATAAGAAAACAAAACACTGTTGAACTTCGTAAAAATTTTAAAAACATATTTTCGATGGATGAATCATAGTAAAAGAGGATGAATGTAGACGGAGATAGACCACCGAGGGTTCTGCTAGATCGTAAATAGAAACAGTACGAGACAAAAAAATCAACCACGGTGTGAAAGAACCTGAAAACGTGGAGCGCGTACAAGCCGTAACAGCCCCGAGGCTGAGAACAGTATAGAATTCAAGTTTTCTAAACCGGTTGTATAATTTTTTAGCGAAAGTAGTCAAACCAGTTATAGAAATCAGACATAACGCTTGACATGATGAATTCGTTGCTTTTTAAATTGAGCCCATTCTTCGACATACAAGAAAACACACAAAAAATAAACAAAGTTGCATCAGGCAATATTTACTAGCTACTGAAAAAGAAATGTTTAAACAAATATGTCAAAAAATCGAACATTCATGAGAGTTATAAAAGTATAACGCTAAATATTTCATCAGCTTACAATTTACGTTTTTTTTTTCTTGCCACAAATATCGATGTCTCTATACAATGTTGCAATAACTTTTTGTCCCACTTATTTCCTTCAATCGAATTCAAAGTTATTTGTCGAATGAAGTAAGCACAATTAGCACAAATATAAATATATTTAATTAATCGAACGTGACTCCGAGTGAAAAATGTTCGTGACAAAAACTTTACGTCATTCGATTCTACTGTTCACATCTTTTATTTTTTACTAACGCGTCGTCAAATTATTGAGTACAAAAACACGAAGCCTACGTAGAGCTGCGTTGTTTTCCGTATGCGACAAAGCAATTAAGCGTGCTGTTCTCATTCGTTATATTTGGATAATTAAGGCCCCTATAGCATTATTGCGCAAAGCGAACACATTGATCGCGACGCAGGGGATCATCGCACAAGCATATGGATGCCAGAAGCGGAATTTTATTGTTCACATGTGTATTTGTACTTATATATATATATAAATAATACAACGACACACATATATACTCGACTAAGTCTTTTATTTAATATATACACATTGCTACCGATTAAAAGGACCCAAAAAACCGACTATTGTACTCGATTCTCTCGACTTACGCCGTTTTCTTTCTAAAAAATTGACAAATTAATTCATACGTGCCTCCGGCTCGAATTCTCGTACCCTACAATACGTCGGATGATCGAACATACGGACACGCGAGAAAATGACATTATGACGATTACTACCAGATGATACCGGAGAACACTGGCTCGATTGCACATATAACGGTGTCTATACAATTTTACTTACAATCGTTTCGCAATATTTAAGCCACGAAAGAGTCTGACATCGAGAAAAGAGACAAAGGCGAATTGAGACATTTCACACATTGAAAAAAAAATTAAAGTATTGCCAACTACGCGATGAGGTTGGACGATTCCCAGTGCGCCAATAGTCATATTACGTTCAGCTAATCACCCGGTGGTTGATCCATTGAAAGTCATGTCGTTGAGACAACTACGCTACGATTTTGCCGCTAAATTTTAATTTATTTGAGTTGAGTGTATTTCATGTGATGCAACCTCAATAAATGGTTACATTGAAGAAAAAACGAAATTTGAGACACAGAATCGATTTAATTTGAAATAATCACACGGAGGTTGAGTTGTACACGGTTTGTTCGTGACTTGATAAAATAATAGCATAGAATAAACTTCTCTGCGAGAATTGAATTCAATGACACCATAGATCAACTGAATATAATTTGTGATTAAGCTAATTGCCTAATAGTAATTGGGATAAAATGTTTTGTTACTATTCAAACAAATAAACCTTTTGCTAAGGCTACTAAAATTTCGTTGCGCAAACAATAAGTTTTGTTTAATACGAATTATATATATTGTAACCGGACAGCTTTATTCCCTGGCTGGATTTCTGGTGTGGCAGAAATCCGCTAGAGGGCCACGGACGGAGCGCTCTCGCGTGAGCGTCGCACCGTCCGTGTACCCATAAAGCTCCGACGTTGAATCGTTAAATAATCATCACTCCGACTAGGGATGCCGGATCGTTAAAAAACATTCGATCTGTTGAATCGAATCGTAATCCAACGAATCGATCCCATAGTAAATTGAGTAGGAAAATATCGATCCAGTTCGAATCGATTTTTATTAAATTGATATGAAAAATGGAAAACATAACTAAAATAAAATAAAAGAAATTGGAAATCAAGAATACTTTTATTATATGGGTGCGAAAGTAACAACCACCGTGTCAAGAATAAACATTTTTATTTATTAGTTCAAACAAAAATAAATACGTAAAAAAACGTAAGGGCTTCATGTAACCTCGTTCTCGTTCTCGTTTATATTAATGCATACTCAGCGACGGTGCACTTTATCATTTTCGACTTTAAAACACCCGTTTTCCCACACACTTTTTTATTTTAATTGCACAGTCGTATTAGTGGATCGAATATTTTTTAATTTTGCGAAAAATGTATGGCGTGTCTCGTAGTTCGTGATCGTGAATAGCCGGTGATGAAAGAAAGATGGAAGATGGCAGCGGATTCCGGAAGGCGGAGTGAAAGGTTCTGTTGGCCAATAGAATATAAAATGCAAACAGTTCAGAATGGAAAAAATATAAAAGATTTCATCACTTCCAGCCAACTTCAATAGACACGAAATTTAACCTTGGAGGGCACATTACATTAATCCTCAGATCCTCGCCCACATAAGATCCTGCGGTTTTTATATAGTAGCGCAAATTATTGTCGGGAGTTTAGAGTAGTTTAGAATTTATAATCGATCTTGCAATCAAAAGATTAATTCAGGTAATTAATCGCTTAGAAAGAATCGATTTACAAAATCGATTATCGGTCAGACAAAAATCGATTCTTACGAAAATCGATTCTTGGATCGGCATACCTACTCCGACCGATGGCCGTCGAGAAAACCCGAACCCTTGTTTTACGAGGTAAACAGGCTTAAGGCCTTGTTTTACAATTGAAGTACGCTGATATAGAAAGGTTTTGCCACCTAATTATGTCAGGATAGACACTCTTACGAGAGAGTAAAATTAATCGTATTTACTATTGAGTCGCAAAATATAAAATAAAAAATATCAAATAAAAGATATTCCAAAAAATATATACATGATAAAACATTTAAAATATTTCTTACAGTCCTTTCAAGATCATAATTGTTCAGTACAATCACTGTACGTTGTAATTACATAATGCAATTCATTTAATCCAAACACGATTGATACAATTGACTGAAATACTTTTTCGCATTTCTCGAGCAATGCCATGATACACAGAGAGAAAATTTCTTAAAAAATTACTATGGTGCGATAGTAGCCGGGTACCATGTCGTCATATTTATTAAATTTTACAAAGTACATTGTAATTTTTCGACGAGTAAGAGCATGGTAAAAATCGATCCTCAATTCGTGAAAAAGTACATTGCGAGACAGTGAAAAGTTACCATTTAGCTGCTCCGAAATTTTACCACGTGTTCCTCTCAAATATTACAACGTGCCTCTGCCGAAATTTTACTATGTGACCCTCGTGAAATGTTATAATGCACCCCTACCGAAATTTTACTATGTACGTTGTGCAAAATTTCAATATGATCCAATCGAAATTTTGCGATGTATCAAAAATATCCAATTTTTTTATATGAATATTTGCGTATGGATGTGCTTTTTTTTTTAAATCGGTTCTGATCGAGGTTTGGTTCGTTCTTTTTTCAGGCATTGCAGGGATGAAATAAATATAAGACTGTAAATAATTTTCATAATAAAAATACTTTATTCTTTGCAACAGTCTTCTTGATGATAAAAATGACAATAAACAAAGGAAAAAAAATCCTTCAAAAAAAGCATTCAGCTTCGGTGAAAAATGTTTCCCAGACCTAGACAAGGCCGCGAAATACACAAAAAAAACACTGCACTATCGTAGGTGCGAAAAGTTCGCATCCTTAAAATTCTAACGAGTGTACACTCGTCCACGCGATTATGGATACAACAAAGTATCGTCACTTCACAGTAACGTGAACGCGTTCGAGTAATGCTCGCACACGTGCGTTAAACGTGCCACTGTTCAATGGTGACTGAATAAGGCTGACGTTCATTTAAGGACAAAGCCGTCGAAACTAAGCTATTCGTCCAAAATTTTACAACGTACTATAGTAATTTTGCGAACAGTAGCGGAGCGATTTCCGTACTCGCCTGCGGGCACTCGGAATATTGGAACGTACCATATTAATTTTTTGAACTGTAGCACGGCTATTTGTTCCTTATAAAAATTAGTTGTACAGTAAACAAATTTTTATGTTCTTCGAACAAAATCCGTGATTTACAATTTTTGATTTTAAATAAAGCCAAAAATTACTATGTTTTCGAGTAAAACTCCACAAAAGTGACGAGATAGTACCCGATCACAATGGTACCATAGCAATTTTTAAAGAAATATTCTCTCCGTGTACTATTTCAAATATTTATTGAATTTTATTCAAAAAATGTTTTGGTTCTATTGAATATGTAAAGTTTTACCTCAAATTGCGAGCGCAGTTGGCTCAACAAAATACCTTCAACTACGCGTGGAGGTTGCGTCAACTACGCCATTGGTTTCGCCGTTTCCAATCTCAAGGCATAGTTGAGCCAACTACGCCTCCGTTCTCAGCACTATGCCCTTTTTTCAGTGCACGTGCTCCAAAGATGCGCTCCATTTTCGTTTTGTTTAAAGCCACATCTCGATTTCAGATCCGGACCGTCGGCATTTTTATAGACGTGTGATCGTTATTATGAGACGGTAATTACTGGTAATTGGAAAACAAAAAGTTAACGGCTCTGATGAAGCAATTAATAGCATGTTTTGAAATTTTTTTTCCATTATTTGTTTAAAGATAAAACCTAATGATTCATTTTAACGAATCAACATTGAAATGTGATTAATTACTAATATCAATTGGAAAATACATGATGTCGTTCCTCTCCGTCGATATTTTGTAACTTTTATTTACTTTCCAATGTTTTGGATGTCAATAAATCAAATTTTGAATTTGATTTGTCAGTTTTTAGGGGCTTTTTTAATGTTGTGATATTATTTGTATTCTTGTGTCATTTTTTTGGTTATTCATCATCAGATTTCGGTCTCGATCTTCGAATCGTTTGTTGTCTACATAAAATATTCAATCTTAATATCTAGACGAGAAAAACACATGGTAAATGCATAAGCAAGGCCTGAATGAGATGATGGTAAATGGTTTTAAATTGATCCGAGGGTGTCGAGGATAACGATCCAAGTTGTTGTGCGTGTCACACAATTGTCGTGTACTTTGAGATCACTCACCTCGTCTCTTGATTCGTTATATGCAATAATTTCGCTTCATTATATTTACTACAAACAATTCAACAACAACGCTGGGGAAATTCCGAGAAATTGTGCATGAATGTAAAGCGAACCCACTGACAGTATCGCTCGATTAACTTACAAGGATTTTATTACATGAGAGTTTTATTCTATATATCGATTTTGCTACCTGATTCAGCGCCGAGGCTCTTGCAAGGTTAATTCTCCACGGCTCGATTACTGATCATTCTATATATTTATTCGAGTAATAAATCGCCGATTATTCTATTCTTTTTTCAATCCATAAATTAACGATAATGATTTTATTTTTCCGATAAATGAAACAACCATTTTTCTATTGTTTATCTGATGAATTTATTATTAATTATTCTCTTATTTTTTTAGCCAATAAATTACCGGTAATTATATTATTTTTCTGATACATGAATTGCCGATTATTTTATTGTTTTTCCAATAGCTCAATTACCAATAATTCCGTTGTTTTTCTGGACTGAGATTAGCATTGAAATCACTAATAAAAAATATATAAATAAAATCGTAATTCTGTGAACGATTTGTAAAGTATCATTTTGAGTTTGAACTCTTTTCGTAATACCAAAAGCACGAACTGTTTCATTTCGAACGCATTGTCATTAATATTTATAATAATTCAATGACCGCGATTTCCAGCTAGAATTCTTTATATGGTAACAGAAACATGCTGGTTACTCTGTGTGTCAGTAACAAAACCAGAGGAAAACAGCTTTGCAGCCTTGCACGAGACGGCCTCGAAAACCGATGGTAGACTCGGGCGATCGCGACTCTGTCTCGTTTCCAAGTAAACGCTCGGGAATCCTTAAAGTAATTAAAAGAATAAAAGAGCGAGAGTGAGAGGGAGATAAAATAAGGAAAAATAGTGCCGATAAAAAGGCAACGATCTGAAAAATTATACGAAGAATCGTGATTATGGCTATCATCTTGAATTTTTTATCATACGATCTCACTGCTCCTCAATAAAAAAATGAACTCACTCATGCATCGACAACAATTCCTCGGAATTATTATTTTTATTTTTTTCATTTCAACAGTTTATTAACCTTTTTTGGGATTATTATTCTTGAAAATAAATATTCGCAATGTCTCAAAGTTCGCAGAATTTATTCGAATTTTTGACAAATGGCGAAGTGTCGAAATTTCGATGGAATACATTCTTTGACTGGGAATTTATGAGTCAAACATTTTTAATGTAACGCAGTAGAATATACAGACTCGTCTTTGCATTATATAAGAATTATAGATGTTGTATTCTTCTGAGCTAGAATACGTTTAACGTCAGTCAAGAATTTTCTATCTCAATAGAAATAAAATATTCTTTTTTTATACACAAGTCTATATTCACACATTTCTGTTTGTATGAGGAAGTTGAATTCATTGATTTTCCTCACAACAAGTGTCGACGCTCTGGCATTTACACTATCGATTCCTTCAATCATCGTATATTTCTTCGATACTTTTATTATATGCCATTGATCGAATTATCGCAACATTTTTTCTCGCAGCGTTAAACAAAAACTGCAAGCTAAAAACAAAATCTGGAAAATTAAAAATATCAATAAAAATTATTTTTATCTCTAAAAGTGAACGAATGCACTAAAATACGGTTGTTGATTGACTAAATTAACGACGATGTAAGATCCAAGAAATATTAGAAGCGAAATAAAGAATAAAAAAATTAGGACCACCTCTTGGAGCATTTGCATTTTTATTATAAGAACAAAGTCCTCCCAAAAGGAAAAATACATTGCCATGAAAACATGTAACCCACGGACGTTGTACTTTGGCATGCACAAAAATGTATGCACCTTTGCTCAACTGCGATTTAATTAATACAATTCCAGTGGACAAGGAACAATAATTATAAAACAGTTCGATACATACAGTACCTATAAATACATATTTATTATATAAACTTCTCATGAAACAAAAGTGAGTAATTATCAGCAACTTTACTCGTTGACAAGTCCGTATTTCCACCTATTAAAATATTCATTGTACAAGTGGGAAACCTCGGGGTATAATGGAACACAGTGACAAAATGGGCAAACTAAATTAGAAACGATTATAATTGTTTTTTGAAATTTATTTTTCACATTTAAGGCGAGCAACCACTTTAGGAGACCGAAAATTAGATGATTTTTTTTTATTGTGAAAAAAAAATGGAAATTTCCGCAACTCTGACAATAACTTATTCATATTTTCATACATCTCTGCAAATTTTTTCAAGTTATTTCATGCATTAATTAAGGTGTAATCCGCTGTGTCCCTTGGCGTGTCCTCATCGTCGTTGTCGATTTGCGAGAATTGTGCAGCTCGCAATTCGCATGTGAAATAGTCCAACAAATTTTTATACATTCTTGAGATGTTTTTTAAGAACATGAACCTAAATTTTGAAAAAAAAATCGAGAATTAAATGTTGGAACGTGTTTAAAAAAATGATCGATTTTTAGCATTTTTTCCCCTGCATTTTGCAATAATAAATATGTTTTAAACAATCCAATATTTCCAACTTTAGGTTCATGTTTTAATAAATTATATTATGTAAACGTGTTCCAAATTTGAAGATGATTCATCAAATGGTTTTTGAGTTATGATTCCCGCAAATTGAAAAAATATCGTTTCGAGAAAAACACGTTTAAAGTTTGAGCGCGCTTGGGAGTCGAGCAGAGAGTCTTTATCATTTATATACATACCGTTAGAAGGAATCCGAATATCGTTTTGAAATTTTCAGCGTGTATTCATAAGATATTTTGCTAACGAATTATGAAATAAAAAAAATTGATTTTTTGAAGCATCTAAAGTGTTTGCTCGCCTTAAAAAATCAGGCATGGCATCATGTATGTTTTTTGACGATAACTTGGTAAGGACACTGCTAGATAAATAACGAAAAAAGTATTTTTTTTATTGCGGTTTTGTAACCAATCGCCACCCCGCGATTGTTACGTCCACGGCTTAGGGTCCTTCCCTCTTAGCCTCCCCACTCTTTCCAACTATTCCTCTACTCTTCCCTCTATTCTCCCACACGTGCGGCTGCAGCCGACTTATTCCCTCACTGTATCGCATTTACCAAGGGCGAAGGGAAACTGCAGAAAACCTTGCCGATACAGCCGGTGTCCGACTAATCTCCGCGGGTGGCAATCCGAGCACGCTCAAGCTCGGCCACCAGAGGCGCTCAGACAGGCACCTCCTCAACTGTGATGCAATGAGCCAGCCAGTGCACGGCTAGAGGGCTACCATCCGCACGATGAGAACCGTCCATGGAGGCCCCCAAAGTCGTACACCGACCGCTCATGCATCACAGAGGTGATTGGCCATGGATTTATGAAGGTGAAATCCGAACCACCCAGGATTACAGCAGAAAGACTTGAAAAAAATTTCATTGGTGTTTTGGCCGGGATTCGAACCCGGGACCCGCGGCGTGCGAGTCCGAGCCCTTATCCACCGGACCAACCGCTCTCTCTTTCTCTCTTAACGAAAAAAAAGTAATTATATCGGTTTTTTGGCAGCTTTAGCTGAAATGGTCATCTTCGGAGCATACCTGATCTGTGATAAATCAGAAAAATAGTTATGAGTGCAAAAAAATGTCAACTTGAAGTGGTATCGTATTTTGCCCTCTGTCATTTAGATTCTTATCTCTTAGTCAGCGAAAAATGGTTAAAAAATGAGTGAAAAATATTTGTCATTGAGATTAAAGTGACATCACAAATTGTTCGAACAATATTTGTTCATTGAATTGAATTTATTAACCGGAGGAACGATGAGTCTTCTCTGCAACCTTGGGACCTTGATTGTTTAGTGTTTTTCAGCGCGCGATATGAATGAAATGTAAATAGATTTAAAGCAGCTATATTAAATTAGTCGTACGAGCTAAAACGCCCGAAATCACGAGGCACATTTTCTCCTTATCTTAGTCACGAGCCTGACGATAGAGTCACGAGACAAGAGTTCACGCACATGAACCCACACAAATAAACGTGCACACTGTGGACAGAGGTATGATAAAATTTGATGTGCATTAATACAGTTAAGTCAAAGTAATGGTTCGCCTCAAGTGCGCGTGACCATCTCGAGCTTTGAGCACTGAAGACCTTGCCGCTTGAGATCTGAGGCCATGAATTTCTCTCCCATATTAAAATTCGCATCCAGACTCCCTCACTCGAGTAATCAAAGAGAAAGAGAGATCAAGAAAACTCCCTATTACCTTTTGGCCTTGTTACAGGCGTCTCGAGATGCTTTCAACTTTTTCTCATCGGTAATTAATCATGCATATCCGCGCTTATCCTACCGGTTTTATAATGTCGAAGTTGTCGTCTTTTGGATGCATCGAAACTACGAATTTTTAGCATTACCTACTCAGAGTTTTTCTACGGATTTATACAACGATACTTAAACATCGTTTCTTTCATCTCATTTAGAAACTCACTGACAAAAGTAGCAATCGAAATGGTGCTAATTTAAAAAGTGAGAAAATTGGAAAAGAAGGAAAATTATTTATGTTTCATTTCAATGATGTAACTTCCAGTCCCATCTTGTTTTATCGGTTTTCATCATTCCGTTGCATCTTCTTGCACCGGGATGAATCTAATGTTGACGTTTGGATGAGTTTTTATTGAGCTTTTCATTAACGAATTTCAATTTTGATGAATTATTTTTGATGTATCAATCAAATATCAAGCCTTAGTCGATTCATAATCGCAGTAAATAGATCACTACGTAAAAATGAAACCAAACCCGTTCCGAAGAACTCGCTACAAAATAATCTTAAAAATGGAATGAAAAAAATGATTTGAAAGCCCAACGCTGGTTTGAGTTGGATACATGATATAAATCTTATTCTCGCGATGACTCAGACTGTGATTCATCATCTTGCCAGATCTCGACCTTGATTTGCGCGTGAATTTTTTTGTTCGTAATACGAAGAATTTCAAGATCTACGTTAATCGTAGAATCGAGGGAACCCGAGACTAATGCGTTTTCGTTTTTCTGTTTTTCAACCAAATGACAGGTCCCAGCACGTGGGTGGAGAGATTCCCAATGGCGGCAGGTTCGCGGCAGAGCCCGGTGAACATCGAGACCGATCGTGCAGAATCCGATCACGAGGCACTAAGTAGCAAACCTCTACGCTGGAAATATCCGGCTACTGCGTCCCGGAAGCTCGTTAATCCGGGATATTGCTGGCGAGTTGATTGCGATGGCGATGGAACACGTGAGTCTATATTTATACGTCCATTTTTTTCTTATCTTCTTCTTTCATTTCTTGAAATCGTCAATAAAGTATTATGCAGTTCCTCGAAATGCACACGGCGGAAAATAACGTTCTTCTACGCAGAAATGGTCCATGAATTTTTTAATGGTACAAAAAACACAAGTGCTACCAAGAAACTTGCCAATGGATCTTTAAGTGTATCGTGTTCAGGTTTTTGCGTCGTACTTCTTGATAGAGAAAGAAACAGCAATCCACTTTGGTTTGTCCATAAAGTCCAGAATTAGAATCCAATAACCAGCTATTAAATCAATTAATGAACCAATCAACCAATTAACCGATTAATTATTAATAAATTTACCGGCCTATCCAATAATTTAATTTCCGCTCTAATCTTAACAAAATTATTGAATTTCTTGATTTTATGAAAAATCAACATTTTGCCTCTACAAAAATTGACTTTGTTTTTTAAATATTTTAGTGCCACATTTTTTTTTTATTATTACGTTCCTTATTTTTTTATCATTACTTCATCTTATCTATTTCTCTAATGAAATAATTTCAATCTAAGACTTTGATTGCATGTAATAGTGAATTTGTCAATCTTATGAGAATTCCAAATTTTTCCTGTGTTAACTGGCTTGTTATGTTCAAATGTTTCAATAAGAGATTTATTTTTCCAAAATGTCTGACAGTGTTTTAAGGTAATATAGCTGATGCAGACTAGTCAAATGAGTGCTACATTTTCAAAATACGTTTATCCAAAGTTTAATGCACTAATTAAATGAATTGACGGTTGATTTGTATTACAGCATGTCTTATTAACCTAAAAAATATTAATAACAACAGATTTGCAAATCCTTCAACTGATAAATGCAAAATTCCACGATGTCATATTTTCATCGAGATTTTTCAAAGAATAATCCGTATTTTTCAACCGGTTTTAATGCACCACGTCTCATTTTGTTCCTCAAGAAATCCTCTACAAATTCACCATATGGATTTTTTTCTGAGTTTCATCGTTTTACTGTTGCAGCCAATTGTTTAATTGGCTAAAAAAAATCTTCACAAACCAATCGCTGTAATTTCCATATTAACAAGTTTAGAAAAAAACCTACGCGGTGAATTCGTAGAGGATCTCTTGAGGAACAAAATAAGACGTGGTGCATTAAAATCGGTTGAAAAATACGGATTATTCATTGAAAAATCTCGATAAAAATATCACATCGTGGAATTTTGCAGTTATCAGTCGATGATTTCGCAAATCTATCGTTATTAAATTTTTTTTAGGTTAATAAGACATGCTGTAATACACATCAACCTTCAATTAATTTAATTAGTGCATTGAACTTTACATAAATATATTTTGAAAATTTAGAACTCATTTGACTAGTATGAAGCAGTTTCTTTTTTATTAGACCTTATCATTTTGTTTACATTTTATTAAACAATATCAATCAAAGACTTTGATCGTACGTAATAATTAGTTTGTCGATTTGTTGGAGGACTCAGAATTTTTCCTCCCTTTTTTTTTTCTTATAACTCTTTATCGTTTTGTCGCACCGAATAATTTCGAGCTGAAACTTTGATCGTACGAAGTACGAAAAAGTGAGGAAAATTTTAAGGAAATGGGAACGGCGGTTAATCCTATGAGATCTGTAATGACGTATTAAATTACGTTCTAAAATGACTTCTTTATTCCTCGATTGCTCGTTACACCAACGCAAAAACGAGTTAATCAAACGTGTCGACAAAACGAAATCCCGCGTGTTTGGTAAAAATCGAATGATTATTTCAATTGAGGCCATGAAAAATAGTTGTATCGAGTCAAAATTAAATCGTAATTAAAAATATAACAAAAAAAAGTCCAAGAAAAATTAATAATCGAAATATTTTATCAAATTATCCAAAAAAAACGATTACGGATCATTTTATTATTCATTAATTTTTATTTTCTCTCGTTAAATGATTTTACGCATAGTAAACAAAGATCAAAATCCAGATGATAATTTTTTGACAGTTTTGAAAAATAACTATCGCTGATTTACGCTCGTTAATACCAATGTCAAACTTCAAAATGCAGAGGCGAATGAAATCGCGAAGGAAATTTTTAAACGCTTGTTTGATTACCGTTGAAACGACTCCGGCTTGTTTTTGTAATCGAAAACACGTGGCTGTGTATTTCATTTAATCGCACTATTGTGTACGTTTGCCAAACTACGCTGCAAACGAGGGGAACGTTTGCCATTCTGACCAGGCAAGTTAGAACGTGGAGTTTGATGAATCCTAAGGTGACTTGTAACACACATATACATCGATGTATAAAAGTATACTCATACGAACGCAAGTACCCTGTTAGGGTAAAAGAGTTGGGGCCAAGAACGACATATAACGGTTATGATCAACCACATAATAGTTAATCGAGCGTATCCTGTAAGAGAGAGCGATATAGCAAAGTGAATTTTCGTTAATAAAAACGTCGCCAATATGACGAAAAAAATGTTTTCTTTTTGGTAATTCTTAACATCGATTAACATTGACAATGACATTGACATTTGCAATTAAAATATTTTGTTTTAATTGCAAATGTTTGTGTTTGTGATTTAATAAGCAAATTTTTGGAATAATCATATTTTTTGTATCAATAATCGTCAGTTGTTTTATTATTTATTGTTGATTATATTGTGAGACTCGTGATCAATGATTGAATAATTGATCGCGGCGTATCCTGTGATGGAAGACAATGTAAAGTAATGGATTTTCGTTGATAAAAATGTTCGCGAAATATGAGAAGAAAAAGCATGATTCTAAATCTCGATATTAATCTGATTCGTTTTAATTGCTATTTATTTATTGATAATTTAGATTGTATTTTTGTCTGTTTTTAGTATTGAGCGGTGGACCATTGATGGATGATATTTACAAGCTAGAGCAATATCATTGCCACTGGGGATGCAGCGATTCGCGAGGTTCGGAGCACACCGTGGACGGACAAGCATTTGCTGGCGAGGTTAGTTATCAAAATTTCATTCAAATGAAAAATAATGAAAATTTCTAATCAAATATCGTATCGAAATTTTCATTCAAATAAAACGAAATTCACAACGTAAAAAAAATCGTTATAATTATTATAATTTGTTAAAAATTGCGTGAAAAAAAAAATAATGAAAAAATGATTCAGTCGAAAAATCTATTTGTTTGAATTTCTTTGTTCTAAAATTCTGTTCGCGTTTAAGTTCGCCTCGAACGAGGGCAATTAGCAACAGGTATGATCCATAAAAAGAAGCCACACGGTTAGGTGCATCGTCTCGAGCAGGCAATTGAACAGAATTAGACTTTCTTGTGCCAAGAATCTTTATGTCAAGGAGTCACAAAGTGGGCAGCTATGCGATGTACTCTCTGCTGGTACGATCTCTCGTTTCCTATTAGCGTGAAAGTAACGAGCATTGTTTTTTTCATAACTCGTGCAAGTCACGAGACTACACAACTTTCTTTTGGCTAAAAGATTACTGTTATTGATATTGGGAAGAATTGATTGAAATATAATACAGAAAACAGGATTTAAATACAAAACACACATTTTTTCGAAATTTTTCGCCTACAACTCAATGAAAAATTAACATTTTTTGGTGACAGTGAAAAAGCAAACTATGGGATAAAAAAATTAGACAATTTCGAACATCGAAAAAAAAATGCTCTCCTCGCTGGGTCCCCACGGATTCGATTTTCAAAAAACTAAAAAATGCTCTCAAATTCCCCGTCCCCCCCCCAAAAAAAACTATTTAAAAATGATGTTGACACACGTTAGCTTCCCAATTTTTTCTATCGGAGTTTCAATCGAAAACTCGAAGATTTCGCCAATGGAACAAAAAAGCTTAACAAGTAGCGATTTTTCTGATTTTTTTTGATCATTTATTTGCTCCACATCAAAAACATTGGCGTAACTGATGCGTGATCGTATTTTACTAGGGGAATAAAACTTTTTCTGCACCTCGAGGCGAAGTTTAATCACGTGTTCTTGTTCTTGTTATGGAAATTGGTGAGTGCTTCGCAAGTGCGGGACAATTACACAGTAGAGAAGTATATTTACTTCTTCGGGAGGAGCAGCACGAATTATCCGATCATTACGCTACGGGACTTCAATTGCCCGTATAAAATCGACTGTGCGATTATTTTAGAGATAAAAAAAAGAGCGCGTTTTATCTATTTATAGCGAAATCTATAATATTATAATATATAATTATATATTATATATATAATATTAATATATATATATATATATATATAATATTAAGTTATAATGTATAATAATAGCGAAAATCTATAATGTGGAAATATAAATAAATTCCTCTGTGGTAAAAAGTCAAACTAGACGTTACAAATGCGGCGAAACTTGCGGTTATTTCATTTCTCATTTTTTTTCCTGCACTGCGATGCCATTTTCCCAAGTTTGCAGCGCACGATAGCGCGCACTCAACGGAAGATTTATCGAGAAAATATTCCAACACACAGGCCGACCCGGTTTAGATCTGGGTCCATATTTTATTCAACGAGTCACGTTCCTCGTATCTCTACTTCATTGTCGCTCTTCCTATATGCATTTATGTACACACACACACACACATATATACGAGTCATTTCACGCCATCTCGAGCGGCCGTAGCCTCGACCATTTTTAATTTTCCTGAAATTTTTTCAGAAAATAGTACCCCATGGAAGGAATATCCACAACAATTTTAAGATTTTTAACTCACGTTTTTCAAGAGCTACAATTTTTCAAAAAATCCAAATTTTAGAAACGAAAAATTTAGAAAATTTTTTCGGAAACGTTCTAACGCCGATATCTCTTAAACTAATCGACATATCGACAAATGTCAATATATCGATTTTTTTCATGTCGGTTCATATTTTCATGAAAATAAAGGAAAAAAATTATCAATCATCGTTGTCAACGTTTTTTTTGCATCTGAAGTGAAAAATATATTTTTTTAAGACGATTGACATTTTTAATTTTTTTCAAAAAAATCTCTAAAATAGTATGACTAATTATACGATTTTTAACGCGGGTCCGATCGTGGGCACATTTTTCCTTCTATTTTTTGTTGAATAAACTAATTTTTTTTTTTTTATAGATATTCGAAGTTTTTTGTATGAATCATGTTTTAATCAAAGATATGACCAATTGGGTGCTTTTAAACCTAGTTTGATTGTGATCAAATGGGTGGTTCCAATTTTCTTCGAAATTTTTTTTATCAATTTTTTTTTATCACCGGTAATACCGGTAAGTATTAATTACAGTACACATTTACAATTAGTAATTATAGTACTCATTTTACAATTTGTAGTCAGATCCAATAAGTTAAAGATTTTTTTCCATTGCATTCCTAGAAGAAATAATAAAAATTCTAAAATTTTCATTTGTTTCATTCATAAATTCTAACATAATTCATAATTTTTATTATTTTTTCTAGGAAAATAATGGAAAAAAAGTCTTCAACTTATTGGATCTAACTAAAAATTGTAAAATGAGTACTATAATTGCATGTACATGTACATGTGTACTATAATTAATACTTACCAGTATTACTAGTGATAAAAGAAATTATAAAAAAAAAAAATTAACAAAAAAAATTTCGACGAGAATTGGAAATAACCATTTGATCACAATCAAACTAAGCTTAAAAACTATCCAGTTGGTTATATCTTTGATTAAAATATGATTCATACAAAAAACTTCAAATTTCTATTAAGGCATCTTCTCACTTTAAACGCCTCAAAAATAGGCTGTTTTTGCGATTTTTTTTCGAGGATTTTTGCTTAAAATTATGGGATAAAACGGATCCTATGTAATAAACACATCTTTCAAGTACATGAAAAAATTTTTATTTTATTTTTTTAAACAATTATTATAATACATCAGTAGCATTGAAAAACCCGTGTAAAAATGTTATGGTCGTGGCTTGTTGATGGTATCTCCGAGACGGGTCGTCTGAAACAAAAAAATAAAACTGTTTTAGATTCAGTATGTCAGTGGCTATAGCGCATATCATCAGATTTTTGATATTCGCGAAAATAACAAAATGGCGCACGTTTTTCGAAAAAGTAAAAAAAAACCACGATTTTTTTGCAGTTTTTTGTAAAAAAAAAATTCTTAAAATCAAAATTTAAAAAATCTGATGATATGCGCTATAGCCATAACTATGAAGCATATGTCATTCAAATTTCATGACAATCGGCCGGATAGTTTCCGAAATTTCATCAACAAAGCACCGAAAAACCTTGTTTTGAGATAACTGCGTTTAAAGTTTTGGTTGCAGAAAAATCATGAAAAAACCTTACCTCGGGTTAATCAGCGATGCCTGCTCCATACAATGGACCTTCCGATTCTTCGTAGAAGGTGTGTTCGTCCAAAGTAGCTTCCCTTCGTCTCGACCTAGTCTCTTTTGAAGCGTTAGAGCTGCGGCGGTTCCCTACGCGTACGCGATCACTGTCGCGTTTCTCGGCGTATTGAACGGCGATAGGGCCTAGTTTGACACCCATCACCTCCAAAATTTTTAAAACAGGTTGTAGCCCTTCGTTATAAATGCATGCCGCTGTTTGGCAAGCAATTTCCACGGTTTTTCTTGATGATGTTTCTTGAAACATCTTTGTTACAAACTTTACACTTCACATATTGTTGTAATGTAGAAAAAACAAGAAAAAACTGAATAATACTATATCCAGCCGTTGGATCGATGTGTACATCGAAACTTGTATCGTCCGATTTTTTTAATTTTGCTGCACTCGCACTAGCATGACTCGTATCTGCTTCAGACTGGTGTGGAAGCACTCCACGAAATTTTCTTTTTTTAGATTTCGAACTTGGACGTCGCCACGTGGCACTTTGTTGCGAAGTCTTTTTATCCATTATAACAATCCTGAGCGCAGAGATGTTGCCGTTACGAAGTTTCAAATTAGACTGATGAAATAACAGTTTAGCATCGTTGCCGAGTGATTTTCTTTTGAAAAATGCACGTGTTAAGGTCTTATTACATGAGTATAGACCCGAAAACAGAATATACCTAAGCAAGGGGTACTACATTAACAAAAGAACACGGCTATTCAATTGTATAGAGTCAGATATACAGGGACCGTCCGAGCGGCGTGAAAGGGATCGCCGGGTACTCTCAGGTAGTCACCTAACGGTCGCCAAAAAATGTAGTTAGACTCGTCCGATCTTTATGAAATTTCGAGATGACATTTTTGAAGATATGTACTTTCAAAATTTAAAAAAAAAAAAAATCGATTTTTTTAAATTTCCAAAGTGAGAAGACGCCTTAAAAAAATGTAATTTATTCAACAAAAAATAGAAGGAAAAATGGGCCCACGATCGGACTAGCGTTAAAAATCGTATAATTGGTCATACTATTTTAGAGATTTTTTTGAAAAAAATTAAAAATGGCAATCGTCTTTAAAAAAATAGTTTTTACTTCAGATGCAGAAAAAACGTTGACAATGATGATTGATAATTTTTTTCCTTCTTTTCATAAAAGTATGAACCAAAATGAAAAAATTCGATATATTAACATTTGTCGATACGTCAATTAGTTTAAAAGATATCGGCGTTAGAACGTTTCCGAACTTTCTAAAAATTGGATTTTTCGAAAAATTGTAACTCTTAAAAGACGCAAGATAAAAATCTAAAAATTGTGTGGATATTCCGTCTATGGAGTACTGTTTTATAAAAAAAAATCAGGTAAATTAATCATAGTCGAGGCCTCGGCCGCTCGAAATGGCATGGAATGCCTCATATATATTTTCTTTTCATTCGCACACCTATATCAACGAGATCGGATTCGCGCTCTAAACTTTGCTACTCTTTCTCTCGTATTATTTACACACTGGGAGCATAAATATATGGCTCATTTCCGGCTAAATTTTTCCTCGTCATTCTTAAGCCTTCTAATTTTATATTTTTCTCAAGATTTGAATCGTAATTACTGAAAGTATCCAATTAAGGATGTTTAAATTTTAAAGGCAAACATATTTATTTTATCAGAATTTTTAGTACTTAGCAATTCGACAAGAATCTGGTAAAATTCAGTCATTACTGAAGACGTTAGAAACTTTGATTTTAGATAATTTTTTTCCTTGTAACAAAAAGTTACTAAATAATTGATTCACTTAATATTTCTTCAGCAAGTGATCAAGAATTTTTTTCCCCTATGAATACTTACGAATTATTTCTGAATGATTCAGAAAAGGCCACGATTTCACTTAGTACGTCGCGGAAATTAATTTTTTTCCATTACTTATTGACAAATGAATTGATCTTAACAATTTTTTCCCAATTTTTTGACGTTATTGTACAATAATTCGCAGATATGCGCAAGAATATTTTTACAAATTCTATCAGCGTTGTGTTTATTCACAGCTCAATATTATTATTTTGATTCGTTATATTTCGCAAATATCGAAAATAATAAACACGTCAACGGGTGACGTAAATACGATCGAATCAAATTGGCCACGTGCAAAAGCAAAGCCAGAAAGTAAATAGCAATGATAATTCGGTAATGGATTTGAACATAATTCTAAATAAAACCGACGATAAAAGTATTCCAGAACTGTTTCAAGGAGAAAACAGTAGTTGCAAAGGAGCTTGAAGCAATTGCAATTTCCAGCTTAATTGACCAAAATTTCTAATCTATTTTTCATTTGTTATTTTAAATAGAAATCGTCCAAAAATTAAGAGGGAATAGTGCAAAAAAAATCGGAATAACGTCGAAATGAAAGATATGGTGGAGAATAAAAAAAGAATTACGTTACATTCGGACAATGTGGACTTCATCGTCATTATTTTTGGTACACAAGAATGAATTTGTTGTTATTTTAACGATGTTTTAAAAATTGTTGTTTCAATTCATCTTTAAGTTTTACGATCACATGGGCAGAATGTGATGAAGCGTGGCCCCAAGTTTTTTTTAATCGAGACTGGGTCTGGCCAACAATTAAGAAGCCTATTAAACGAGTCAATTGCCAATCCCCATCTTTATATAAATACGTATATATATATATATATATTTATGTTTCTCTATGTTTGTATATAAAAAATATAAAGGAACGAAAGAGTTTTTTTCTAGGCAACAGAGCACATTAAGTTTTTTTTACTGCATCAATTATAATTGACAATTAATTCGGAGATCTCGATCAACGGAGCAAAGCAGTTGAAATTCGTGTCTTTTATATTTCGAGCATCTTTTTTCGCGACGTTTCTACGTCAACAGGATCACGTAATCGTTTTATCGTGATCGTTAAGATTTACTGTTCGTCTAACGATCAATTATCGATACACGTTTCGCTCTATATTGTCATAAGCGTCTCTTCGACTCTTCACATATGGCTTTCTGTCGACTGACGTTTCATGAACTCGCTCTGATGCAACTTGCAGCTTCGTAAAAAACCATTTATTACGTTTTGTCGCCTGATCTCCTTTCTCTCTTGTAAATTGTTCCTGAATCTTTTCATTCTTTTGTTTTTTTAAATCATTTGAGATCATTCGATCACTATCAAGAATCCTGGAGATAAAAATGTGCAATTTTCATAAGTTATGCAATAATATAACATTTTTGTTCGTTTATTTGTCTTGCATCAAAATACGATGAAACAAAAATTGTAAAAAATCGAAATATCAATGTTCTGCTAATTTTAATTAAACTATAAACGAAAAAAATAAAGTGTACCATCAACTTTTTAAAAAATTCAAAATAGAACTTCGAAAGGCCGACGAAATGATTAGAAAATTGATTGTTCATTGAAAACAATGCATTTTTTTTGCATTTCTCACATTTTTCTTGATTGTTATAGATAATTTTTTTTTTCTAAACTATAATCGATCAAGTGATTCATCGAATTTGCGTAATACTTCCGTGTGTATGAAAAACAATGAATTTCTCATTTCAGTTACACCTCGTGCACTGGAATACAAGCAAGTACAGGACCTTCGCCGAGGCAGCCAAAGCGCCGGACGGTTTGGCCGTTCTCGGAGTTTTTCTCAAGGTTAGTTTCACCGGATTTAAAAGCTTATATTTTCTTGCTTGAAAAAAATATTTTTATAACCGCGAGTGAGAGAACGCGGCGACGCAATTCGACTTAATTTGTGGATATAATCATTCGTGGGCGCGGCCCAAAAGGGTATAGTGAATTTAATTAGCTGAAAGCGTTGCAGATCCACCACGGGACTAATATTAGAAAAATTAGTCGATGTCATTAGTGTCGATAACACGTTGAAAATTAAATTGACGTACTTGAGGATTGAAAAAATTTTGATGTTGGTTCGTTGTTTTAAAAATTTGTAAGAATTCTTAAAAAAGAATAAATAATGGCGAAATTTACGAAGAATCAAACGATCAGGTACGAATCCAAAAATATTAATTAAAAAAAATGGAAAAAAAAAATATTCGAAAACATTCACACGCATTCGAATTGATCACCAAACTCATTGCGAACAAGAAAAAAATAGTCTAGCATTTTTGGAATATTGATTTATTTCAAAAATTAGTTCAAAAATTATTGCAATTATTATCATTGAAAATTAATGTTCACATTATTTAACCCTCCGTTACACGCGCTATGAGCGAAACGCCGCATTTTTTGCTGTTTCATTAATCAACAAAAATTGGTGAATTGGTGAATACACTTGTGACAATTTAGCTATTCTTGCATTATTATTATTAGAACGCAATGAAACAGAAAATCATACGATAATTTTCAATTTATATTTTATAAATAATCAATATTATATAATAAACGTAAGCGTGGTTTGTCCGTGCGTGCCGGTATAACTCCGCAACTTATCCGTGCAGCCCCATGGGGGCTATATGGTATGGTAGCCCTTCATCCCTCATTCATGAAGAAGGTTTCGGTTTGGAACTTCAGGAGTTGGGTTTGGAGATGTAGGTGTCAAAATAGGGCATCGCACCAGTGGACTTCTCATGGGAAGTCGGTGAAGCAGCTGGGAATCGAGTGCCGAAATGGCCGAGACTGGCCAGAATGTTCCTGAATGTTCTAGAAGGTTCCAGAATGTTTTAGAATGTTCCAGACAGAATATTCGAGAATGTTCCAGAATGTTGAAAAAGATTGTAGAATGGTCCAGAATGTTGGAAAATATTGTAGAATGTTCCAGAATGATATAAAATCTTCCGGTAAAAAAGCTGGGAATCGGTGCCAAAGTGGCCGAGACTGGCCAGAATGTTCCTGAATGTTCTAGAAGGTTCCCAGAATGTTTTAGAATGTTCCAGACAGAATGTTTCAGAATGTTGGAAAATATTGTAGAATGTTCCAGAATGTTATAGAATCTTTCAGAAGGTTCGAGAATGGTCTAGAATGTTCCAGAATGTTCTAAAATCTTCCAGAAGGGTCGAGAATGTTGTAGAATGTTCGAGAATGATCTAGAATATTCTAGAACGTTCCAGAATGTTCTAGAATTTTACAGAATTTTCGAAAATGTTCTAGAGCGTTCCAGGATGTTCGAGAATGTTCTAGAATGTCTCAGAAGATTTTAGACCTTCGAAGGGACTTCCGGTTCCGGAATGTTCGAGAATGTTCTAGAATGTTCCAGACGGTTCTAGACCATCGAAGGGACTTCCTGTTCCGGAACGTTCGAGAACGTTCTAGAATGTTCTAGAAACCGGAAACGGAAGTCCAGAATCTTCTGGAACCTTCTCGAATGTTCTATTATTCTGTTGTGGTGGGGATACGTTCCAGCTTAGAAGGGTATATATAGGCGATGGCGAGACGCATTCTTCAGTATACTTTTGGAAATAAAACGCAGTTTTCTTTCACTAAATTAAATATAACTGTATTGAGAATATGATGATTTAGTTTAGCTTTATAATTTCTGTATTTAAGGGTTCATTTTTTTAATTCACATTTGATAGGAGCTGGCTGGCTTTGTCCGAGCGAAGCGAGGGTAACTCCGGCTAGTATTTAATATCACTATGTGCAAGAAATGCGGCGTTTCCCCGCTAGCGCGTGTAGAGTCGTACATGTGATTTTACGTTAGACGTTGCCATATCTCCTACTGAGTACTTGAGCACCAACAGCGCGCGCATGCGCGTAAGAACGATATGGCAACGCTGTGAGGCTCAAAAGCATTGTGGCGATTCCCCGCGACGCGTGTAACGACGTTTGGAATTCTAGCGTGTGTTACGGAGGGATTGGCTGCATTTTTTTAAATGTTTGTTGAACCGCTGATAATTCTCATCGAATAATTCTTTCGTTCACAAACGTAAATATTAAATATCCTGAAAAAGTTATTAATACAAACTCATCACATTATTCTGCATTGTATTTATTTTATTTTATTTTTTTTTAATTAATTCAATTATCAAATGGAATTTTCTCTCAGTGCTACATTTTTATAATGCTATTCATTTTGTATTCTTTTCTTATCGATCGATAGCGTTTGCATCGAGTTGATTGGATTTGCATGTCTGTATTAGACAATGAACAGAATATATAGGAAAGAAACCCCTCGATGTATTGGTAATTTCGTCTTTCGAAACATATCGTGACACACCCTACCATATAAGCGCCCTTTCCTGGATATGACGATCCGTAAATATACAATAACATTGCACTTGTATGGTTGCACGAAGCACCTACCACGTCACTCCACAATTAGCTCAAAGCTTTTACGTAAGTCGTAAGCTCGAAACAAAATTTGCAGGCATAGCAAAACTTACACTTACACGGACACACTCATTATCCAAAAGAACTTAACCCTCCACATACATACTACAATTTGCGCACCTCCCTAGACACACATGAGTCTACGTAATTACGGGCTAATTAAAAAATCTAAAAAAAATCAGGAGAGTAGTAGTAGGAGAGGAGGAGCGTGCATTGGGTGATAGATAAAAATTAATCTTTATTATTATTATAATGGAAATCGATACGAAACACGAGAAATTCACAAACGGGCCGGACACCACAGACCCATGTGTGTCTACTGAGGGTTCATTGTTGTACAAACACGCTCAAATATCATGATGAATAATTTACAAACGATAATACCAGGAATAATCATTTGAATATCTTATTACGATCCAAAAATAAAATTTTCCTCATACACTTCGTTTCACAGGTTTTCACTGAGCTGTGATACTTTGAAAGGGTGATAAATTTTTTTTTTTCCAATAAAAAAATACATATTGAACATATTTTCATGAATATTATTACTATCGTCAATTTAACTTCAAAAAAATATGATTGAATTATTATTTAAAAATATGGGGTTAAAAAATGTTTGTTTAGGAAAAATTCTTATCATCTGCAGGAAAATTAGACAAACAAATCGGTAGACAATAAATATTATTCGTTGCTGTAATAATTCGTGAATACGATTATCAAACAACGAATAAATTTATCGTGCAATAAACTCGTCGAAAAAATAGCCATTCACTTTTTTTACGATAATTGAAGAATTCCAATAGTTTGTTTACTTTTTTTTCAATATTTCCGTTATATTATTACTGTCACTAATGAAAAGTGAAAAAAAAAAAAAATAATACGATAGTTCATTTTTTCGTGAGAGCACAAGAACTGCATTTGAATTTACACCGCGTTATTGTTTAGAGGAGGAAGATTGCGAATATTTTCCATTGTTACGTAATCGAAAATACGATTCCGAAGATTCGCATTTGAACGACTATTGCATTAGGTAATCGCGAGAAGAATCGATGAATCTTTTGCATAAGTATATTTCGCTATCCGGTCATGAATTAGAAGCAAATTTATACCATGCCAATATTCGTAATCGTCGAACGACATTCAGGCATAACAAAGACGCATAAAAAAATAACATTGGCGCACGAAGTAACCGCGCGAACGTTGCATTACGAGTTTTCACGCGTCTGGTACGCTTGATTTATTGTATGTCATTTGACAAATTCGACTTAACGGGACAGACCTAGTTGGAACGTCAAAAAAAAGGCCTTTTTTCCGATTTTTTTTTGGTCAAACGATAAAATAATTCACAACAAAAGTTCTTCCGTTTAAAAGATACATATGTAATGTATATGTTGCAATTTTTTCAACGCAATACATATCGAAATAAGCTGGTGACCGTCAATTGCCGAGGACGCTGCAAAAAAAAACACGGTTTGCGGTGATCAAGCTCACGCTGCAACGGCTCATCTGAAACAAAAAAAACGGAGGGGATTTTTAGTTAATGATATAATGCTCCGGTTGAACGAAGGGTTTTGAAAAATTTCCATTTTTCACAAAATGGCGGCCGTTAAAAGTCAAAAGTGTTTTTTTGACCAAAATATCAGTTCCATTTTTTGCTATTAAAAATAAAAATAATTATCCAAAAAAAAAATCCTTCGTTCATATGGAGGACTACCATGTATAGAAGAAGTGATATAAATTTCAACCCGATCGGTAAAGCCGTTCTCGAGCTACAGTGATCACCGACTTCAAAAACATGGTTTCGAGAAAAACGCACTTCAAGTCCGCTACCTGCTTACCTATGGCTCAGACACGACGTGCTACAAAGTCTTGTATTTCGGCGAATAATGGTCCGATTTACATTTACCTGGGCGGAAAATGTTCGTAAGAGATTCTACTTTTTGAAAATGAAATAAAAAAAAAATCGATTTTTCGAAAATTCTAACTAGGTCTGTCCCGTTAAACATTCCACACATCGCCGCGTTTTGCAGTCACATATTAATTATTATTTTATTTTTCTTCACTCGTCATCTTATTTCGTACGCCATTTTTCGTTATTTTCTTCGTCAAGAATTTTTATCTCTTTAACAAAATATTAAAAATGATTTACAGCGTGATGTTCGAGAAAATAATACAATTTCGAATTATTTTTTCTCAAGTGTTTCCCATTTGTTTTTTTAGTAAATTTGGCGATACTTCTTTACTTCTGTTTCTTGAAAATAATATAAAATTTTTTAATGATATTAATAAACAAAAATAAAAGGATTTAATACAAAATACAACTTTTTCGATAATTTTGTTGCATTTCGAAAGCGTGCAAACTTCAACACTGCAAAATAATTAGGAATTAAATAAATCTCCATCGATACCTTGCCTTTGGTTAAAACAGAATAAATAATGAACGAAAAAAGCTGATTTCCTAATCCATAAAAATTCTTATGGATGCCGTTTTCGTTGTAACTGAACTATGAATAATGAACTAAAATACGAGAATTCTTTGTGATTTTCGTAGCAACGTTTTGGGTGCCGATAATCGATTTGTTATTTCGATAGTCACGGAATTTTGAATTATTAATTAATGAAGCGTCCCATCAGTGATAAATGAAGAAAATCGTGACGAACAATGGCAATACGAGAATAATTTCGATCCGATGTTCGCTCGTTTCTGAATATTTTAACAAGTCTTCTTTATGTGACGATAAAAAAAGTAGAACAAAAGAAAAGTACGTCAAAGAGTAAACGTTACGGCACGTTTCACGGTTTGACGAAACGTTCGAACTGACCGTTGTTCCCCTTGTACGCCGAAATTCCTCGAACAAATGACAATAAGAAAACCAACAACGATAGAGAGATAAAGAGATACGAGAAATCATCGAATTTATTATAAATCCGCTGTTATTTTGTCATCAGGTGGGAAAAACACATGATGAAATGGACAAGATTGCTCGTATGCTGCCATACGTCTCGCACAAGGATGAAATTGTCGAGGTCATGGAACCTATTGATCCCAGCAAATTACTTCCTGGTATGTTTTTTTCCGATACTTATTATTATTTTTCGTTATTGGTACAGGTCTTGGATCAAGAAAATCACGAATTTGATAAAAAATGTGACAGTATCCGTTCCTATATTTTCGCAGCTGTTATGACCAGGGTTGCAAATAATGCATTACATTTTTTAATGCAATTCCATTTTCATTGACCATTAACCCGTGATGGTTAATGGAAAATTATTTTCATTAACCGTTGAATTTTAATTTTCAATGGCAATTATTCCCATTAATAATTAAAATTATATGGTTAATGGAAATTATTTCCATTAAAAATTAAAATTATATGGTTAATGGAAATTATTTCCATGAAAAATTAAAATTTATTGAATTAATGGAAATTATTTCCATGAAAAATTAAAATTTATTGAATTAATGGAAGTTATTTCCATTAACCATAAAATTTTAATTTTTAATGGAAATAATTTCCATTAACCATTAAATTTGACTTTCAATGGAAATAATTTCCATTAACCATTTAATTTTAATTTTGAATGGGAATGATTTCCATTAAAAATTACAATTCGATGGTTAATGGAAAATTTTTCCATTTAAAATCAAATTCAATGATTAATGGAAATTATATCCATTAAAAATTCAAAAATTGATGGTCAATGCATTACATTTTTTAACTGAAAATTGTCAGTTGAACAATTTATTTTTTATTTTTAAGTTATCGCCAATTGTTTTTCATCTTTTGATGGCAACAAAATCATTTTTATTTCGTTTATATTCTTTGTTGTTCATCAAAATTTATAGTATAGGCAAAATATTGATTTCGAATAAAAATTTTGTTGCGATCAGGAATTTGAGAAAGTTAACAACAATTTAAATAAAAATAGGTTAATTCGTAAATGATTTATAGTTTTTGAAAAAGATTGTCTTGACTCAAGCTTGTTCTTTAACACGACTAATATTTTAATGGATTATTATCGAACGAATAAACGATTAATGCTCAGTATGTAATTAGACTGAAAGTAAATAAGCTCGAATAACAATAATAATGAATAAACTTTGTCACCGTTAAAGCGCTTGCTTGCTAAATCGCATTAATTAATAATTAATCATTTAAACAAAAAGGTGCGTTTTGGTCTCGTATTAATGGAGCTTCGTTGCGATGTTTTTTTTTATTTCTTTTTTTTTCTTTTTCTTTCGCAAATTTGATATGTACGATACGAAAAACTACTATGGCTAGTACGAGGCGGACGTGTAGGGGCGCATAAATGCATTAATCCGTGCATGCGCTGGGCCGACCGAATCATACGACACGAGAACAAGTGTGGTTTCCAAGGTTTGTCAATATTACGAGTAAAGTGTTGTTGATGTTCAATTTGCACCACTTTGAGCACTGAAAAAATGCACTTACACCTTCGCGCATCAGACAAATAAATAAATTTTTTATCTCTAATTACGAGGTGACACGACAAAATGCCGATGACAAAACGCCGAGTGACTAAATGCCGGCGACTATACGCCGAGCGACTATATGCCGACCTGACTATACGCCGATTGTAAAACGCCGAGTGACTAAATGCCGGCGAGTATACGCCGAGCGACTATATGCCGATCGCAAAACGCCTATGCGACTATACGCCGATGCGACAAAATAAAAAAGTGAGAGAATCACTGGTATGGTCTACTATTATAGAATAAAAATGATTGTTGTGATCTGCAATTCTGTCACATTATTATCATATCCTTATTATGATCTGAAAAATGTTAATAAATCGTGTGAGAGAATTATCATATTATTATTATGATTTATAATTATATAATATCGTGATGATTTTATCACACGTCTGCCGGGCATTTGTGCCCAATTTTAGTATTAAACGATCCTCGGATCGTAACGTGCACGATGCCACTGAAATTACTTCCAAGCCAATTATTTATGTTTGTTGGCTGTTATGGAAAAAGTAAGTATTGCTGTATGGTTTACTTAGTGTATGTCTGTTGTGTTTGGGTGTTATAGTTTGATATGATGGTGTATGGTGTAGTGATGACGTACGCTGTAATATACAAACCTAGGAGGGTTATTCCTTAAATAATGACCTGGAAACCTGGAAACTAATATTTCTACTGGGCATTACTACTATTTGTATTTTGTTGCATCGGCATATAGTCGCATCGGCGTTTTATCATCGGCGTACAGTCGCATCGGCGTTTTGTCGCTCGCATATAGTCGCCGGCATTTAGTTACTTGGCGTTTTGTCATGGACCCTAATTACGAATTAGAAATTATGCTTTCTCCGCAAATTCACTCATTTTTATAATTGAGCTTCACCTCCACATAAATTTTCTATCAATTAATCGCACCCGCTGCAAGTTAATGATTACTTCTAATTTTGATAATTGACGCGCTTGCTATGGAAGTTTTTAATGTTACGTTTGCAAATGGGCTTTCGAAAAGAGCTTCTGCTTTATTATTCTCGGAACTTTTTTTTGTGTTTCAATGACAATTTATGTTCAATGACAATATGATTTATTTTTTTATCGCCGTAATAAAATATCTCGAGTTGAAGTGTAATTCATGTAGAGTTTAGTTTTACCAATTTGTGCATTTTTTTTCTGTGAAATAATTTGTTATTTTAACTAAAAATAAATTGAAATTTTGGTGTAAATTTTTCGACTAGCAGTTTTTACTAAAATAACGTTTTACAATCATTTTCGAATCAATCTGAATTTTATTCGGACCAAAATTGCTTCGAAAAAAAGTTCTATAATCAATTTTTCACAAATTCGAAATTTTCGATTGCGCCAATTTTTTCAAATTCAATCATCACGTGACTTTTTTTTCACTTCCTTTTTCTACTTTTGTACCAGGATTTTAATTATCAATTTACCATCGGCACAAGCGCCAACACGCACCTTGCATGAAGTTTATAAATCCAATTTTTGCCATTCGTAATTTTCAATGTCTAATTTGCCTTTTTTTTCTTCCCGTCAATGCTGCTTGATAAAAAAAATCAAACTCCAGACGACAATGGTTACTGGACTTATCTTGGCTCGCTGACAACTCCGCCATGCAACGAGAGTGTAACTTGGGTTCTGTTCAAAAAATACATCGAAGTCTCCCATCATCAGCTCAACATATTTCGTAACCTGAGAAAGTTTCCTCGTGGCGACGAGTGCCCGTGCCATGATAATCACGGAGCGGTAAGTTTCTTTTTCTTTTTCCACTCAATGCAAATTGATTTATCTCAAAATTTTAACAAACAATAATCATTCTGTATTCTTTGCCTATTTTTTATCATTTAATTTTTCGTCGACTCTTTTACTTATGAATTTTTATTTCGATTCAATACATTGGGCTCAATTTTTTTTGCACTGCACAACGTTTCAAAATGGGAAAAAAAAACTTTCTTCGGACTACAGTTCCATTTCATTTTGACGATGATTTTTGTTGAAATTTAACAAAATTAATATTTGGCTCAAATCTGTTTTTTTTTCGAAATTTACAAAAATGCAGAAAAATCCTTGAAATCATGGGAAAAAAGCGATAAATATTCGATCCCCTATATGTCGATATTTTTTAAAGGTAATCAACAACTTCCGTCCACCTTTACCATTGGGAAATCGTGTTCTCCGCGAGTACGGAAGTCTGTAAGAATGTTACGAGGCTGTATGAAGAATTCGACGTGATTCTGCAACTCACGTGCCCACAAATTTCCAACATAACGGCTATTCCGGGGGGTTTTTTAAACCCGGAAGAGAAAGGAGAGAGAGAGAGAGAGAGAGAGAGAGAGAGAGAGAGAGAGAGAGAGAGAGAGAGAGAGAAATCTCGGAGGTTTTAATTTTTTTTTTTTTTTATTCAAGAGACTCCAAACATTCCTTTAATTCTCTTCTCGAGCAATAGAATTTCAATTTACCAATCCGCAGTACCTCCATTTTTGTCCAAAACAGAATTTGTTTTAGCGTAACAAAAATTTGTTTCATTTTTAAGCAATTTCATATCTATCCTTCCACGTGCTCTTGATAAAAAAAAAAAAAGTAAAATAACATTGCGTGTACTGTCCGAGTGTGTGTTTTATTAGTCAGTGTTGAATTTCGATGTACGAGATTGCGCATTGTAAAGTGCAATTATAGAAACAGATATATAACATTAACGAATTAATCCACTTACGTTATGCCTTCGAATCGTGCCTAATGTGCTTTACACAAAACAAAAACATGGTTAACAGTTACTAAAAAGAAAAAAAAAATGAAAATAAATTTCGTGTCGCATGTTAATGTATTTTTACGTAATTGAATATTCCAAACAAAAGAAACTGTGCATATAGAATTTCGAAAAATCATACCTGCCGTATCCGCAGGTGTTTCTTTTTTATTACAATTTTTTTCAACTTCAAAATTGCGTTCAGAAAAAATCACAAAAATAGAACGAACCAGCCCATAAATAAATACACCGCATATTCGTAAATTTGATGATTAAAAAATTTCGATCTAACATTTTTTCAGCTGAACGAAAAAGATTTTTGAAATTTCTACTATTGAAAGAAATTGAAATAAATATATACACTTACAAGCAAAAAATTCGCGAGCGAATGTTCGCCTATTTATGATGAATATATAGAAATAATACATACATATATGGGGCATTCCACGCCACATCGCTACTTCTTAAATTCGCATTTCTTATTGTGTTGATTTTTTTTTCTCTAATGGATCTCATTGAAAGGAACTCGTCTGATTTTTTTCAAATTTTTATCTTGACACGTTCATTGGAAACGAATTTTTGAAAAATTTTCCGATTTTTTTCTTCAAATATCAATAGTTATTGATGATTGATCACTCAAAAATGCAGTAAACAGAATGGATGAGGGGTCAAAATTTTAGTTTCAAAACTTACTTTCGTATGAGAATACGTGAGAATTCATCAAAATATTTCATACAACAATTTTTCAAATTATATGCGCGAAATGTTATTTTCCATAGTTAGCCCCCTTCGATTTTGCTCTTGAATTTTTATCAAAAACTATCATTTTTTTAATGACATTTAAGCCTAGTTTTATGATGGGGACATCGTTCGTTGTATTTTTTATAATTAAATTGTGAATTTTTTTACTATTAATCATGCACAAATCCCTGAAAAATCATACAAACCGAATGGATAAAGGGGACAAATTTTTCATTTTGACAGGTGTTTTCATTTAAAAATATGTGAATAATTATTTACAGATTACATAAATCAATTTTTTTATTATAAGCAAGAAATATTTTTTCCCGCAGTTTTAGTCCCTTTTGATTTTGCTGTTAAATTTGTATAGGAAACTATTATTCATTTAATGCATTTTAAGACTAGTATGATCGTGGGGAAATATTATTCTAATCAACAACAAAAATCTTTAATAAAATTAACGATTTGAAAAATAGAACTAGCTATTTTCTCACGTTCGTACTTATTAGCTTAAAATTCATTAAATGAATCATGCTTCCGTACAAACATTAAAGAAACAAATTAATTAGTACAAGCGCTATGAAAAAAGGTTTTTTATCTTAGAATTGGAAAAACTAGGTGATATAAACTTCGAATAATTTTTCACATATTTTTAAACAAAAGTACATTTCAGAACAAAAATTTTAAACCCCTAGATGATTCGCTTTGTTTGATTTTTCATGAAATTACAGATAATTGATTGTATGCACTGAAAAGCCAATTTTGTTGAAGCAGTTAAATATTTTTTTGGATACGTTCAACAAAACTATTTTGTCTAGCCAACAAAATGTTTTATTGTTTCAACGAAGTTTCATTTCAGTTGAACTAAGTTTTGTTGAAACATTGAAAATTTGATTGCCTGGACGAAATAATTTTGTTGAATACGTCCAACAAAATATTTCAATATTTCAACAAAATTCGGTTTTCAGTGTAAAAAAATCTATATTTTAATTATAAAGATATACAACGGACGATTTACCCACGATCACACTAGGCTTAAAATTCCTCAAAAAAAGAATAGTTTTTTTATAAAAAATTAACAGCAAAATCGAAGGGGGCTAACTATGTGGGAAAAAACATTTCATGTTTAGAATTGAAAAAATTGATTCATGTAATGTTTTGATAATTTTCTGCATGTTTTTAAACGAAACTACGTCTTAAAACTAAAATTGTGACCCCTCCTCGGAAAAATTCGTTTCCGATGAACGTGTTGAGATAAAAATTTGAAAAAAATCAGACAAGTTCCTTTCAATGAGCTCTATTAGAAAAAAAATCAAAACAATAGAAAATACGAATTTCAAAAGTGGCCGATTTTGCGTGGAATGCCCCATATACAACGTTCGTATACGTCGGTTCAGTGATGCTTGTCATGTAATTGCTCATATATATATTGACGAGTCTATTATTACAATTGTCATGAACGAGCAATTTCTGGCTTAATATTTTTTTGATTATGTATTTTATTATTATTATTATTATTATTATTATTACTATTATTGTTGGTAATATCCTCGTAGTAAAAGAGGAAATATACATATTCACGCACTTACGTGCAATCCAGCGATTTATTTAAAACATAATTCATCAACGACGAAGTTCGAAGAGGAGAAAAATAAATAAAAAAAAAAGGACAAAAATATGAAATAATATTTTTCGTAACACCGAGACAGCCATGTTGCTTGCAGTGTTTTATAACGAATATACGAGGGTTGATTTTTGAACACGTGAATTTTGAAGTTATCGTCAAAGTTCACGTGTTAAGGGCGTGTACACATATTTGTAGTCGTTTTAGACGAACTCGCCTCTACTAAAAAAATCTCGAAACGCGTTTAAATATACGTTTATATATGAATATACTTATTTATATGTACGAACGTTCGTTAGAGATACAAAATCGTGAGAAAATTATCATTTTTTTCGATCTGTATATCAAAAAATCGACAAATTTCGTTTCGATCAATTTTCCTAGCATATTTATGAGACGTAAATTTGTGCTTCACGTGCTTCGATGTTATTGAAAGTGTTATTTAAAGGAACACAAGAAAGAATAAAGGAAGAGAAATCAGGATAATTATTGATTTTGTGTAGATGCCAGAATAGAAGACTGTGGATCAAACGTATTTGAAATATACTCACTGTGATAGTGAAAACAAACAAAAAAATAATAAAAATTAAAACAATAAAAACAAAAACGTTTGCAAATTTGTGGTTTTGAAGATTCTCTTATTTTTGTTCCCACCAATTTTTCCTATCCTATATTTTGTTAAGCTTCTCATATTGCAGGATTTGAATAAATAGTTTTTTTTCTTTCTTTCTTTCTGTTTATTCTAGTCTGCTCGAGGTTCATTGGCGCCTCAACCTCATTCGTATTATGTATACGTTCCCCAACGTACGGAGTATATCACGAGACACAGCGATATCGACTTTCGTGCTCAGTATAGATCTATGAGCATTGTATCGAAAAAAAATGCAGACACGCAAAAAACATTTTTTAAATACGTTTTTGTTTGTGGATGAAATTTTCAGGATTTTTTACTCTTGTTTTTTGGCAAAAATTCAATTCGATCGGGATTTCAGTTCTCAGAAATGCGACACATATTTAGAAAAATTGATTTAAAAAAAAAAAAAAAAAATTTAAAACACCGAAAAGTTATTGAAAATTTGCTCGATCTGACAATGTTTAGTAAATAATACGACAAATGTTTTTTTTATCTCCTGAAATGAATTTGTTGATTTTTTTGCGAAATATCGTGATTGTTTTTAGAATTGTCTATCTTTGGGATTTTTTTTGTTTCGAATTTCAAAAAATTTTATCGAATCGCTGAATACCACAATTTTAATCGAACAAAATGATTAGCTGGAAGCTTGAAAACTGTTTTTCTCTTCCTTTTTATTGTTGAAGTATTTTTGAAATGTTTTCTTGTAATTATTTTTATTAGCTCACATGTTTTTTTACCTGATTTTAATGTGCGTGTAGAATTTCTACGAAGACGATACGATATAGTGACTTTCATGGTCGTGAGACTAGATCAAGGCCGTGCCAAGTATCGAGACGAGCAAAAAATAAAAAAAGAATTCTACGTTCGATCAGGAATACGAATATATCTGGTCGGGTTTTGGTCAATTGCCATGAAAAAAATGTGTAAGAATTATACGCTTGAAAGATTTGTGTTCTTATTTTCTTACAGATCGAAATCGTGCGAAAATTTCGTCGTGTTCTAATTTACGAGGTCGAAACGTTGTACTTTGAACCCTGCTCAAAGGAAGCAAATTGTACTATACTCGTTATTTTTCGCCCCAGGCGAGAGAACTTTTAAAAAGCATGCGATTCGAAGTTGTTTATCTCTGCGGGGCGTATTTATAATATGCACGAGACGTGGAGGCGCGTCGTCTTTGACTTTGTTCGAAAACCGGTTGCCTCTCGGCGTCCCATTGTAACGTTGCTTTTTCCT
The DNA here is from genome assembly GCA_963989365.1 of Rhimphoctona megacephalus. NCBI lineage: Eukaryota > Metazoa > Arthropoda > Insecta > Hymenoptera > Ichneumonidae > Rhimphoctona > Rhimphoctona megacephalus. The sequence continues at coordinate 24,541,378 of OZ022420.1, forward strand.
GCCGAGGTTACTACACTCCGACAAGTGTTTCAAAACCTTTCACCTGAAGGGGCTCTCACACATTCGGTATTAACAGTTTCACACAATTTATTCATCGAATTTAGTCGGTAAAAATCTTGCCGTGCATTTTTTTACGAAACCGTTGAGTTTTCGAAAAAAAATTGAAGTTACACGCTGGTCTCCTTTCATCAGAGAATAAGTTGTAACTTTTCTTTTTTCAGAAAATCGGACTCAAAATCTGCTTTTCAGCAGATTTCTCTCATACTCACGCATCTGATAGAATAACGCCTTAAGGGCTTACATACCTCTACAGGAACCAAAAATAGAGTCAATTTCAATAATTTTTTCATATTGAAAAAATGTATCTATTGTAATAATTTTTTCTATATTTAAAAAAACATATCTTTGTGAACGAAAGCGGAAAATTTCATTGAAAAAAATAAATTAGGTGAGCTGTGGTTGTAGATTTTGTAAAACAGTTTTTGCAACATGCTATTTGCGGTAACCATGATTCCGACTGTACGCGTTACGGGGAGCAACCACTTTGGATGCTTCAAAAAATTATTTTTTTTTTTATTTCATAAATCGTTAGCAAAATATCTTAAGAATACACCCTGAAAATTTCAAAACGATATTCGGATTCCTTCTAACGGTATGTATATAAATGATAATAAAGACTCCGCTCGACTCCGAAGCGCGCTCAAACTTTAAACGTGTTTTTCTCAAAACGACATTTTTTCAATTTGCGGGAATCATAACTCAAAAACTAATTGATGGATCATCTTCAAATTTGGAACACGTTTACATAATATAATTTATTAAAACATAAACCTAAAATTGGAAAGATTGGATTGTTTAAAACATATTTATTATTGCAAAATGCCGGGGAAAAAAATGCTAAAAATCGATTATTTTTTTTTAAACACGTTCCAACATTCAATTCTCGATTTTTTTTCAAAATTTAGGTTCATGTTCTTTAAAAATATCTCAAGAATGTATAAAAATTTGTTGGACTATTTCAGATGAGAATTGCGAGCTATAGAAGAAAGAAATATCAAGAAATAACTTGAAAAAATTATCAGAGATGTATGAAAATATGAATAAATTATGTCAGAGTTGCAGAAATTTCCGTTTTTTTTTCACAGTAAAAAAAAATCCAAAAAATCATCTAATTTTCAGTCTCTTAAAGTGGTTGCTCTTTTTAACCCAAAAATAAAACAAATTTTTTTTCTTAAAGTCGACAAAAAAACAGTCTTTGTCGAGGCCGAATTTTTTTAATGTATTTTTCGCAAAATGGCAAAGGTTTGAATCGTAAAATCGAGATTTTGCCAAAATGTTTTTTCTTTTTTTACTTGTGGAACAAAAACTATGATGCTTAAAAAAAAATCGCTCGACAGGGACCAGATGATTGTATAAAGGTTCTCTGTACCAAATTTCATCCAAATCGGTCGTTTAGTTTTCAAGATAGAATGGTTACCGTTTTCAAAAACATCATTTTGAAAAAAAGCATTTTGGTGTTTAAGCATCTGTCAAATGGAGATGAAATTTTTTTCTCATAGCTGTAATATATTCTCGATTCCCAGGAAATTTTTAAAAATGACGTATAAAGAATGACACCATCGAAAAAAAATGTTTTTTTGAAAAATCGAGTTTTTTTTTACCGCTCTAGGTGTATTTAAGCCCTTAAGATAATTATATATACATCGGGATCAAAAGTTAGTTGAATAAACAAAAAAAACGTTATTTATTACACATTTTTTGAAAAAAATCGTATAAAATTTAGTTCAAATAATCAAAATCAAGACTTTCATGGAATTTTACAAACGTTACAGTTTTTTTATAATCTTGACTAAATAATCGGAATTCTTGATTCTTTACAAAAATGTTTATCCTACATTTTTCGAAATAAAGGGAGGGACGTCATTTCCCGCATATTTTGAAAAAAAAAAAAAAATCGTATAAAATATTATATTAAAAAATGTAAAAACGACTAATGATTTGTGAAAATTAAATTTTCTGTCTGATTCTGTTGCTCACAGCACTGATAACGATTGAGAATATTGATTTTTTTCTTCGAACTATAGAACGTCTGACATCTTGGTCGCCAATCGGAAGTTTTTTCCACAAACCGATTTGCTTAATAGTACAAAACTTAAGGATAAAATTGTTTTATTTTATCTTAATTATTCGTACGTGTTTTTAAAGAAACAATAAACACGTGCATGAAATTTCAAACAAACATCAAACTCAAATAGTTTCTAATCTATTTTTATCGTAAAAATTACCTTCGAACACAGCATTTTAGAAAACAATGCGGCGATAAATCCATCCACCAATTAATGCCGAAACACGTGTCAGATCAAAAATTTTTTTTTTGTGACCTGTCCACCTATATTAACTCTGGTGAAATCAACTGGGTAGGCTATATAGAGGCGCGGCACCGACTTGACGCCAAGTATTAAAAAGATAGTGTTGAACGTTCAAAGCAAGACGGGCCGAGTATCTATACTCGAGATTGGCCAATTTTCCGTTCATTATTTCTCTGATTTTGGAGAGACGAAATTTGTGTGCATACGAGCTTCTGATTCCGTATACCATTCAGATAATAATATTGTCAAGGTAACGATAATTCACTTTTCCCTGTTACTGGCTATGGCTAAGGGAGCCTTACTGTTGGGTACAACATAAAGTTGTTCAAATTTATCTAATATCGTCAGCTTTTTACATTTTGTAGTTTGCTCTAAAAATTTTTTTTTCCAGATTGGCAGTAGGACTATTCTTTATCTCTTTATTATTAATTAACTCTGTGGTTAATTAAACTCTATTCGTAAAAATCTATATTCTTAAATATCTCTTTGCCAAATTATCTCTATTCCAAGACATCTCTATTTTTAAATATCTCTATTCGTAAATATGGTCGAAAATAACTCTATTCCAAGACTATTCCAATTCTATGCTTGTCAAAAGTATTGCAATTGACAATCACGCTGCACAATATTATGATTTTTAACAAGCATAGAGATGTCTGTGAACAGAGTTGTTTTCGACCATATTTACGAATAGATATATACAAGAATAGAGATGTCGGATAAGATATATTTACGAATAGAGAAATTTAAGCATAGAGATGTCTTGGAATAGAGATAATTTAGCATATAGATATTTAAAAATAGAGTTTTTTACGAATAGAGTTCAATTAACCATAGAGATATTCAGAATAGAGATATTTAAGAATAGAGATGTTTCGGAATAGAGATTTTTGCCATAGAGATATTTAAGAATAGAGAAATAAAGAATAGAGTTGTCCTACTGTCCAAATAATACACCCAACTGAGTATTTTGTTGAAGGGAAGAGGTATAAATAATTGATGAAAAAAATATCGACATAAATCTCTAATTACGAGAAGAGAAGCCCTGAAATGAGTTACTATTAATTGATATTTAGTTTAGGAATTATAGATATTATTTGAATTGTCTAATCGCATGTCGTTGATTTGTAAACAGAATCGAGTAGCAATAATGAGCTCCAAAAAAGCGTAAGTTTTTTCACCATTTATGTATTATAAAGCGTCAATACTCAAAGGATAATTTTTCTCGTCAACCGCAGAAAACAAAGATGGACAAGAGATAAAAAATCTTGGGAATTTGAAATTAGAAAAATGGCTGTTTACGGATTTCTCTTGTGCATCAGAGCGTCCAATGTTGCGAGTGACGAGAACGTGTGTTCGTCAAATGCGTGCTCTTTGACAGGTATGTAATGAAGCCCGGACAGGTGAAAAACAACTACTGAAACACTCAGGGAAAATACTGAGGAAAAAAATGGTTGGATCAACCAAATGTCTGATTAAGGGTTGCCGATGAAATTATATTATCGTCACGATAAAATAAAGTATATTAAACAGATATGCTAGTTTTTGATTGAACTACAGGTTTATTTTGTGTTTTGATGAACTACACAATTAATTTGACCGAGTACACTGCGGTTGCCTCAATGATTCAGTGTACTAATAACATTCAATGATTTTTTCCTAAATGGCGAAACCTTTTCTTAAAATCGTGGAAAACTGCGGCTAAACTACATGAAAAATTAACTGAATAACTTTTGTCACAATGAACGAGAATTATAATATTTGCCAACAAAAATTAGCGGACAAAATACTATAGTGACAAAATTCAACTTCAGCTTCAACGATCCTGAAAAACATGGATTCTGCGGTCGAGCCGTGTGACGATTTTTATAAATTTGTCTGTGGTACCTTCCTTAAATCTGCCACTATACCCGTGCACCAAATATCAGAGAATTATCAGGAGACCCTGAGCAATGAAATACGTGAGAATTTAACTCGTACGTTCGCAACCAAGATCGAGCCCACTGAAGCAACATTTTATAAACTGGCCAAGAAATTATACAAAAGTTGCATGGATCCAGGTAATACAAATGAAATATTTTGCATTAAAAATAATGTACCTGCGAAGAATTTATATTCTTCTGAAATACCGAATAATTGAAAAACGTTGACAGTTTCTTCGGGGGTCCAGGGGCTTGAAGCCCTCAAGCAATTCTTGAGAAAGTTGGGTGGATGGCCGGTGCTTCATGGTGAAACTTGGAACGACCGTCAATTTGATTGGAGACAAACGTTTTATAAATTTCACAAAGACAGTACTTATGATGAATGGATAATCGAAGATGGTATCGGTCACTTGATTAGTTGCTACGTTCACGACAATCAAAGTCTTTCCAAGCGAATCATTACGGTGCGCATATAAGTTCATTCATTTTTCTATGCTATCAACTTAGAAGTATATAAAAAATGTAGCAGATATTTAAAATTGAGAACATTTCTTTACATTATTTATAGTAATAATCAATGGGAAATTGGTTGGTTCAGTAGATAACGGCTCGGGCTCTTACATCGCAGGTCCGGAATTCAAATCCCAGCCAAACACCCATGGAAAATTTGAACATTTTTTCAAGTGTTTCTCCTGCAATTCCGGGTGGTTCTGACTCCACCTTCATAAAATCCATACCCCCAAAAAATTTCTCTGAGGAGATTAGTTAGAAACGGCAAAGTTTTCTGCAGTTTCCCTTCGGTCATGGCAAATGCATTACCATTGGGGATAAGTTGGCTGCAGCCGCATAGAAAAGCGCGGGGAGGGGGACAAGATGGAAGTAGAAAAAGAAAATACTGTAATGTTCTGGCTGTACTCAGGAAAGTTGAGGGATTTTCATGATTGTTTCAGCCAGGTTAACATCATTTTATTAAAATTTAGATTCGCGGTAGCGAATCGAGACCAGTACATTTTCGAAAAAGATCGAAAATTTTTTGTATAGATAAAACATATTAGAATACAATAATAATAAAATCAATAACGTGTTAAGTAAACGTATTAGAAAATGCAAAATCTTTTCGCTATGAAACAATATTTTTTGTTAAATATTAACCTTAGAACTTGTGACCTATTTTCTTTATCATCTAACCCATGAATGGGGTCACTAATGACCCCACAATTTCTTTTAATCTTACAATCGTTCTTCCAGAGATAAAGATACTTAAGGGGACCGTATGGTCTAGAGCACGAAAATTTCACCTATTTTCACGATTTTTTTTTTGCCTTAAAAAATTTAAAAATCGATGTTTTAACTTTTCGGGTTTATTACTACCTTTATTAAGTATACAAAAAAATTTTTTTTTAATTTTAAAAACAGTGTTTATTATCATATAATTGGCATTGAAGACGACCCTCTCGAAAAATCCGACCCGGACGGTGAAGATCGATCCGAGACTTCTACTCATCTGAAACACAAAATTCAAGAAGATTCTTAATCAGAAAGAGTGCAGTTATGGTCGGGACTAGAACAAATCGAAAAAATTAAAAATTGACAAAATGGCGCGCTTTTGAAAAAAAATTCGTAAAATCGGGTTTTTTTTTCACTAGTTTTTTAGTATAAACAATAAGAAATTATTTAAATAAAATTATGATTGTAGTTCCGACGATAGCCATACATGTTGTGAACAACATATCCAAATTTCAAGTGATTCGGTTGAATAGTTTTTTTGTTTTCACCTGCGCAGTGCCGAAAAAAGTCGTTTCGAGATAAATGAGTTTAAAGTTTGAGGTACAGATATTTTCAAAAATTGAGCAAATTTTGAATACTTACAGTTAATCCGCGATTCCGGCACCATATAGGATTCCTTCGGAACGTTCATAATTCAAGATTTCCTCACTCCTTTCATTTCTTCGAGCTGTCCGAGCCTCTTTGGAGTTGTCCGTGCTCCTACGGTTGGCGCTCGATACTCGCAGCTCGTCTCGGTTTTGCGCTAGTTGCTCCGCTTGTGGCCCGATTGTTATGCCCATGGTCTCCATTATTTTCAATAGGGATGCAAATCCTTCATTGAATATGCAAGCGGAAATGTGAGTGGCAATATCAATGATTTTTTTTCCGGCAAACAGATGTTTCGGCGCAAGGTGCCACACGCAAGCATTGAAACTTTCGTTATTGTTCTGCGTATTACTGCCAATACACCTTTCCAATAAAGTCTCTGCTGTCAATTCTTCATAAATTGGTTTTAATATCTCTTGTGCTTCATCGCACAGAGCAGGTGGGTGCTCGTAGGTGTCTAAAGTACCTGCAGCCTCACTTTGACGCCACTTGCACCACGATTCGGAACCTGGAGGACAGTACGAGTGTTGCGGATTTTCATCTGTTGAAATTTTGTGATAATATGCTGCCCATATTTCACTTCTCATCCCTTCAGTCGAATCTGAATTACGTCTAATTGCTAGACCGTAATAAGTTGACAGCTCTTGCAATAATTTATTCGTCAATTGTTGACGCTTCGGTGTTTTATTTATCGATTTCCGCTGTGTCTTTTTTCCCTCTTCTTTTTCTGTCAATTTCTTTGTTGCTTTCTTTATTTGTGCATGTTTTTTTTTCGCATCAACAGCACGTTTGTACAAACGTTTTTTAACATGCAAAACACATTCTTTTTTGCAAACTAAAAAATCATCCCCGTAAGGCTTTGTGTCCAATAAGGCTTTGAACGTTTTCGTGTCGCGGACCGCTCTCTACCTGCGTTATGGGCTGTAGAAGCTGTAATATTGAGAATTTCCGCATGAAAATTTCACAGTATATTCTTGAGATACTATACTTTCGACATATCGAAAAAAAAAAAAATCGATTTTTTCAAATTTCTAGACCATACGGTCCCCTTAACACCAGATGGATCTCTGCATTTTTCAATTAGGAAGAAATTCTTTACACGTAAGAAATTGCATTTCATACAAGATTAGTTGATAAAAAAATCATTTAATGATAAAAAATGGAAATAATCGGCCAAAACCACATTTTTCAAAAAAAAATGTGTATTTTTTTAAAATTAACTGATTCAAAAAAATCAAACGCAGTTTCAGAGAAGACATATCAGTCTATCGGAAAAAAATTTCTACCCCTTTTCGCTCGAAAAAAGTTAATCATTTGGTGCTATGAAAAGTGAAGAGTTTCGAAACCTGAAAAACTGCAAAAGTCCATTAAAAAAGCCATAATAAAATTGTTTTCAATTCAGTTTTATTTTCTCTATGAAAAATGTCAAATAGCCGAAAAACTTTCATCAGATTTGCAGAAAAGGTTTCATAAATTGGATGTTACAGATAATTGATTATGAATCCTGTGTAGAAATTTATTAGGAAGTGTTTGAACGAAATAATGAAAATACCTACTTTGCAAAAAGTACACAAATCACCCAAAAAAACGGTGAACTTGCATTGAAATATTGAGACGAGTACATTTTCATAGAGCGTATAGCATTCTAGTAATAATTGTATCATTCACTTCCCTCCTCACAAAAATTTATAAGAGCCAATCCCGTCTCACAAAAATTACGAAATAAATTCAAACTGCACAAAAAGGTGACAACTAAATTTTCACAAAAACTCAATTTGGAACTCGACGAAAAGATACTGAACAAATTGAAATCTTTTAAAGCATGTATATATATAGTCAAGTACGGGGATATTTCTTAAGTTTTACAAAATCTTCAAAAAATGTTGAAATACATTCCAAAATTTGAATTAATGTTAGCTCTGCGGTAAATATATGGAAGCTGGGATATAACTTGCGGCATAATCTGATAATGTTAGTTGTTATATCTTGATGGAATATAAAAACATATAAAGTATCGGGAAGAATGTCGAATATAAAGTTTAGAGTTTTAGAAATAACCACTTCAATACACATGGCACATACCTTTTATCGCTATATCCCCGTAACTAAACGATCAAAATTCTGGTTTTTCTTTTAACAAACTTCGACATACGATTTTTGTTATACATAAGAATTAAAAAAAAAATATATATATATCTTTAGAGAAGTTACAGAGATATCGTGAGAAATGTAACATTTTCTAATGTGTCCATAAGAAACACATGTGGAACTATACAATTTTATATAAGAGATCTATCGAATCTGGAACGGGTGAACCCTTTTATTTAAAATTTTGCCCGTAATCACATAATAGTGTCTTGAATGTGACCTCCTCATTTATAATGCTTTATCCCACGATTGTAAAGTATAATATAGTATAATTTGATTGGTAACAATTTGATAAAAGTTTACCATCATATATTAAGCGGATGCGCACAGAGTACTTGTCCAGGTCGAAAAATTTTCGAATGGTTGAGGCTGAAAATATGCTGTACTTTCCTCGGTGATCTTAAAAAACAAATTGAAATCATGACATAAAATCATCGTATCATTCGAAGTATCCCGTGCACATTCGAAGCTCTCTCCCGAATCGGAATACGATTTGATGAAAATCACGAAATCAGATATTGCGTGCACAGTGTTTTATACCAGTATAAATTTGTTGATAACAATTAGTTACCAAATAAGGTGCAATGATACACCAACTGAGCCGCAATTCGTGCGAGAGACATAGCTGTTTTGGTGGTTCCAAACGTTAAAAAAAAAACAGATATTCGCAAGATTTGGCCGAACCAATTGCGTGTCCTTTCATTTTATACGATGATTTTTAAGATACAACTTTCTGCTATATCAATTTTCACTGAAATTACCTATTTCGACAAAAAAATTCGGGCCCGACAAATACTCTGTGCGTATCCGTTCAACATACCTTATATTATTTTTTTTAATATTATATCTTTATTTTTATATTATATATATATATATTATAGGAGATGGTAAACTTTTATCGAATTGTTACCAATCAAATTATACTATACCATACTTTACAATCGTGAGATAATTTCTTATATTATAAGACGTTACCTAGACGGTTGGAATGTATTTCAACATTTTTTTGGAACTTTTATAAAATATTACAAAGTTCTACATACTTGGTCACATATTCTGCAGTGGATCTCTATTTATTTAGTAACTTTTTGTAAAGTTCGAACTTCATTCATTGCGAAGATTAAATCGTTGTTTTTTTGCTCAATTTGGATTCAATTTTGAACACTTTGGATTGAATCAAATAGGTGCGATTATTTTTTTCGAGACCTACGAAAATGTACTTGTAACTTTTTTACAGTCCGCATGCGTGCTGTTTTTTCAGCGTACACTATAATAGTAATAATTACTACATATTTTGAGGTACTTATATAAATTTTTTTATGAACAAATTTTCACTACTAGGGGAAATATGGTCGTTGTCCTAAAACTCCTTTTTTTGAACATCACTCGTAGTGAACATGATATCTCTGGAAGGGCTCATTTGAAATCAGAAAACCAAAAAGATTTCGTTAGTATAATACAATACGTTCTTCGTGAACGAAGTGTTTAGCGAAATTTTGATTTAGAAAAAAATGTCGATTTTTCCGAAAAGTTCGATTTTCGAGGTTCCAAAAATTAGGTTTTTTGATCTAAAAAAATATAAATTTTGGTCCAAATGAAAATTTCTTCATTCACGAGTAAGCCATTATAATTAGAAAGAAGATCGTGAAAGTTTCAAATCGATCGATTAAATTGCTTTCGAGAAATATTCTCAGGTAGCGCGCATAAATATATTCGTTCTAGTGCTCAGATCCTTATAATATTTTGGGAGAACGTTCTTAAGATAATTTACTTTGAGAAAATGCAAAAAAAATCCATTTTTTCAACCCAAACTACTAGATGTAACCCCTTAAGCTAGCACGGGCAAGAATGAATATAGCAATAAAGAAGAAATTTCAATGGAAATGATAATAATAAATAAATAATTAATAAATAATTAATAAATAAATATTAAATAAATAATAAATAAATAAATAAATAATAAATAAAAACAATAGTAAAAGATTTTTGATAATGATTATTTTATTGTTTTATGTTGAATAGTTCATTAAACCGAGTGGATGGCTTAGGCCCGGGGTCACAGAGGCTGATTTATACGAGATAAACACATCGCTTCGAAAATATTTCAATTTTGTAGTGCGTTTGGCTGTGGATCTTGGTGCTGATAGAGATCGCGCTTTGATTGAACTACGAGAAATGTTATTTTTCGAGATTACACTAACAAACGTGAGTGGAAAACTGTGTCGCAAATGGGTTCAACGAAGATAGAAAAAGAAAAAAAGGAGGGAAAAATTGATTTCAACAATTCGTTGATTTTCGACTTGAAAAAAATGGTATTTTCACAATTTGCCTATTCTTGCTAAGTAATTAAGGGGTTTGCGTAGATCAAATGGTCAGTTGGAAAGGTTACGCCATATGATCCGATGACGATCCGGGAACTCAACGAAAAATATCCCAGCGTCCCGTGGATGAAGTACATCAAAAAATGTTTGCCGACCGATATCAGTATCACCGAGGACGAAATCATCCAGGTAGAAGATCCCGAATACTATGTCGAACTTGAGGATCTCATGTCCGAAACCTCTAAAAGGGTTCAAGCTAATTATGTTTTATCCCGAGTCGCGATCCGAAATGCCGTTTATTCGAGCGAGCAACTGCGTGAAAGCGTGTACAATCACTTGTCATTAAGACGCAATATTTTATTGGCACGTAATCGAACGAAATGGTGCACAAACCAAATAATGACGAATCTCGATCTCGCTGTCTCTGGAATTTATGCAAGAGAATACTTTGACGAGGAGACGCGAAATAATGTGATCGAGATTACCAAGAGAATCGCAGAAGAAGCGTCCGAAAAATTGTTACAGGTATGAAGCATCCCGATTTTATTATCAGTTGACACATAAAATGGTTATTTCATGCTATTTTGGTTAAATATTTTAGCGGATATTATTCGACATTCGACTATTTATTATAATTTTTTTTTTATTAAATGCGTTAAGATCAATTGGATGGACAACAAAACAAAGACAGCAGGGATCGCAAAATCTAAGAAACTGGTCCACTACATTGGCTATCCGAACGAAATAATGGATGATAAAGGATTAGAAAAATATTACGAGAATCTCGAATTTAATGAGAATGATTTTTTTGGAAACATGGATAAATTGTCGGTTTTTGATCTTGCGAATCACTACAAAGTATTGCGAGAACCCGTTAACAAAATCGATCCGATAAAACATATTCCTTCCACCACAGTCAACGCTTTTTATTCATCACTGATCCATGGCATTGGTGTATTATCCAAATTTCTCGGTTGCTTCAAATTTTTCACATACCTGAAACGATAAAACCAATCTGTTTTTTTTTTTTACTTCTGTTCGGATAGCAATTTACGCCGGTATTCTTCATGGCTTGCACTTCGATAAAGATCGACCGAATTATTTGAACTACGGTGCAATTGGCAGCACTATTGGTCACGAGATTACACATGGCTTTTTCGATAACGGACGATATTTCGACGAAAACGGCAACAAGCGCGATTGGTGGGAACCATTGGCTGAAAATAATTTTCGGGAACGATCCGAGTGCATAATTCAACAATATGAAAATTATGTAATCGACGGTACTGATCTCCACGTAAGTTTGAACTATATGACCAAAAAAAAATGGTCAACGTTCTTCAATTTGGTGGAAAAAAGAAATTCATATCGTACGTCGGAAAGTTAATTATTGCGATTTGGTATAATTTTGTTTTTTTTTGCATAAGCGTATGAAAAATGTTGATTGATTTTGTGTTATATTTGTTTTTCGTGCTACGCACTAATGAAGATTACATCAATTAAGGGGCCAGTCCACTTTGGACCCACGAAAAAAGGCTATTTTCGCGATTTTTTTTGAGGATTTTATAAAAGATATGAATATAAAAGTTGTTGGGCTTGATAAATAAAGTTTTGCAATACATTAAAATAAAAAATTTAATTCATTTTTATTCATTTTTAAGTACAAAAACTATAGTTTAACGTAACGCCTCAAAAATAGGTGGGCTAGGTAGCTCCATCATAACTCGGCAACGGCTTGTCTGAAACAAAAAAATCAAAGTCCATTAGATTCAGTATGATACCAGCTACAAAATGACCCTCGGATATAAAGTTTTATCAAAAAATAAAAAAATGGCAGATGAAAAACGAAAAAAGTAAAAAAAACACGTTTTTTTCGCAGTTTTTCACAAAAAAAAAAGAGTAAAAATCAAAATTTTCAAACCATCGAGGGTCATCTTGTTGCGAATCATATTTACAATATGTGGTTCAAATTTCAAGAGAATCGGTTTATTAGTTTTAGAGATACGATGGAGCTAGATTTTGAAAACGTTGTTTCGAGAAAAACGCATTTGAGCGCGCTATACGCTCAGGTAGATGAAATGAGGTCCTGACGTTCAGGTAAAAAAAAAAAAATACTTAGAGAGCTCGGATTTTCATAAAATTTTGAGACAATATTTCTGAATATATGTACTTTCGAAAACAGTAAAAAAAATCGATTTTTTGAAATTTTCAAAGTGGAGTGGCCCCTTAAACGTTTTTGCTTCATTTGTTAATCGCGAAATATTATTAAGACACGATTTGAACGGCAACGTGTAAATAAATCTTTTAGCACTATTATTTTGCACAGCTCGACGGTGAGGTTACATTGTCCGAAAATATCGCTGACATTGGAGGCATCAAGTTGGCTTATGATGCGTACAAAAAATGGGCTGCAAAACATGACCGCGAACCAAAATTGCCTGGACTCGAGAAGTACTCAGCCGCACAAATGTTTTGGATAAGCAAAGCCAGTACCGAGTGCGCAATATACGATACGGAAGTACTAAAGAAGGAACTTCGTGTAAACAAACATGCCCTTCACAAATTTCGAGTAAATGGTCCGATGTCGAATACGCCCGAATTCATCGAGGATTTTCAGTGTCAAAAATATTCTGGAATGAATCCCGAAAACAAATGTACAGTTTGGTAGATTTTAAAATATATGAAAATATTTAAAATATCGTCAAGAAAACATGATGACCGCTATTATCGAAGCCATAAATATATATGGGGCATTTCATGCCAAATCGGCCACTTTTGAAATTCGTGTTTTTTATTGTGTTGATTTTTTTTCTCTAACAGAGCTCATTGAAAGGAACTCATCTGATTTTTTTTTCAAATTTTTATCTCAATACGTTCATCGAAAACGAATTTTTTGAAAAATTTTTCGATCTTTTCCTTCAAATATCAATAACTCTCTCAAAAATGCAGTAAACCAAATGGATGAGGGGTCAAAATTTTAGTTTTAAAACGTACTTTCGTATGAGAATATATAGGAATTCATCAATATATTACCTACAACAATTTTGCAATTTCGAAGTGCGAAATGTTATTTTCTACACGAATGCTACGTCAAACTTAAGAAGCTCATGTCCGAAACGTCTAAAAGGGTTCAAGCTAATTATGTTTTATCTCGAGTCGCGATCCGAAATTCGAGCGAGCAACTGCGTGAAAGCGTGTACAATTATTTGTCATGGAGGCTCCATATTTCATTGGATCTGAATCGAGCGAAATGGTGTGCCGCACAAATATTCTGGATAAGCAGTGGCAGTGCAGCGTGCTCAAAATACGAGACAGAAATGCTACAGTAGGAAATTAGCTTCACAGGAACACAGACCATGCCATTGATGAACTTCGAGTAAGAGCTTCTGTGTCAAATATGCCCGAATTCACAGAGGATTTTTAGTGTCAAAAATCTTCTGAAATGAATCTCGAAAAAAATGTACCGTTTGGTAGATATAAGAACATGGCCGCTATTTCTAAATCCGTCAATATGTATACATAGTGGGAGAATAATACAGTCGAATTATCAATGGAATATGTCAAACAATATAAACAATAAGATTCACGTTTTATCAAAAAATTTTTATTTTTCCATGTTTTGTTTAGCTGCATAATTAGAAACAAAACTTATAGCTGACATTAATTCTGATGCATTTTTTGCATAGATAACGTAAACTTAAATGCTTCTACCAATTGATGCCGGAACACGTAGTTCAGCTGTTCAAAAAAACAAAAAGTGTCTAACATTGATTAACTGCAACTACTTCTAAATATACACAAGCGTATATGCCATATTGAAATTCCTATAATTTATGACCAACCTTCCCACCTTATTATAATTTATGTCATAAAATTCTACGTTTACCACACTAAGAGAAAAGACCATGGTATTTTCCCACAAATTAACTTAGTAAAAGGTGTTATAGTAGAATTAACTACAATGTATTGACAGGAATATCATATTATAATTAACTATAATTGAAATGTTCATTTGATCATTACGATTTGAATGGCGTGTATAGCACTATCTTAGATAAAAAGTACTATTGATCATGATAAAAAGCTTAACAATACAAAATATGGTAAATACAAAACTATGAACAAGTTGCCATTTAGACAAAAGTATGATCAACAGTAGCATATTTTTATTCCTATCGGACCATCGCAATTTTAATCACCCTTACACTATTTACATAGTAATTATTAATTTCCGGTGAGTAAAGCTCACTAAAATACTTTACGACAGTAACTATCAACGAAACATTACGACCAATTTTATTTTTTTGCTAGAATGGCTATTTTTTACATTTTTATGTTAGTTACAGTAACGGTACGGCCCTGATAAGCATGTACCATTTTCTTTCATTAACGGGGTCATCCCATGTAACAGCTATTTTTTTTTCGCTTTTTTGGGATTTTTTTTTGATGAACCATTGAAACACAATATCTTTGAATTTTTACCACGCATTTATTAACATTTTTGCAGTCCCTCAGAATTTTATCAAACAAAAATAACGGCAGTACAACAACTCTATTCATAATTTCTCTATTCTAAAATAACTCTATGGTAAATAACTTTATTCCAAAACATCTCTATTCATAAATATCTCTATGTTAAAATAACTCTATCGGTAATTAAACCTTATGCTAAAATAACTCTCTTCCCAAACATCTCTATTCAAAAAATATGTCTATCCTGGAAAATCTCTGTGTCAAAATATCTTCATTCTGAAACATCTCTATTCATAAATGTGGAAAAAATATCTCTATTCGTTAACTTCTCCAATGTAAAACAACTCTATTCAAAAACATCTCTATGTCAAAACATCTCTATTCAGATGGAACAATTGACATGGCTGGGTCGTATGATAATGTATCTGCGGTCGATACAGTAGAGTGAATAAGATAGAGACGTTTTATGCATTTGTCAACCCAAAATTGAATGTATTGGCATATTGACATAACGGAGAAGGCAAATCAGAATGATGAAAAGTTAAAATGATAATTTCATTTATGAGAATAAACGTAGTTATCGTTGTGAAAAATTAATTACGCAGCGAGTAATGAATTTTTCTAATAATGTAATAAAACATTACAAAGAGATCATTTTCTTAAAACGATGTTATGATTTATTCTTCTGTACAGGCATTTTTAGAATTATGGCTATTTTTAAATTTTTCCAAATGACACATTTTACACAGGACAAGATTCAGCGATGCTTTTCAGGACACAGATAACGGATGAATATGTAAGTAGTTAGTGTTAGTGTTAATAATTAATCATGATCACAGAGAATACTAATTCATTGATTTTTTGAAAACAGGCTAAGGTGCAGCAGGTACACACGTAGTCAAACATGAAACTCACAACATAACATAATTCAAAAAAAATTATTTTCAACATAATTCAAATGGAATGTTCATTCTCCACACAGGACGCCACTTTTCAGGAGAGATTACAGATGGGACGGGTATTCCTGCAAATTCGAAAATGGAAGGGGGTTATATTGTGTAGAATGGAAAAGAAAAGTCCGAAGGCTCTTCTATTTTTTTCCTAGTTTCTATTGAGAAATTATTACATGTGCTTACTTAAGTATAAACACGCAAGGAACGTTCAACGTTGCTTCGACATACGGGACATCGAAAAACTTGGGGATGCTCTTCATCCGCGTAGAGCTGCTCATTATGATGCGTTCTTTGCAGGATGTCCGAGCAATTGAAGCATGAGCATAAGTGCGCACAGGGCAAATACACCACGTTCGCAGGTGCGTTCAAACATATACGGCATACGTTGTCTGCGATCATTCCACGTGGAATGTCGTTACCTCCTATATCTGCGACGACAAAAAAATGTTCAAAAAATTTCAGCCAATGAATATCACTTATTATTTCGAATGACTTCCTGACCGTTCCCTCCAGGGGCTCTCTCTTCTACTATTTCTGCTTCAACAGGGTCCATCGGGTCTGGGAGACGTTGCTGTTGTTGTTGCTGTTGATTTTGCTGCTGCAATGGTGGATTTTCAATCTGTCGTCGGGGTCGTCCTCGACGACGCCGCGGACCCAGAGCTACCACGTTTTGTTGTCTTCGTTGCCTTGGCACAGCTGGTCGACGGAGTACTTGTAAAAAAAACGACAATGACAGCTCTTCGAAAGCGACATAATTACGAAATGTACTTCATTCTTATTAATATAATTAGTTTATTAAATATTATTGATAATTAATATTTCATGATTTTTTTTCTATTCATTTATTTCCATTTCTATTTACTAATTTATTAAACTTTTTATTTTTCAGGTACCAGGTGTTTATCATATATTACATTTACCTCGATTCTGCCGTTCGCCAATGTTATTGATTTGGTCAGCATTTTCATCGACCCTGTCCTCTGGTCCAATTAGGTTGTCGTCGATCTCTTCCTCCTCCGCAACAATATCGATCTGATCTTCTGAATTAAACCCAAAGCAACGAAAAAAATGTCGATAACAATATTCGTACATTTTACAGTAATTTGACTATTCCGAGCAATGAATAAATATTGATTACCCTCATGTAAGTTCAGTTGTATATTGATGTCCTGTTGATCGGTGTGCGGTATGCCCATGGTTAAAAAATCCAAGATACTTATTCTGAAAATGCGATAGTCTATTATTACAGACCTTTCGATTCAACAATTGTTTGCATGATAATTTTTCAATTTATGAAGGGATATTTACCGGTTGTATCGTAGAAGTTCTTGTAGATGGCGTATATGGCGGTCCTTCGGTTGCTGAACGACTTGGCGTTGACGATGTAGCAGCAGCCCGTTGTCCATTTCTTGCCAATCTATTAAAGTTTTTTTCATGTAGTTACCGAGTCGAGCTGCATTGAAGAATAAAACATGAACAATTTTTGAAGAACACAAACACCAGTAGTATAAATGAATGATCAATTTACGACGTACGGATAAAGATTGACACAGATGGATGAACCCCACCGAGTCTCTTCACGATGTGGCGATGGCATGATTCGGCGATGTTGTTGGTGCGAACGCTTGAACCGTACACGGAAACAACGTTTGCATTTCGCACCCAAAAACCCCTCAAATAAGTTATAAACGTACGGAGTTTGGCTTGGTCCAGTGGCAGTTGTCTCGCATAATCGGCAATTATTTGAATTGCGTCGGCAAAACTGCCAGCTGGCAACAGTGCGATTGACCAAGTTTTGTGCAAAACGTTGTTTCCGTGCTCGTTCCATGGTAAACCAAGCTTTCTCCATTTCCTCGACACTGCCTAAATAAATCATTGAAAAAGATTATATATTTTCTGGTTTTTCAACAGTATGATGATTATAAATATTCTTAAATAACTATTATTTTAAAGCATCTGTTACCCTGATAAAGTGAAACCAGCAGCCTCGGATCTGAATCTGTTCGCCGAAAGTTGAGCGGCTTGCCGATATTATCGCCCGCTCGTAATCACAGTTGATTACTCGCAAATTATCGGTGATTGCAGGTGCTCGGTCGATCAAAAAGTCCCACAAGGCTTTATAAAAACTCGCTGTGCGTCGTTCGCATAATACGAATACTACCGGAAAGCCCTGTAATGGTTTATTTTGAAACATTTGCTCATTTCTATTTTAGTACTAATGCATTTTTGTCTTTAACATTTACTCACAACATCAGCTCTTCTTATATGAATAATAAGAAGCTGCGAAGTCCTCGGTGTCCTCGGAATGCACTATAAATGTAGAACGCATTATTCGTGCCAAAATTTAATTTACTCATAACTTCCTTGTAATATTTATATTTTCTTTTTTCATAATTTTTCATTACCTTGAACGTGCCATCGATGTGTATCTCCGATGAAATACTTAGTCTTAAAAACATGGCCTCTTCATAAAAAACCAGCCCTACCGAACCATCATCAGCTGTAAATTGCCCTTTAAATATATTTGCAGCTCGTGGCCAATTTTCGAGCATTGCTCCGAGATTTCCTATCAATCGAGGAATAGGTGGCCTATCTTTCAGTCTCTCACGATTAATGATTGTTTGGGCAGCAACGCGATTCATAACACCAATGATTCCTGGATATCTAGAATAATTTTCTCAATGTTACTACAAAACATAGATTGAAAAAAAATTTATACACAAAATCATGAGCTTGCAAAATTTATTAATTCATGAGCTTTGACATTAACTTGATAAGAAGCGAGACGGTACTCACTCGTTAAACACCAAAACTACAATTTCGCTTGTCGCCATCTCGTAGTTTAAAGCAAGTCGTTTTAATTCCAAAATCACCGGTTCACGGATGTCGTTTGTTGGGCGGGGATGATTGTGTACTCCATTAATCGCGCATTCGTTATCCTCGGATACCAATACTGTTACAGGACACTCATTTTTTCCAGAGCTTGCGGCACATATGTAACGTCTTCTTACACAGCGTGGATCCTCATGGTAAGCATATTCATTATGCATGTATCTCCAAGTATTTACCCTCTGTCCAGGAACTCTTATCATCCTGAGGGATGCGCCGAAAAGGGGTTAATGCGTCTCGATCATTGTCAAACACGTCAAATGAGCATAAAAACACCAGCGTACGGCGTACTGTTTTACAAGCGTAAATAAATAATAAATAAATGAGCATAAAAACAGCGCTGCTGTTTTTATGCTCATTTGACGTGTTTGACAATGATCGAGACGCATTAACCCCTTTTCGGCGCATCCCTCAGGATGATAAGAGTTCCTGGACAGAGGGTAAATACTTGGAGATACATGCATAATGAATATGCTTACCATGAGGATCCACGCTGTGTAAGAAGACGTTACATATGTGCCGCAAGCTCTGGAAAAAATGAGTGTCCTGTAACAGTATTGGTATCCGAGGATAACGAATGCGCGATTAATGGAGTACACAATCATCCCCGCCCAACAAACGACATCCGTGAACCGGTGATTTTGGAATTAAAACGACTTGCTTTAAACTACGAGATGGCGACAAGCGAAATTGTAGATTTGGTGTTTAACGAGTGAGTACCGTCTCGCTTCTTATCAAGTTAATGTCAAAGCTCATGAATTAATAAATTTTGCAAGCTCATGATTTTGTGTATAAATTTTTTTTCAATCTATGTTTTGTAGTAACATTGAGAAAATTATTCTAGATATCCAGGAATCATTGGTGTTATGAATCGCGTTGCTGCCCAAACAATCATTAATCGTGAGAGACTGAAAGATAGGCCACCTATTCCTCGATTGATAGGAAATCTCGGAGCAATGCTCGAAAATTGGCCACGAGCTGCAAATATATTTAAAGGGCAATTTACAGCTGATGATGGTTCGGTAGGGCTGGTTTTTTATGAAGAGGCCATGTTTTTAAGACTAAGTATTTCATCGGAGATACACATCGATGGCACGTTCAAGGTAATGAAAAATTATGAAAAAAGAAAATATAAATATTACAAGGAAGTTATGAGTAAATTAAATTTTGGCACGAATAATGCGTTCTACATTTATAGTGCATTCCGAGGACACCGAGGACTTCGCAGCTTCTTATTATTCATATAAGAAGAGCTGATATTGTGAGTAAATGTTAAAGACAAAAATGCATTAGTACTAAAATAGAAATGAGCAAATGTTTCAAAATAAACCATTACAGGGCTTTCCGGTAGTATTCGTATTATGCGAACGACGCACAGCGAGTTTTTATAAAGCCTTGTGGGACTTTTTGATCGACCGAGCACCTGCAATCACCGATAATTTGCGAGTAATCAACTGTGATTACGAGCGGGCGATAATATCGGCAAGCCGCTCAACTTTCGGCGAACAGATTCAGATCCGAGGCTGCTGGTTTCACTTTATCAGGGTAACAGATGCTTTAAAATAATAGTTATTTAAGAATATTTATAATCATCATACTGTTGAAAAACCAGAAAATATATAATCTTTTTCAATGATTTATTTAGACAGTGTCGAGGAAATGGAGAAAGCTTGGTTTACCATGGAACGAGCACGGAAACAACGTTTTGCACAAAACTTGGTCAATCGCACTGTTGCCAGCTGGCAGTTTTGCCGACGCAATTCAAATAATTGCCGATTATGCGAGACAACTGCCACTGGACCAAGCCAAACTCCGTACGTTTATAACTTATTTGAGGGGTTTTTGGGTGCGAAATGCAAACGTTGTTTCCGTGTACGGTTCAAGCGTTCGCACCAACAACATCGCCGAATCATGCCATCGCCACATCGTGAAGAGACTCGGTGGGGTTCATCCATCTGTGTCAATCTTTATCCGTACGTCGTAAATTGATCATTCATTTATACTACTGGTGTTTGTGTTCTTCAAAAATTGTTCATGTTTTATTCTTCAATGCAGCTCGACTCGGTAACTACATGAAAAAAACTTTAATAGATTGGCAAGAAATGGACAACGGGCTGCTGCTACATCGTCAACGCCAAGTCGTTCAGCAACCGAAGGACCGCCATATACGCCATCTACAAGAACTTCTACGATACAACCGGTAAATATCCCTTCATAAATTGAAAAATTATCATGCAAACAATTGTTGAATCGAAAGGTCTGTAATAATAGACTATCGCATTTTCAGAATAAGTATCTTGGATTTTTTAACCATGGGCATACCGCACACCGATCAACAGGACATCAATATACAACTGAACTTACATGAGGGTAATCAATATTTATTCATTGCTCGGAATAGTCAAATTACTGTAAAATGTACGAATATTGTTATCGACATTTTTTTCGTTGCTTTGGGTTTAATTCAGAAGATCAGATCGATATTGTTGCGGAGGAGGAAGAGATCGACGACAACCTAATTGGACCAGAGGACAGGGTCGATGAAAATGCTGACCAAATCAATAACATTGGCGAACGGCAGAATCGAGGTAAATGTAATATATGATAAACACCTGGTACCTGAAAAATAAAAAGTTTAATAAATTAGTAAATAGAAATGGAAATAAATGAATAGAAAAAAAATCATGAAATATTAATTATCAATAATATTTAATAAACTAATTATATTAATAAGAATGAAGTACATTTCGTAATTATGTCGCTTTCGAAGAGCTGTCATTGTCGTTTTTTTTACAAGTACTCCGTCGACCAGCTGTGCCAAGGCAACGAAGACAACAAAACGTGGTAGCTCTGGGTCCGCGGCGTCGTCGAGGACGACCCCGACGACAGATTGAAAATCCACCATTGCAGCAGCAAAATCAACAGCAACAACAACAGCAACGTCTCCCAGACCCGATGGACCCTGTTGAAGCAGAAATAGTAGAAGAGAGAGCCCCTGGAGGGAACGGTCAGGAAGTCATTCGAAATAATAAGTGATATTCATTGGCTGAAATTTTTTGAACATTTTTTTGTCGTCGCAGATATAGGAGGTAACGACATTCCACGTGGAATGATCGCAGACAACGTATGCCGTATATGTTTGAACGCACCTGCGAACGTGGTGTATTTGCCCTGTGCGCACTTATGCTCATGCTTCAATTGCTCGGACATCCTGCAAAGAACGCATCATAATGAGCAGCTCTACGCGGATGAAGAGCATCCCCAAGTTTTTCGATGTCCCGTATGTCGAAGCAACGTTGAACGTTCCTTGCGTGTTTATACTTAAGTAAGCACATGTAATAATTTCTCAATAGAAACTAGGAAAAAAATAGAAGAGCCTTCGGACTTTTCTTTTCCATTCTACACAATATAACCCCCTTCCATTTTCGAATTTGCAGGAATACCCGTCCCATCTGTAATCTCTCCTGAAAAGTGGCGTCCTGTGCGGAGAATGAACATTCCATTTGAATTATGTTGAAAATAATTTTTTTTGAATTATGTTATGTTGTGAGTTTCATGTTTGACTACGTGTGTACCTGCTGCACCTTAGCCTGTTTTCAAAAAATCAATGAATTAGTATTCTCTGTGATCATGATTAATTATTAACACTAACACTAACTACTTACATATTCATCCGTTATCTGTGTCCTGAAAAGCATCGCTGAATCTTGTCCTGTGTAAAATGTGTCATTTGGAAAAATTTAAAAATAGCCATAATTCTAAAAATGCCTGTACAGAAGAATAAATCATAACATCGTTTTAAGAAAATGATCTCTTTGTAATGTTTTATTACATTATTAGAAAAATTCATTACTCGCTGCGTAATTAATTTTTCACAACGATAACTACGTTTATTCTCATAAATAAAATTATCATTTTAACTTTTCATCATTCTGATTTGCCTTCTCCGTTATGTCAATATGCCAATACATTCAATTTTGGGTTGACAAATGCATAAAACGTCTCTATCTTATTCACTCTACTGTATCGACCGCAGATACATTATCATACGACCCAGCCATGTCAATTGTTCCATCTGAATAGAGATGTTTTGACATAGAGATGTTTTTGAATAGAGTTGTTTTACATTGGAGAAGTTAACGAATAGAGATATTTTTTCCACATTTATGAATAGAGATGTTTCAGAATGAAGATATTTTGACACAGAGATTTTCCAGGATAGACATATTTTTTGAATAGAGATGTTTGGGAAGAGAGTTATTTTAGCATAAGGTTTAATTATCGATAGAGTTATTTTAACATAGAGATATTTATGAATAGAGATGTTTTGGAATAAAGTTATTTACCATAGAGTTATTTTAGAATAGAGAAATTATGAATAGAGTTGTTGTACTGCCAAAATAACGAGTTGAATCGACTTTACACCGTTCGGAAGACACTCATGTGTTGGTTGACGGCTGCCATGATTCCGGAGGTTTTGCTCATCTGAAATCAAAAAATCAAACGGTATTTTAATTTGTAGACCTGAGACTATCGCTGGAACTACAGTAAAGTAAAAATATCGAAAATTCAATAATTTTTGGCACGGTTTTAAAAGTCGAAAAAAACGACGAAACTTGGAACTTAACATTTAAAACCGTGCCAAAAATTCAATTTCAGATATTTTTACTTTATTCTAGTTCCAGCGATAGCCTCAGGTCTACGAATTAAAATGCCGTTTGATTTTTTGATTTTAGATGAGCAAAACCTCAGGAATCATGGCAGCCGGCAACCAACACATGAGTGTCTTCCAAACGGTGTAAAGTTAATTCAGCTCGTTATTTTTGTTTGATAAAATTCTGAGGGACTGTAAAGATGTTAATAAATGTGTGATAAAAATTCAAAGATAGTGTGTTTTAATGGTTCATCAAAAAAAAAAATCCCAAAAAAAGCGAAAAAAAATAGCTGTCACATGGGATGACCCCGTTAATTTAGAATATATCAGCTTAGCAGGTTGGATCAGTACTAGTCTCGTAATACAATGATCTTGAGTTCGATTCTACCCAACGGGCTTAATTTTTTTTTATAATTGCTTGCATTCATGAATCCGTTTCTCCTTCTAGACATCTAGCAAATTAATTTTTGTAATAATATCTAGAATTAATTATCCACGTGTCTATCTAAAAAAAGAAAAAAAAATCATTTATGCATGCAATTAATAAAAAAAAAATTCACTCGGCGAGATTGAACTCAAAAACATTAAATTGCGGGTCTAACATTTGATCCAGCCTGCTAAGTAGATATTTCATCAACCATCGAAAGAAAATGATACATGCATATCAAGGCTGTATGGTTGGTGTAACTTGAATGGTTACTGACCACTACTAACTACAATGGTTACTGTAACTGGTATAGCTACTGGCCACTAGCAACTAGGATGGTCACTGTAACTGTAAAAAAGCCATTCTTGCTAGCAATTCGATGACTTCGTCACCGAATTTTTGGAACTTTGGATTTTTTGTGTTGATAACTCAAGTGATTATGATTCCGCCAACGAATTAAAATTCTGACTCTGGATTGGGATTCAGTGATCTTGAGAACGATGAAATACACGTTTTTACTGCAATCCACTCTTTTCAATCCGAGTGCACTAACATGTAGCTTATGGACTATGTGCGTGTGGGCGGGGCTAAACATTTTTCGACTGAAACGCTCGCGATGGCGAAATAAGGAAACGGCTACAGTCCTGTCTCGTATGTTTAAACTCACGTCAGTTTCTAAGTAATAGTTGTAAATATCATGTGTAATAGCGGTAAAAAAAATGTATTATTGACATCAATGAGATTCACCAATTGTTAACATTTTTATTATACAAGTATTTTGGTTACGGAAAAATTCTGGCATACAGGCGAGCGATCGAAATCGCATCACAACTAGTACATGCCATAACCAAAAAGTGCATCAAATCGTAGCGTTCTGCAAATAAACAAAACTTGACGTATGAGGAAAATGAAAGGTTAGCCTGTCACATCATCTTATAATTTAAATTTGCAACAATTTAGATTAAGTAACGCCTGATTAAAATTGACATTAAAAAATAACGGAAACTTAGCTCGCATATATAAAAAGCGTTCAATCATTTACCAATAATTCACTGGGCAATTAAATAATATATTATTTACATCGTGAGGCACCGTACAAAAAAATCGGCAGCCGTTTTCAAACATGGCCACCTGGCGGCGCCACGAGGACAGTTGCATATAGCCCATAGATGAAATTTAATTCCAAAGAACTTCATAGTAGTCGATATTTTAGTGGTTATAGGGACCGTGCGCGGCGCTTACAACGCCACGAAGTGGGCAATTTCTACATTAGCTAGGTGTTTTTAAGTAATCAAGCGCGTATACGCGGGTGACGAGATTTTTTAATTGATTTACGATACAAAATTGATTTGTTTGTTTTTCTTCATCAAAAAGACATTGGTAAATGCAGGGCAGCTCTCACACACCACTTTGGTTTAGAGAAGATTGACCATTTTTGAAATACTGTTCTTTTCCCGAGAGCGCTGTCCATTTCGCATGAAAGAGCGAAAAACAAACGGAATGAATTATATGGCCGATTCGTTGCCCGTGCTTTGTGTTTCTACGACATTTGAAATCTTGAGCCACATTTTTTAAAATTTTTATAAAATAATTTCAGCCCCCAGCACGATCATTAATCACGAGCTGAAAACCTTAATTGCTCATTTTAACATTATTAAGGATGTATGCCCAGTCAAATCCGCAGTACATCTATTTGTTTTTTCAAACAGATCATTATATAAAAGACATCAATCATAAATATGTTTTTTATTAATTAATACTAATTATACATAACAAATCAACCCGATGAAAGTTACAGTTATTAACTTTAAGAAAAATTAGTTCTTCATTTGACTATTTTTTACTGGAGCTAATGTCCGTTCTATCAACCAATCAAAAAATTCCGTTTATATATCGAGAAAATTTGGCAACAGTGCCAGAAAGTGTGTCGTTTGACAGCTAGTTTCCTAACCTAATACATTTTTTAATTTCTTTTTTTTTCGTGTATAATGTGAGTGAGGAAAATGAGTGACAATTCTCGTGTTGTGCTCAGAGACAAAAAAGGCAAATTTACCACACAAAGAAGAAAACAGTGGCTTGAGAGTGTTGCGAAGAGTGCCGAGAAACGAAGACGTTTGAACGACACCGAAAAAAAATTTATATTTCACGGTCGAAGAATTGTAGAACTAGACACTTGATTAGATCACGCTTGTATTTATTTTCTCTCACTACTACTGTACACTCGGTTTGTACTGCCCACGCGTGCAACGTTGCCATATTTCCATGTTTCGCACATTTAACATGGCGGCTGTAGTAGCAGTTTTCGCACATGACCCAAACGACTCTACTTTTTTTTGAGATTTTTTAACAAATACCAAGGAGACTAGAGAGAAGGAGTGAACACACCGTACTTAAGAAGTGTTCCCAAAAATTGGTAGAAAATGAGAGGCGCTGCGATTGCAAAGTACAAGGTCAGTTTCACGTCGCTGAGGATTATTATTACTATATGTATTAGTACTTTCGGTCACGAACGCTGCAGTGGCAAAACCAGAAACTATAGCATCAACGTGTTTTGGGCACACTGGAACTACAAATTGGCCTATGCTGTGTTCACTCCTTCTCTCTAGTCTCCCTGCAAATACGACGGTAACATCGGGGTTTTTTTTTCTTTAAATAGTAAAAAAAATAAAGTTTCTAATAATATTTTTTTAAATCTGTACGCTTATATATCACGGGCTTTATTTTCTTATTTTCTTTCAAATTAGGCTACTTCCGCTACGATTAACATATGCGTTTTAATGGGACTGAAAAAATTAATTTACGTAATAACTATACGGTGAAGTCTAATTATTTTTTTTCTAATCGACGCAGCATCGTTCACTCTATAACATATTTTAAATTTGAAGGTCAAACTTAAATTGTATATTTTGGGCATACATCTTTAATTGTAAAATTTGTCTTTATTCCTATCATTCAAAGCCAAAACAGCACCGCACAAATTGCACATTCAGACACGAGAGAGCGCGCATATCGGCGGTGGTGCTGCTCTCTATAGCTCACGCACGGTCACTATAGGGTCCCGAATTAGGTAGGAAATCCGTAGGTAGACAGTTCGATCCCGACCCACAGAAAAAAATATGTAAATATATATAGTGTGAATATAAACGTTTTGCTTTTTTGTCGGAAATCTGGTCTTTCGAAATGATTGGACTTTTAATACAGATGTAATTTTCCTTTAATAAAATAAAGAAAAATTGAATTAATTAAATTAAAACGATTTCGGCATAGGATGATTCCCGTCCCTAAATGGTTTCTTGTATTTCACTATTTCGTCATTGGCATGCATAACATCAAGAATGTTATTAACGGATCTGCCTACTTTAAAACTTTCAAAAAATCGAATTTTTTTTTTTGCATTTTTCGAAAGTTTATATATTTAAAAATATTCTCTGAAACTTTCAGAAAGATCAGAGCATTCTAAAGGTATTTTTCCATACGTTGAACGTTACCTGAGCGCGCTTGTTCACCTTATAAATTAAAACTTTAAACGCGTTTTTCCCGAAACAACGTTTTCGAACCGCTTGTTGAAAAAATCTCAGAAACTACTGAACTGATCCTTATGAAATTTTAACCACATATTCTGTGCACGTATCGCTATATCCCGTACCAAAATTATTGCAAAATTTTAATTTTTACTATTTTTTTTGGCAAAAATACGTTTTTTAATTTTTTTGTCCGCCATTGTGTTATTTTCAATTTTCATTTAATTTTTTTGTTTCAGATTTTTTCAACAGCGCACACCTACCTACTTTTTGAGGACGCCCGTTTACCTGGCATTTTCACACTAAAAAAGTGGTTAAAATCAATAAAATTTTTTTTTTTTATAATTTACGAATGTTTTTGTTAAGCCTAACAAGTTTTATATCAATAAACATAACAGTATTCTTTAAAAAAATTAATAAAAATAGCGTTTTTTTCATGCATCCAAAGTAGACAAAGCCCTTAATGGTATCTTGTATAGTACTTCTGACTATACCTATAATTGGGTGATTTCTCTTTGATAGTGAAACGATCTACGTATTTTGTGCGACATACTAATATCCACTAGTAACAGATACTTAACTTTATATGTAAAAATGTCATTGTTGCAATTAACATGTGCACTTAATATATTCGATTATTGAAATATAGTAAATAAAACAATATTTTGGTGGATTACAGTAACCATTAAATATTTCTGTAACCTCAGGGAAAAAATACTTCGTAGTTGAAATATAGTCAGAAATATCATATTTTTTTCTCAGTGCACATATTTTTCCAATTAAATTCCAAATATTTTACTGCATAACCAGATTTACTAATCAGTCTATGAAAATGGCTTATCAACAAGAAATCGTATTTCATTTTGATTAAAATATCAATCTAGTTCATCAATAATGTATAAATTTCTGTATAATCCTTTCG
This sequence comes from Rhimphoctona megacephalus, assembly GCA_963989365.1. NCBI lineage: Eukaryota > Metazoa > Arthropoda > Insecta > Hymenoptera > Ichneumonidae > Rhimphoctona > Rhimphoctona megacephalus. Next base: position 24,569,849 of record OZ022420.1, read on the forward strand.
TGCCTCAGATTTTCGTGGTAATTTTTGGATTCAAATTCTTTCGGAATAATGATTTTCGTAAATACAATAGGCTGATGAATAAATTACTGGTACAAATGTAGATATTGGTAACGTACGCACGATATATACTCAGTACTGTTGATAAACACGCTTAACGACTACTCACGATTCATTTGGTTGATCGATTTTTCGATCTGTTCTGATTAGAAGCAACATTAACCAGTTCATAGATTATACTGATTCGTAGTATCTACAGTATAGATACTCGGCTTGTCTTGCCTTGGACCGTTTAACACTATATTTTTAATACTTGGCGTCAAGACGCTGCCGCGTCTCTAGATAGAACGTCACAATTGACATCCATTATCAGCGATCAGACTGAACGCTCGTGGACTTGATTCCGCTGATTGTGCTTTACGACAGTATACAAAACGAATGGAAACACGATCATTAGAAATAACTATGAAAACAAAAAAACCAAAGCACTTAAAAAAATCATTCAAAAAATTAACGATAAAGATTGATTTTGCTCTTTTCTGAGTTGAATTATAAAACCATATGTTTTAGATAAAAGCAGTAATCTCTAAGATGTCTCAGTATTTACGATAAACCGGAAATTATAAAACCTGAGCGAAATTGGGGCATATTTTTAAGAATATTTGGAATGTGTTTAAAAAGTAAGAAAAAAAGAGAAAATACGTTAAGTATCGTTAAAATATGCTTAAAAATCACTGATTCGACACATTTCGCCGTTCAACTAATTTCGGATAATTTTTGTATAAATATTTTATTTACTGACAAATTTCAAAATTCACGATAAATCGAAAACTAAATATTATGAGCGAAAACGTATCGGAAAAAATGTTGATATTTAAAAGCAAGATGCGCAAAAATTGAATTTTTTAATTTGAATACTTTAAAAATTAATATGTAATTTTATTTTAGTTGATCTCGTCTTAAATATTTAAGACGAAAAACATTTAAATTGAAATATGTTTATTTTGCGCCACTTGCATTTAATTGTGAAAGTTTTTTTCGATCGCAATCTCACGACTTTAATTCGGTGGCCTCAATCAGAACAACATTTAATTAAATTTGAGATCAATCGTACACGATTGAAAAGATGCAAGATAATAAAAATAAAACGTTTGTCGATGCACGATTAAAAAGAGAGCATCATGAGGGCAATGTTTTCTGGAAGCCTCAAACAACAAGAATAAAGATTGAAGATTATACAAAAATAGCTGAGATTCGTTGCTGTGTAGGACGGAGAAAGGTGTGACCAAGGCTCCAATTTAATGCCAACGATCTTCTCGATGAATAAATATATTAGTGTGTAAAAAAGGCACTCGCACGTGTTGTCTTCTCCAGCTTCTCCTTCGACATGTACACTGAGCCAAGAATAGTTTTTCTACCGAAGTCTTCCATACAAAAATGATTTTGCAAGCTCGTTCGTATCGGTAAATAAATTTTGAAAAGAAATCTGCTCTATTAGCTGTTGATATGAATTTATCTGCAGTCGATAATATTTTCTTATCGATGATCGATAATATTTAAATACATTCATGATTACGTGTCCAATTTAATTCTTGAGTACGAAGCAGATGGAGCAACAAACTAAATCGATATGAAACGTAAAACTCGATACATCACTATCGAAGTTCAATTAGGAATTAATAATTATTGGTAAAAAAAAACATCCTGAGGACTTTCGTCACCGAAAAGAATGAAGAAAAAAATAATTAATAAACAAAAAACTGTGTCACTGGGACGTTGAGAAAATGAGTCGTATCTCAGTCGAAAACACTATCACGTAATAAATGTATCAGTAAGGTCGTGACACGCAGCTCGGTAACATTACTAATATAAAATCGCCCACGTATGATAAATGATTCATACGAATCAGTATTAGTTATTACGCTCTTCTTAATCATTGAACAAGGTCTCAGTGAGTTGTGGGAATGAAAATGCATATGACGGATTCAAAAATTTAGTATAAAAAAAAGAACAAAAAAATCACCTATCGCGTCAAAAGGACGAATTAACGATGATGTCATAGTGACGGAATTTCAATTAAATGCACGGTAGCAACTGTTGTTTTTATCCGGCTTAGCAATCTATCTAAAGTTGCTTATATTAATCTTTCGTAATTAATACAATCGTTAAAAATGAATTGCTATGAAATGAGTCATCATTAAAAACGCATGTAACATTTCAGATTATTTTTTTTATAATATGGATATTTTTTTGCCAGTCTGGATTTACGACGAGTTAATTTAATTACATCTTATCGACTCATAACTAAGACATTGAAAATATGTTTGTAATCATATCGACACTTGGCAATGCAGGGCTTCAAAATGTATTTTCATAAAAATACAAACTTATAACTTTTTTTCCATTCCCCGTATAATTTGTATCAGAAATATCTTTATTCGTCGTAAGTTATGGTTGGGTTGGATTTTTTGGAGTATACTCCAAAACATTTCTACTCCAAAAAATATCGATTCTCCTTGAATTGGAAATTTTGTAGTGGTGCTCTAAAACATTCTGCTTCGAAATATCACTACTTTACATACATATTATAGAGTAGTGATATTCTAGAGTAGGAAAGTATCATATTAGTAATTTTTGGAGTATACTCCAAAATATAACTTCCATGGATTGGATATTTTGGAGTATACTCCAAAAAATGCCTACTCGAAAATTTTGAAGCAAACCTTACTGCGAATAGAGATATTTTATATTAGACATGATCCAGAGTAGCATATTTAACCCTAGCTACACATTATAACTTTTAGTACCTTACTTACACACTATCGGTCTATTGGACCGACTACTTTTATTGCTCCATAACATTGTAACGAACGCGTCTACTGAGATTTAATTGTAGTGAAATCGAAACGCCTGACTCCGACCAATACGGGAAAGTAATCAGTAAAGCTAAAAAGTCATTTGATAAAAAGTTATAACGTTTATGAAAAGGCGTATGATGAAAAAAGGTGAAAATGTAGTTTTGCTGTCGGTCCATTGGACCCCATAGTGTGTAGCTAGGGTTAAAACAAATTTAATTATTTAATAATTCATTATTTTAATGATAAATGAAAAAAATGATAGAATTTAACACAATCGAATTTTAAGAATAAAAAAGAAAATTATTCGAATAAATAATCGATCTTTTATTTGTAAATATGAGTAGATCGACCAAAATCCGTTTGCATTTTGCTAGCAGTTGCTTTTTTTTAAATTTGCGGTTTTTATAGGTTTGTTCAAAAAGGTTTTCAGAGTTAAACGTAATATTAATGAACATTAGAAATTACGAATTAAAAAAAAGGTGGTAAAGGATAAATAAAATGAATGGCAATGTCGATTATTTTCCAAATGTTTATTTATACTATGCTACATTTCGATACTAGATGTTAAAAAATTCAAGCAATCAGTAAAGCCAAAAAGGCGTTTGATAAAAAGTTATAACGTTTATGAAAAGGCGTGTGGTGAAAAAAAGGTGAAAATGTAATTTTGCTGTCGGTCCATTGGACCCCGTAGTGTGCAGCTAGGGTTAAGGTATTGTGATAAAAATATTATTTAAAAATAGAGATATTAAGGGGGGGAGGCATTTTGGAGTAATAAATGTAGAGTATAATTATTAGACTGCCATTATTATTACAATTACAATCAAGATATATGTTTATATTACTTAACAATCAAAATGAATCAAATAAGGATTATACCACTATGAATAATGATCGAATATCGAGGAGCACAAAAATCGAGATAGGTGACTGAAGAAATTTTCCGGAAATTCGTACAATAATATCGCCAACATCATCGATTTTTGCCACAATAGAAAAAAAATTAAATTCTTCTGTGCATCATAGCCATTTAGTAAATTAGCATCGTTTTGCTTACTCGTTACTAAAAAACATAATATACACGTGCATATTGATGCATGTATACATGTGATTGATGAGTCAGATTCTGTTAGTAATTATTCGCAAATTGTCTTTCATCCGTTGTATACAAATCGTGGATGAATAAATGGCGCATGCGCAGTCTTCTCGCGAACGAGAAAACGTATGTGTGAGAAACCTGGGAATAGCGCAGTTCAGGTTCGTAATTCGTAACGTTCGCATCGTTTTGTGAGGATATCAAATCTTTTTTATTCCTCCAGTCAACATGGCTATTTGTGAGTACCAAAACATTATTTGTTTTTTTTTATATTTCATATAAAATCGCTCAATATTTTTGGACATTTAACCGTTAATTATTTTTCTATATTTATATAATTGTTATCCGAGATTTTATAATACCGACTTAAGCCATTTGCTGCAACGTGGATCACAAAAATTATGATGGAGAAGAAAAAATAGAGACGAAAGTAGAGAAAAAGTTGAATAAATAAATAAATAAATAAATAAAAAATATGAGGAAAGCTATTTTCGAAAATAATTCAGAAATCGTAACTTATTATCATTCTAAGCGATCTAGTGAATCTTTGCACATCGTAGATGAGTAATAATCGAGAAAAAAATAGAAACAGGGCTAAAAAATACTAGGAAAATAAGAAGTCGTAGAATAATGTATGGAGAAAGAGATCGAATGGCAGGCAGGAATCTCATCGTCTAAATATAGTCAGGGCGAGGTTTTGCTGGACGGTTTGACAAGCAGACATACCGGCCGGCATGTTTCGCGATCGTGTCTACGTATGCGAACCGGTACATCAGCGAATCGAACGATTTAAGGTTTCAGGCGATTCCTGAAGATTGAAAATGGTTTATTTTGCTTAAATCGTTAATTTACATAAACGAAATTTGACTGGAATGATTTAAGAGCAAAATTTGAGAGGTAATTTTTTGTTAGTTCCAGTTTAGTCAAGGGTCTTAAACACAATTTTTTAAAGATTTTTCTTTTTCTAGAACGGCGCCATTTTACATATTTAAACTGCAAGGCCAAAGCGTCCTATTTTAGAGTCTTTTCAATGTGATCCTAATTTTATAGAAAATAATTGCGCATGCAATAAGAATGATGAATAAATATAAAACCAGTTTCTCCAGTGTACATTGATTTTTCATCATTTTCGATAGAAATATCACTGCATTTATCAGCTTTATAAATAAATGGCAGTAATTAAGAGAAATAAGATGAATGCGACGTTCGATAATCCCATGAATTTACGTAATCATTGTAAAACGATGTTTTCTTTCCACGTTTTTATTTATATTTTAACAAAACACTTGGCAAAACCGGTTTTTGAATTCTGGATGAAATATGAGCGAAATGGGTGGGAGTATGAATTCTAGTGGAGATTTCTCGCTCGAGCTTTGCGAAGCGGGCTTTTCGCACTCTCTTGTTAAAATATCTATTCTAGTATCTCTCCATCAATTCGTAACTGTCCCACGTATGTGTGTGTGTGTGTAAGTTTACATGCATTCCTAGCGTGTGTCCTTGTGCAAGAAGTCAAGAAGACGATTTCCAGCTTGTATTTTGCAATCTCGAGGCCACAAGCTTCGAAGATATCCAAGGAATTTAAATGATTCGTTATTTCTATGCAATATATGCAGGATAATCTCTAAAATCCAATATGGCGTTAATCGTGTCCTACATTGAACTGTACGATCGACCTTTTGCTGTGAAAACTCACATATAAATTATGCGCAATGTCCTTTAACGAAAAGCTTCATTTTTTTCTTTACGTAACTGTCAATTTGAAGAACTATAAACTTTCATTTATGACCTAGACGTCAAAAAGTCATTATGGGATTGAGGATTGAGTAAAATTGGATGTGAATTGAGTTCACATAAATGGCAAGGTTTTTCAAAGTCCAGGGAGAATTAAATGCCATCAGAGAATTGCAGGTTCATTATAATTATGCAAAATCCATTGTTTTCTGTTTTTTAATCATCATATACATTTTTTTTTGCATCGCCAAATAAAAAATGACAAATTCGAGGTTTTTTTTCACGGAATCTTTATCCTAAAAACTTCGTGTCTTCCCTCCAGTTCTTTTTTTCCGTTACGGTTTGCTGAGTCTCGGTTAATTCCGAGCTAATAAGCGCGGTGGAGGGAGACTTCCGGAATTTCTTTTTCGCTTGGCACGAAATAGTCGTCGCGTAGGACATTATCGCTCGAGTGACATTCACAAGGGGGCGCCCGTTCCGGACAATGTCGACCGATCGAACGGGATCTACTAATGCGATATATACATCTCCGTGTACACTCTCGTTCAAGAGTTTCGAAGCCGATTTGATTTTTAAAAATAATTTATCAAAAAATTCTCATCCGAACGAAATTTCAACAAAATTATCGATCATTGATATTTATAAAAGATTTAAAAATCCTGAAATCGCTCAATTGAAGAAGGGAATTCGATCAATTATTGTAAAAATCTCTAATCATTCGATTATTCTCAATAATTTAATTAAAAACGTACAAATATTCGTTCTATTAATGACAAATCAATTTTAATACTAAAAAATAAATCCAAAATTTCGATAAATTTCATTCGAACAGTTCAGTACTTTGCAATTTAAGTTGGAAACAGTAAATTATTTATTTCATTTTAAATACTCGAATATCGAAGCTAAAAAGCAAATTTATTAATTCAATAACGACTCAATTTATTATTTTTAAAAATAATTCGAAAATAATTTACCGACAGCGATAAGTGCGCGGTCGATGTGTGACTCCGGCGATCTCCAAAGTTAAGCAGCCTTGGTCGAGGCCAATACTTGGTTGGGTGACCGCTTAGCCATGCACCGGCTCGCGCATCAATCGCTGAGCGGGAGGCAGTTTTTCTGAGTTTCTGATGGTGCCAATCAATTGAAACTCATCAAAAATATAGCCGCTTGTATCGACCGGGTTTTTCACAGTTTCCCTCGGCCCTCGTGCAAATGCGATACAGTAATGCATTAGAAAAGAGTAGCTGTGGGCAACACTCTTGGGGATTCTCTCAGGAACATGGAAATTAGTGAAGTGGGAAAAGAGTGGGGTTAAAGTGATGGGATGGGATCGTAAAAATCAGCAAGGGTATACGCAGAAACAATAAAAATAAAATTTAAACTAATTTAAAAATCCCAAATTTCATATTTAATAAAGCAAATTCTGTCAGTCGAGTTACAAACATTACAATGTTTTAATCTAAATACTCTAATTTAAAATTAAAAAGCATATTCGTCAATTTTTTATTCAAAAAATTGATTACAGCAATTAATTTTAATGATTTATTTAATTAAAATTTGAATTTTATTAAAATATTAAATTTGAATTTTATTAAAATATTAAAAAACATATTCGTCAATTTTTTATTGAAAAAATTGATTACAGCAATTAATTTTAATGATTTATTTTATTTTTTATTAGATGTTTGGTTCTTTTTCTTATTTACTTTTTAAATCTATCGTTGAAGGTCTTGAAAACAATTTTTTCTTTTTTATTTTGAACATGCTGTTGAGCACAAGAAAAGATTTTGGTGCCATTGGGCAAACAATAATTAAAAATGATTTATTTGATAAACGGCGCTTCAAACTTTTGAGCAATAGTGTATCTGTATGTAACTATGCGCCGTACTTAGATCACGCGAAAGTACGAAGAAGCGTCGCTATGCGAGGTCAATGACAGCGAAACGTTACTCCAGTCCGTTCAAAAAAAAAAAACAATTCACTGCAAGAATGTTCAATTGCATTAAAAAAATGCGTGGGTAGAAACTTGCGAAAAGCCTGTTGATAATTATAAAAAAGGGATGCTAAATACTTTGTTGATTATCGCAAAAAATTGTTCGACCTTAAAAATCATAAATAAGAGAAAATAACAGCGCATTGAAGTTTCAAAGTTACTTAAATTTTTTTTTTAATTTATTTAAATATACCAAAAAGATTTCAAAATGAAAAAATATCGCATGGAAGGTTCTAAAATTACTGCAAAGTTCAAATGATCAAACTTTTTCTATCGCTTACATTTTTTTAGCAACTTTATTTACGCAAGTTCCAGTTTTTTTTGAAATTCCGATTTTGTTTATTTTTACTCCCAAATGATAGGTGATGTTTCGAAAAACTCTCAATAGAAACTTTCGAGTGGTTTCAGAGCTTTTCATCAAAGAATGACTTACGAAAATCTGTAGATGACAATTTTTTAATTGTTTTATGTACGATCGTATGAGACAATCGTTTTTGCATGTGCATCATTGAACATCATTCGCCAATTCACTAACTTCAATTATACTCGAGAAGTGAGTAATTTTTTCGTAGAAAATATTCGTAACTTAGACACAATAAAACAATTTGAGTCGCGTAGTATTTTCGTTATAAATAATATTTCGTTGACGAGGTCATAAAATAAATTCGTACGAAGAATGAGAAGGAGCTCGTTTTGCACAATGGTGACTCGAGTCACATACATTTATAGGCATGTCGATTCACATGAGGAGAAATATACGTCCCCAAAGAAACTTTTATTGCCCAGGACCACAGAGAGCGGATGTATAAAAACACACACACACACACATATATATATATATATATATATATATATATATATATATTTATATGCTATTGCAATTGCGCAATCTCAGATTGACTCAATTACTCCAATTCCCGCATTGTTATGTTAATTGCAAACTTGGCACGATCCGGATCATCAGTTCCTATCATTAATTCGCGCGATAAATTCGGGTCAATCTAATCCTACGTATGGAAACGATCTCGTAATTGCGATCGACAATAAAAATCCTAATTTCTTGAATTCCACGGTACTTTTAAACCTTTTTTTCTTCAATTGGTTCCATTTTTACATCGATTTTTCTGAAGGTCAAAGGCTAGAAACATATTTCGGATACTTTGGAATGTTAATTCGGAGGGGGAAATGTTGCGTGTGACTGAAGTTGTTCGTGGATAAACGATCTACATAATTTTCATGTCGCTCTTCGCTTTCTATACTTTTTTGTTGGCAGAGAATATCGATCCTTCGAAAAAATATTTTACGATACGATTATTTACGTCGTAAACTTTTCACATTGGTCATTTTTTTTTTTTAATAATTTTTCAACTTAGATTAATTCGATTGGATAAATTATTCAATGTTTTTTTTAATTAAATGTAGATAATTAATCCTTTTTTTTCGTTCAGATATTGCTCATTTGAAAAGAATTTTCATATAAATAATCAAAAAAATTCAACTGCTTGCAAACTTTTGAGCAAGAGTGTATCTACGTGATATAATTTATAAAATCTACTATATAATATTGAGTATAAAAGTCGATGACGTAATAATAAAACCGTTATACTAAAATAATTATGACATCACGTCGATGACGTTTGGATAGCCGGGAGGTTACCACGAATGACCTACGCCTCTTTTTGCAGGCTTCGAAACTCGTGTTGATCACAAAAAAAGCATAAAAATCGATTATTTAACATTTTTCGAATTTTGTTTTTTCTTCTGAATTACGTGAAATTTAAGGATTAATACCTTATGACTGTATTTGTAAATAATTTTTAATAAATTGACGGAATTTACTAACGTTCGTAACAGGTGAAATTTGATAGTAAAATAAAGGGGGAAAAAACAGAGACAAAAATGAAATAAGAAAGAAAACGAGCGGGGAATATGATAAAGAAAAATTTGTAGTTTCGATGAAATTTGACTTAGCCTTGAGACTGAGAAGCGAATAATCGAGAAGAGCCAAGGGAGTTTCTTCGTAAGGTGGTTCATTGTATAGGTGACAATAATATTATGATGTCAGCAAACGAGTTGGTCTTTTACGTACTTACGAACGTATGCTCGAAGCCTAAACTGACTATTTATAAAACTTCGAGTCGGTGTATTATTCTCATTGTCAGTGCACCTTGTATCGGTGGACTGGACATTTCCACAATCGGAAATTTATAAACGAGGAATATCGACCTGAATAGAAATTCGTGTAGTCTCGTAATAAATGCGAAACAATCGGGAGTGTTTTTTTTTTTTAGAAATTGTAAAGAATATTTGTAAATGAGAAACGATTATATGTGGATGAACGTAAAAAAAAAAAAAATACTCAATGATTCATAGAAATACGTACGTTTTAAAATGAATCCAAACTTTGCGAATGCCGTTAAAAGTGCTCGCGAAGAATTTCTCATAAATGTGCCCTTTCGCCAGCACTTATTATCGACCAATTTTTTTTTTAAACTCTTTGTTTTTTTTACTGTTTTTACGTTCACTGGATACAAGTACCAAGTCAAAGACTGTATCCATCAGCTTTGTGAGTATTTCATCCAATATTATTCACCCTGCAAAATTAAATATGTCAATATATTTGAGAGTTTATTAAATATTCGTTTGTTTCGATCTGCAACTTTGTGCAATTAGAATTTCATTTATTTTTGCGATTCAAGAAAAATCGTCAACGATCTAGAATCTTTTCCGATTTTTTATCAATCGAACCGAAATTTTAATCAAATAAAAGTTTGAGCTGGGAACGTATGAGGAAATCTTCGTTAATACTACTGATAGATAGACATCAAAACGATTTTAGTTCAACACCTTGAAAAAACGACCTCAAAGTGATTGTATATTGAAAGATAAATATTACTGTATTTTTTTTTTCAACTGCAACCATATGAGTCACGTTAATAAATCGAGAATCGACATTTGAATTCTTTATTTATCATTGCACTGGTACGTTCTCCCCGTATTGCTCGAGGCAAATGTGTACAAGTCGGCACAGATAAAACTGTTTTAATGTTCACGAGCATAAATGGAGGAGACGACCATAATCGAGTTATCCAACGAAACCGAAACGAACGTTTCTTATCAACATTGACAATTAAAGTAATATTTTTTTTCTCTCTCCTCATATTTTTTTCATCAAAATATTCGCATTACAAATTTTTACAGCTGACTCGTAAAATCAATAGAAAAAATATTGTTCAGTGTTGATGAATAAATTTCTATCGCTGCTAACTGCGCAAAATTGTGCAAATCTTAGTTCTGCGTCAACACCAAGATTTTCCTCCCTGACTCGTAAAATGTACGTCCATGTACGTGGGCGTGTGTTTGTCTATCGATCTTCTTGCCATCCTCTAAAAAGTTTCCTGCAATGTCCTACTTTCGTCAGTTTTCCTGATGCACACACTGCCAAGTACTTTAGAATCGATCTCGAGACGTCTGGACGTTGTGACGCCATTTATTGGCACAACAGAAGGATATTTTTGCAATGAAAATGGATCGTTTTTGTTTTCGAGTCTGTTGTTTATTTTCATTACTATTTTTATTCAAATAAACTATATTTTTATTTTTATTTGAAAAAAATAAAATAAAGGAAAACAAATGACTGTAAGAAGCGCTTTTATTTTGTGAAGTTTCTTTTCGAATTATTTCATTATTGGTTCATTCTGCAACTTTGGCATTTGGCCAAAGTACGTAACTCCATTTTTCTTGTCGTTTTTCACGAATCGTTACGCTCAAACCAGAAGGAGTTAATCCATCTTCCACTTTTTTGTATTTTTCTCTGTAGCACTCACAACCGAAGACAAGTTGGAGTACCAGTTCTACCCTTGTGCCAGTGGGCAGATCCAATTCCGCATAAAAGCACCCAACGATGCCCATATCGCGCTTACCACCGGTCCCCATGAAGGAGAACCAATGTACGAGGTAAGAAACCAGTTTTTTCATAACTTTTTTTAGCCGTCTTTGAATCTGGTTCAAATCGACATTTCGTAGCGTCTAATTGATAGGAATTTACTTTATATGGACGTTTCACGAACTTGATCTTATCTGAAAGTCAGGTCGAATGAAAAATAACATTTGTCGAAGAAAATCTATAGTTTGTTATCTTCATGTCTATAAAAGTTTGTAAAAATATCATTATTTACGAAACTGTTGCTCTTTCAACCGGCAAATCTATTTTCGTATGAATAAAGATTTATTTTTCGACTTGTTCAATAAAAATGCACGAATTTTTTCAACGAAATGTATAAATTCTATCAAAATTATGATTAAGTGACATCAACCGTGTCTTGAACTATATGAAAAATAATAAATAAATGAAAAATTGTCAGGTGTTCATCGGTGGATGGGGAAACAGCAAATCGGTGATCCGTAAAAACAGAACCAAGCCCGACGTCGCGGAAGTGGATACTCCGGGAATTTTGACTAGTGATGAATTTCGTGGTTTCTGGATAAGGTGGCACGAGAGTGACCTTGTCGTCGGCAAAGAAGGAGATTCGACTCCTTTCCTCGCTTACCATGATCCGGAACCCTTCGGAATTGGTTACTTTGGTGTTTGCACCGGTTGGGGGGCTCAAGGAGAATGGGTCATCGAAGGTAAGGATGAAAAGAAGAAAAAAAAAGTAGCTTGATCCCAAAGTTTCTCACAATAATTCCAAATTTGATTGAGCTCGATTTCAGAAGTAGTTGGATTTTTCGAGAAAAGCTTATGAATTAGTTTATAGTGTGGGTTCGTGTCTATAGTTACGTAGTTGATTACATTATTAGGATTTCCTTTGGAAACAGATGCACATAAGAAATGTCTCAGGCTCAATAGTCAATAATTGTTTGAACCAAAAAATTTGTATTTCAACTGTTAATTACAAAAGTTGAAGAACTTGCATATTCTGTCAAAACGGTTAGAGATAGAGCTCAAATACATAGGACTAATATTATAGAGCACAAAATTTTCTATAAAAAAGTTCCTGACGACGATTTTTTATCTTTCACAGTTTAGCCCTGAGTTCGGATAAAGAAAGACCTTAAATCTGAACTTATGAGTAAACCTGGAATCTAGGTTGTTTTTCGAGACGCTCTCAGAACTAAACTACTAAAAATAGAAAAAAGCTGTCAAATACTTTATTGTAGAAAACTTTATTGTCTACAAGATTGATTCTTTGCATTTTTGCTCTATCTCTAACCGTTTCGTGAGTACGAGCGGTAAAATCACGCAGCTTCGTCAGCTTCAATTAAGGGGCCAGTCCACTTTGAAGCCACGAAAAAAGGCTATTTTCGCGAATTTTGTTTGAAGATTTTATAAAAGATATGAATATAAAAGTTGTTGGGCTTGATAAATACAGTCTTGAAATACATTAAAAAAAAATGTTTAATTCATTTTTATTCATTTTTAAGTGCAAAATCTATAGTTTAACCTAACGCCTCAAAAATAGGTGGGCTAGGTTGCTCCATCACAACTCGGTAACGGCTTGTCTGAAACAAAAACATCAAAGTCCATTAGATTCAGTATGACACCAGCTACAAAATGACCCTCGGATATAAAGTTTTATCAATAAATAAAAAAATGGCAGATGAAAAACGAAAAAAGTAAAAAAAACGCGTTTTTTCGCAGTTTTTCACAAAAAAAAGAGTAAAAACCAAAATTTTAAAACCATCGAGGGTCATCTTGTTGCGAATCATGTTTACAATATGTGGTTCAAATTTCAAGAGGATCGGTTTATTAGTTTTAGAGATACGATGGAGCTAGATTTTGAAAACGTTGTTTCGAGAAAAACGCGTTTGAAGTTTATACGCTTAGGTAGACGAAATGAGGTCCTGACGTTCAGGTAAAAAAAAAAAAAATACTTAAAGCTCGGATTTTCATAAAATTTTGACACAATATTTCTGAATGTATGTACTTTCGAAAACAGTAAAAAAAAATCGATTTTTTGAAATTTTCAAAGTGGACTGACCCCTTAATTATCAACTCACCACGAGAAAAGAGTCTGATCAAAAAATTGTTTCGACTCGAAATTCAATTTTAAATTGAAGTTTAGATCAATGACTATCGAATTAAAGACATTTTTAATCTATAGTTGGTATAATTAGATTAACAAAAACCTCGCAATTTGATTGTTATGATTTATTTATTTCTCGGATAATTCTCTATACCGGATTGTGGCCTGTACAGCCAGATGTATCGGAGGTTACGGTGGTCGTACGTAATGTATATATGAATAGCTATACGTGCCAATCAAAGATTTGATCTTTATTGGTATTTGTGATTGTTTGATTTTCCATGAGAATGGCTTTTAGCACAAATTCCTTAGGAATGCAAAATCGTGTACCACACACTTCGTGCACGGGTATTTATTCATATACGGTGTTGATAGTTCGTATCGAGCTTCTTCGAGATCGTATCACTCCCTCACATATCGCCATTACACAAATCATTGATGAAAATAATAATAAAAATCGTTAATTTGATTCGATCGTGAAAAAAAAGGTACTAAAAACCTTAAAACATCGGACGATCTGAAGTATCAGTTTCATCCCGTACGCGCCGGAGCCCTTTCTGTCGAAGTCAAGGCAGCGAGCAACGCTCATATTGCTCTGAGCAAAACTAAGGGCGAATCCAGCCCCATGTACGAAATTATGCTCGGTGGCTGGGAAAATACGGCTTCCGTCATCAGATACGATCGCAAACAGCCTGACAAGGTTCGCTACACCCAGTTCTTTGTTTTTTTTTTCCTCAATTTTTTGATTATCGTTTATTTCAAAATTATTAATTTTAAAATTTATTTTTTGGAGAAAAATGAGATTTTTTGAGGGAAATATAAATCTTACGATATCGGGAAGAAAAATCGAGATTATTTGTACATTTAATAAATTGCTACGAATAAACGAATGAACGTTTTGGAAGATTTAGAAGTAAAAAGAAAAAAATCGAGTTATAATTCGGCCCCAGGTTCGCGTAAATACGGCGAATCTTCTGAATTCAAACGAGCACAAGAAATTCTCGATTTCTTGGCTCGACGGTCATATCGTCGTGAAATCGGGCGATCAACGAGGTCCGATACTGTTGGAATGGAAGGATCCAAATCCCATTGGTATTAGTCACGTTGGCGTGCGCACCGGTTGGGGCGCGACCGGAAATTGGAAACTTCGTTTCGAGCATCACCAAGCTCTGCCTCCTGCGACTACCAGCAACAAGATTTCAACCAAACCCGCGCCCAAACGTAAACTGACAACGATCGATCTGCATTTATTTTCGTACAAATTTGTATTATTTTTTTATTTATTTTATTTTTTTATTTTTTATTAACATTTGAAATTTGAAAGGAAGAAGAACCAAAAAATCGTTAAAATTAAAATTACGACGAATAAATCGAGTACCATATTTTTTTATTCGAGTTTAGGATACGTAAAAACTTCAAAAGACTCATTTTTTTTTTTAAGTTTTCCATCAAAAATCTGTCGTTCTCAAAACATTTTCAAAGAACTCAGATTTCGATAATGAATTATTTTATATTTTTTCATAAAGTACATTAAAATTTGATTTTCACGATTTTTCAAGATTTCGAGCCTAATAATTGATCGATGTAAAACAAAATTAAAAAATAATAATTGTCGTTGAATTTCGGCAATTAACGATTTAATTCTAGTAACTTTATGGAGCTTGGGTGGCGAGAACTGTGTTGTACAAAAATTCTGCTTGCGGACGTATCGATTTTTCTCACAAATTAATCGTTGATTATAATCGATCTAATTCGATTATTACGATCAGTGACCTTTTACATTTATCACCCAATCGTGACATTATCCATAGAAAAAAAGCATGTGTCATAAAAAACGTACATTTTTTTCACGAAAAACCCAATTTTGACATTATTCTTTCAACAATTTTATTCTTGTTTGTATAAAACGTGTACGATTTGTTTTTTTTTCGTTTTTTTTTTTTACTTTGATCAAATACAAAATGCCAAAAATTTAACAAATTATTTCAATAAAAAAAAAAGTTCAATAAGAGAATTTTATTTTATTACATGATTTCATTGGTTTTTCCAATTACCGGTATGAAATTTTCCAACATTTTTACGGAGGAATTTCGAAAAACAGAGAACTTTTTGCAAAAAACTATTCAGAAAAAGCGACGATTTTGTCGTAGGAAAAACGAAAAAATTAATTTTTTCATTATTTGCTGAACAAATCTTTACAAATTACTAACAAACAAATTATTAACAAACAAATTCTTGTTTGAATTGTTCGTTAATAATTTTTCAGCGTTTTTGCCTTTGGAAAGAAATGTTCGTAACGTCTCCAAAATCGCTGAATTTTTTTTTCAAATTTTTATCAAATTGCTAAGAACAAAAATTCTGATCCAACATTTTTGGCTGCGAATTTACGTCTAAAAATTCCTTGATATTAATTTATTTCTATATGTAAAAATAATTTGGATAATTATTAAGTGTTTTTAGTTTTCTGTGGGTACAGTTTTATATATCGGAGCATTCTATTCTCACGCCTACACTATTATTGCTTTTACGTAATCCGACGATGGATAAAAAAATGGCACAGAAAGGCAAATGCACTCGCACTTTACGTTCGTACGAATTGTTTCGATATGCACCTATCTCTACACTGCATCGGTTCAGCTGTCGAGATCACTGTCTGTTTGCATGTGGCATGAGGTGTATCGAATTTTCTAGTCTTACATCACATATGCACGAAGAATTCAATATCAACATCGTTTTAATCATTGCTTCCATGTGATCAAGAGAAAAAAAACGTTCAATTCTCATCGTTCTACATTCATGTTTTCGTTACACCATTATTTCGATGTGATCAAGAGAAAAAAATCAATTTCCATCGTCCTACATATCATGTTTTCAGAAGAGATTGCTTAACACATCGCGAAAGGGAACTCAGAAATCAAAACGCAAACTCAAAGATATTCGTACCAAATCAACACAAAATATTCCACAATTTTTTAATATCAAATTTTGAGCTAATAATTTTATAAAAATTGATAAATAATTCAAATCAAATTTGAATTTCAAACATGCTTAATATTTTAATTGAGAACTGTAGTAAATCATTTTAAAAAAGTATAAATAATCGTCATTATGAAATTATTAAAAAAAAGATTATGATTCTGATTGAATACAAATTGAGTACCAACTTTGGAGATTGATAATTATGTTCAATTTATTAAGGGGCCAGTCCACTTTGGAGCCACGAAAAAAGGCTATTTTCGCAATTTTTTTTAAGGATTTTATAAAAGATATGAATATAAAAGTTGTTGGGCTTGATAAATAAAGTCTTGAAATACATTAAAAAAAAAATTTTAATTCATTTTTATTCATTTTTAAGTACAAAAACTATAGTTTAACGTAACGCCTCAAAAATAGGTGGGCTAGGTAGCTCCATCACAACTCGGCAACGGCTTGTCTGAAACAAAAAAATTGAAGTCCATTAGATTCAGTATGATACCAGCTACAAAATGACCCTCGGATATAAAGTTTTATCAAAAAATAAAAAAATGGCAGATGAAAAACGAAAAAAGTAAAAAAAAAACGCGTTTTTTTCGTAGTTTTTCATTTAAAAAAAAGAGTAAAAATCAAAATTTTCAAACCATCAAGGGTCATCTTGTTGCGAATCATATTTACAATATGTGGTTCAAATTTCAAGAGAATTGGTTTATTAGTTTTAGAGATACGATGGAGCTAGATTTTGAAAACGTTGTTTCGAGCGTATATAGCGTTTGAGCGCGCTATATACGCTCAGGTGGACAAAATGAGGTTCTGACGTTCAGGTAAAAACAAAAAAATACTTAGAGAGCTCGGATTTTCCTAAAATTTTGACACAATATTTCTGAATGTATGAACTTTCGAAAACAGTAAAAAAAATCGATTTTTTGAAATTTTCAAAGTTGACTGGCCCCTTAATTGAGAATTCGTGAAAAAATCTTTGGAAACATTAAAATATGATGATTACACGTAAATCATAAAATTATATTAAAAAGAAAAAGAAAATCAGAAGTTTAAAGTGATGAAATAAAAATAGTTGAGATTCTATTTTTATCTTGTACCTCAGGATTTTTCAAATAAATTTAATTTTTTGTTTTTTTTTTTCCACTACGAATATATTTTAGATTGACGAGTTCCCTCGTCGAAAAAAAACTCTAAATAACGGCATAGTGTATGGCAAATTTGAAGAACAGAGATTATTTATTTCGAACTTGCAATTTTATTGGATCGGATTTTGTAGATCCTGGAACAACGGCTCCGTCAGCACCTGCAGAAGTTTCGGGCGGAAGTGTTTGTTGGTGCGACGCTTCCGGTGGAATGATTCCTCCGGGAGCAGTCGAGGGTGGACGAGACGACGAACCGTTGTTCGTTGGACGTGCCCGTCACGAAGGTGCTCTTATTCCTGGCAAGCTCAAACCCAGTCATTCCGTCTGCTACGTAGCTTGGGGTGGTGAAGAACATGGAAAGAGCGAATATCAGGTGGGTTCAAATTTATAGAACACAGTGAAAAAAAAAATAAACAAAAAAAGCTCAAAATAAAATGGTATTGTTCCATTTTTTGCACGATTCCATATAAAAAGTTCATTTTTGCTGACCAATTTTCTTTACAGTCTTCAAAGTGAAGTTATTTTTTTCCAATGATACAAAAAAATGACGTTTCACACGAGGGATTAAAAATTCCTTTCTTCCGTAGCTCTTTAAAAATGAGAACTTTATTATTTATAGAAGCATATTGCTTCATTACGAATCAATCGGTGAAAATGTAAAAAAAAAAAAATAAGAATAACTAAATATTAATTCGAGAATACAATCAGTAGAGAAAATGTATCTCTAATTAAGGGGCCAGTTCACTTTGGAGCCATGAAAAAAGGCTATTTTCGTGATTTTTTTTTTGAGGATTTTATAAAAGATATGAATATAAAAGTTGTTGGGCTTGACAAATAAAGTCTTGAAATACATAAAAAAAAATTTTAGTTCATTTTTATTCATTTTTAAGTATAAAAATTATAGTTTAACGTAACACCTCAAAAATAAGTGGACTAGGTAGCTCCATCACAACTCGGTAACGGCTTGTCTGAAACAAAAAAATCAAAGTCCATTAGATTCAGTATGATACCAGCTACAAAACAACCCTTGGATATAAAGTTTTATCAAAAAATAAAAAAATGGCAGATGAAAAACGAAAAAAGTAAAAAAAACGCGTTTTTTTCGCAGTTTTTCACAAAAAAAAGAGTAAAAATCAAAATTTTAAAACCATCGAGGGTCATCTTGTTGCGAATCATGTTTACAATATATAGCTCAAATTTCAAGAGAATCGGTTTATTAGTTTTAGAGATACGATGGAGCTAGATTTTGAAGACGTTGTTTCGAGAAAAACGCGTTTAGCGCGCTATACGCTCAGGTAGACGAAATGAGGTCCTGACGTTCAGGTAAAAAAAAAACATACTTAGAGAGCTCGGATTTTCATAAAATTTTGACACAATATTTCTGAAAGTATGTACTTTCGACACAGTGAAAAAAAATCTATTTTTTAAATTTTCAAAGTGGACTTGTCCCTTAATATGACTAGATGCAATAAATGCGGCATTTCCTCGCTAGCACGTGTAGTGTCGTACATATGACTATACGTTCGACGTTGCCATATCTCCTACTGAGCACTTGAGCACCAACGGGGCGCGCATGCGCGTAAGAACGATATGGCAATGTTGGAAGGCTCAAAAGCATTGCGGGGATTCCCCGCGATGCTAATAACCAAAAAAATGGTAAATGATACATTTCTGGAATTTTCATGGATATTTCTATGGTGTTTTGCAGAACGTATATGATTGTAATGATTTAACTCACGGTGTGATAAAAGCTCCTAAATTTAATTATAAAATTTACAGAATTTTTGGCGCGTCTGACGGTGGGTTAGCATCAAATGTTCCCCATACACGATAATAAGGTTTAATAATACACTCATCTCTTTGTTTTTTTATAACGAAGAGAATGGTGTATGATAAAGTTGCATTTGTTGAACATTTCATTATAAAAATTATATAAAACGAAAAAAAAAATTTTGAAAAAATACAAAAATAAGATTTTTTAACCCCTAGAGTCATACATTTTTTCTTACGTGCGATTTACTTGAAAGTTTGCATGTTTAGGTTTTTGGGATTACTGATTAAGAATCTGAACTGAAAATTGAAAAATAAGTGGAAATGTTCAGTCAATACTGTTATTAAATTGGGCCTAGTACAGAATCGATTGTATCTTTATTCATATTTTTTTTTTTTTTCAACAAAAAACACATTCCGGCAAATTTAAAAAAAATTCTGAACAATACTTCGAAGGGTATTGAGGTTGTGAAAAAATTGCTATCGTGATTTTCATAGTGGATTAGTAGAAAATTCATTTTTTCAACAAAAAGTACGCATTTCGACTATTTGTTTATACATGATATTTATGCAATTAACAAATAACGAGTGTACATATTTTTTGTACATTCATAAACATTCTACGGACCATGTACAAACGAAAAACGCTGGTTGCGGCAAAAGTAGTTAAATAATCAAAAAACTGCATAAAAAAAGGTAGGCCAACGTATGTCCACCATGGCTCGAAGGTTTAAATTAAAAATTGATTTAAAAAAATAATGGACCATGAAAAATGATTGTTTCAGGTTCTTTGCGGTTGTAATTCGAAATGGGTACCAACTAGCGGTGGAAACATTCCTCCCAACGCGATTCCCGGAGGCGAGACCGAAAAGGGTGAGCCTCTTTTCGTCGGGCGTGTGAACCACGAGGGTACTATAACCATTGGAAAGGTTCAGCAGTCGCACAACGTGCTTTACATACCATTCGGTGGTGCCGAAGTTGCTTTCCCCGACTACGAGATTCTCGTCAGCGAATAAATTTGTCTTTTCAATAAAATCAAATGAAAAAAAAAAAAAGAGAGAGAAAACAAAAATGCAATTAAGTTAAATTCGTCCGAAAGTTGCTTTCGAAATGTTCGATGAATTCTCAGGAACGTTGGTTCTCCCGTTTTATTCTGTCGATCTACAAAAATATGTTTTGTTTTTCCCCCTCAAAGTTACTGGTTAACCTTGGCTCCATTGACTTTGAAATTCAATGGCATTACGAAAACACATCTTAAATAGAAACAAAAATCGTCTTGGTTCCAATGTTCCTGCAGAAATTGTCCGAAAGCCTTAACCGTAAAAGCAAAGCAGCTTATGCACAAAAAAAAAGTGTTTGAAATTATCAACGATAAAGCTCATTTAGCGGATGCAAATGTTGCTTTGTTATTATACAAAATATTTTAAATATTATTTAATTTTCATATTAATGTTCACCGATTAGAGAGAGATATATATATGAGTATATTTTTCATGCTAATTGCATAGTTTTCTAACGTTCAACACGCTGCTTTGTTGACATTACTGAGATAATCGTATACTGAATTTTTTGGCATCTATTATCGAAATGTTGCATAGTATAAATAAACGTTTGGAAAATGCTCGACGTTGTCATTCATTTTATTTGTCCTTTACCACCTTTTTTTTAATTTGTAATTTCTAATGTTCATTAATATTACGTTTAACTCTGAAAACCTTTTTGAACAAACCTATAAAAACAGCAAATTAAAAAAAAAAAAGCAGCTGGTAGCAGAATGCAAACGGATTTTGGTCGATCTACTCTTATTTACAAATAAAAGATCGATTACTTATTCGAATAATTTTCTTTTTGATTCTTAAAATTCGATTATGTTAAATTTTATTATTTTTTTAAATTCGTTATTAAAGTAATTAATTATTAAATAATTAAATCTGCTTTAACTCTAGCTATACACTATGGGGTCTAATGGACCGACAGCAAAATTACATTTTCACCTTTTTTCCACGACACGCCTTTTCATAAACGTTATAACTTTTTATCAAATGCCTTTTGGCTTTACTGATTGCTTCTACGGATTGGGCAGAGTCTGGCGTTTCGATTTCACTAGAATTAAACCTCAATAGACGCGTTTGTTACCATGTTATAGAGCAATAAAAGTCGTCGGTCCAATAGACCGATAGTGCGTAACTAAGGTACTAAAAGTTATAGTGCGTAACTAGGGTTAACGTAGTAATTAGTTTTTGGACAATTAGCAAAAATGAGATTTTTTCAAACTTTTGGAGGTTTTGATATTTTTCTAATAAAAAAACATTCGAACATTTAAAACTTGGTCAATTAATAAAATAGGTTCAAATTCGTCTAAAGCGACACTGGCGACGAAAGTAACAAGTTTCCGATCTACAGATTTTGGAGACTCCGAATTTCATAATTTTTCTTATCGTGTTCGTATTCCTTTAATTCATGATCGAACATGTCGGTAATTTTTGCGACAAACCGTTCATTAGTTATGGCGGCGGGCGATCTGTCATGGACAACATCGAGCCGCACGGATTTAACGTAAAGTTATAAATTTTCTACTCGTTAAGATCTAAAAGCCGAAAAAACGTAAAAACAAAAAGAAACAATGGCTTCGAACGAACCGGTGGTCGTTGACGATGGGATCGTCGAACCGGGTATCGAACCCGGTGCATCGGCCGAGACAATGCTCGTTACGACTGACAGTTTCGAAGAGTACGAACAAGAGATGAGCAATAGCATAGATGACAGACAAATGAAGGAAAGCACTGCTAGTACGATATCAGAGATTCAAGAAGACGTACAAAATGTTCCAGTCACACCCACAAGTCCAGTTGGAATAAAACAAACTAATTCACTCGAGGATAGCGAGGTGGTACGTTTTATAACCTCTCTTTCACTTAAAACCGTTTATTTTCAATCTACTTCCATTTTTATCTCATCAATACAATTTCCCTTTCAATTCCTTCATTATATTATTATTTTTCATCGAAAATTTCTATTCGTAATGATAATTTTACTCAAAATCTTTTTTCAACCCTCCACTTTTTCCATTGTTATATTTATACAGTTTTCTCATTAAACCTCTTGATAATTTTAACCATTTTGCGTAAAAATTTCAATCTGTCAGGATAATTCTTCTCAAATTTTTTTTTGTTAGTTTCCCTTTTGTCGTGGTCGTACAGTTTCCCATTGAATCTCAATTATCTTATCGTGTTATATAAAAATTTTGATTCGCGAGGTTATTTTTATTCAATATTTTTATCAATTTTTATGCTATCGATTACCAGGATGACGCAACTCACCAATTGTCTCTCAATAATCTGGACGCCGATCCTTTGCGTTGCAAGAAATGGCTTGCCCAGAGGAAACACATTTTTGTGCTTTCCCAGGCTGGCAAGCCTGTATATTCGAGGCACAGTCCGGAGGATAAACTCGTCACTGTCATGGGCGTAATGCAAGCTCTAGTTTCCTTTGTACAAGCCGGCAATGACATGATAAGATCGGTACATGCCGGCGATACCAACTTTGTTTTTGTCTTAAAAGGGCCACTGATTCTAGTTGCCGTTTCCAAAACTCTGGAGAGCGTGCCACAGCTCGTGTTACAATTAACGTAAGTCATCAATTCTAAATAACAGTTTTATTATTTTTCCAAATCTTGCAATGAAATTAAATCTTTTTAATTACGTTTTATTAGCATTATTATGAATTTTCATTTCAGCTATGTATATAATCAAATACTCTTTGTTCTCACACAATCACAACTCACCAGAGTATATGAGCAAAGGAGAAATTTCGATCTCAGAAGACTGTTGAGTGGTAGCGAACGACTTATAGATCATTTGTTAAATTTTATGGACAGAGAGTCAGCCTTTTTCTTAGGTGCTGTTAAATGTTTGCCTCTGGTGCCCTCGATGAGAGATTCGATCACACAGACGATCATTCAAACTTGTGGTAAAATTAAGGTGATAAGAAACTTGTATTTTTAATAATTATCTTCTTTATTTTGTTTCTTGCACAATTTTTTTTTCTAATTTACTATCATTCAAGTCTATTTTATCATATTTTCAATTTTTCTTGTTTTTCAAACATATTTTTAGATTCTTAATACTTCTGAAGAGTTCGTTATTTCAAATGATAACATGTAATTATTTTATTTCTTACAGAACTTAGTTTTTGCGATACTTTTAGCTAATAATCAGTTGGTAACATTAGTGAGAATGAAAAAATTTTTCATTCATCCGGCCGACTTGCATCTCATACAAAATTTAGTGGACAGCTCTGAATCGTTCAAAGCTGCCGAAGGCTGGACACCTATTTGTTTACCAAAATTCGATGCGAATGGATTTATGCATGCCCATGTTTCATATTTGGCGGAAGATTGTCAGGCATGTTTGTTATTACTCACGGTCGATAGGGATGTGTTCTCGACACTTTCCGAAGCTAAGCAAGTAAGAAAACGTACTGAATATCAATAATTCTATAATAATTCTGAAAACACGAGTTATTTTGTTTTTTTAAATACGAGCGCTCCGAAAATGGTTGGAATTTATGGAAATATAAACCTTTTAATTCATTTTCACGTGTATGTTTTTACAATGGAAAATGAAAAAAAAAAAAAATAATAATAATGACTGAATTTCGTTATTTAACAGAAAATAGTAGAAAAATTGCGACGTACCAATTGTTTGGAAGCTATAAACGAATCGATGAATCGAGCATCAGTCACAACAGCGGAAATTGGTCTTCCTCAAATGCGGCATGTATTATACAAATGTCGCAGTACGGCGCAATTCTGGAGTCCGGGATTTCAACCTCCTTATACAAAGGACAAGGAAATCGAGAGGTAATAATACGGTGAAATAATAAATTGAAGGTCTCAAGCTGAACAAGAAATTGTTTAACCGATATTAAAAACAATTTTGTAGTGTCTGTGAAACGAGTGTGTTTATTTTTCTAAAAACGTGTAGATTTTTTCAAAATTTTTCCTTGTAAATTTCTTTTTATGATTTTTTTAAAATCGCGTATCTGAGAAAGTGCTTCTTCAATGACTTGGACACTTGTCAAGTCCAATAATGAATCATTTTACAGAAATATGTCAAGAATTCGTGAAATTGCGTCTCAAAAAAACAAAAAAAAATAAGAAAAAATCGAATAAAAATCGTAGATATGTAAAAAAATCAAATTATTTTTCTATCATTTAAAAAATATAATTCGATTACAATGTATGTAATTTTATCTGAATTTAGGTTGCTCGGGCTTTATCAATGTCTACATCACAGATTGCACGCTCCGAGTCGACCTCTCAAACTGATATTTCAGCAGCTGGATAGAGAAACAATGTTGGCATGGGTACGATTTTGTCAGATGAAAATATCTTTTGGCGTTTTTTCTCTCCCAATGATGTCTTTTGGTCTCTTTTTAGAAATTTTCGTAACGTATCCATTTGATTTTAGGTCACTTCGGGATTCGAGTTGTACGTTACTTTCGAGCCTCTCGTAACGAAGCCCGCTGCGATAGACGCGGTTGGTATATTGTTAAAGTGGATAAAAAAGGAAGAAGACAGACTGTTTATTCTCCATTCGCCGACGTTTTAAAAGATCCGAGACTAAGGAAAGAGAGAAGAAATTTCCTCAAGATAAATCGTTCGATTTTTGGCGTGCAGCGTTCAAATTTTCAGAATAGATTTAGAAAACTAAAGAACGTGAATGAATGAAAAAAAAAATAATATTGAATAAATATCCCCTGGGGGGGGGGGGGGGGGGGGGAGACGAATGGATTTATTATTCGTACTTGTGTGTAAGAGAAAAATAACGAGAATTGCGAGCACGTAAAATTGAAGTAGGTGAATTATTCCTGGACGTTGTTAAATGGAAAGAAAATCAGTGCTCGTTGTTCGAATTTTCTTGTACTTCATACTTTGCTCATTATTTATAACGGTTAACCGAATTAAGCATGTTTCACACACACACGCGCTTTCAGACAAAAGTTTTATTCGTTCAGAATTTCAGTACTCCATCGTTTGACAAAAATCTGCAAAAATTCGAGCGTTCTTGAGGATCAAACATTAAAATTTAGTATTGACATCGCAATTAATTATTAACCAACATTGCAAATAATTATCATTCGATTAATATTCAGACTGATTTATTTTTCATCATGTGGAACAGATTGGATGATTTTTTAAAATAAGCGTGATACGAATATTCTTCTATTTTGATTTTTCTAAAATGTTTAATATGTCGCCAATTTTATGTTATTGTGAGGAGGTTCAACATAATACTTGGAAAGTTTCCAAGTCGACAAGAAGAAATGCATAAGATGAAATCCTGAAAAAATTCACGCACGTTTCGAAAAATCGACCAGTTCCTTTCGTGTCAAACATTTATTTAAATATTTTTCAAAAATTTTTATCGAATTGTTAAGTACTGAAATTTTGATCAAGTAAAATTTTTGGCTGCAAACCTATGTGTAAAACATCCTCAAATATAGAGTAATAACGAGAGTCCCACGATTATTGTGTATATATGAAGAAAGAAAACGAAAAAAAAAGAAACCAACAAAATCAGCATTTATGAAGAGCTGATATGTAAGTATAAAAGAGACGTATAAGATTTTTATTGTTTCGAGTCGCATCGAAATTCGCAACACAAAGTGTGTCGATGTCGCGATGCATTATTGTACATAAAATATGTTTACAATTTGCGAGTATTGTCCATTCGCAAAAAATGAAAAAAGCTTTCGTAACACCAGATTGATTTATGGCTAAGTTACGAATTGGTTTAATTATGAATAAACAACAAAAATCGGAAAAAAACATCGTTATTTTGTTATGGAAGGAAAAAAATAGTCTCAATGTCTAGCTCGATCACGATCTCTTCTTCGATCCCGATCACGATCTCTTTCTCGTTCGCGGTCTCTGTCACGATCGCGATCGTCTCGTCTGTAACGATCTTTTTCTCTTTCCTTGTCCTTGTGCGAAGACGAATGACCCTTGGGCGATTTGCTACGTTTTCGATCCCTTCGATCACGTTCTCTGCTCCGAGATCTTGGCTTATCCCGATCCGATTTTTTATCCGATCGCGAATGTCTCTTTTCACGATCCCTGTGACGCTCACGATCTCTCGCGTAATCGTCCGGCCTTTTTCTCGTCTCTTCTTTCAACGGTGCCAAGTCTTCGTCTTCTGAACTCTCCATTCCCTCGTCCATGTCGTCTTCCAATGCCGATATTTTGGCCTCTGCAATAATCAAATGAGACATTTTGTTTCATTTTCGGTATGCTTGAAAAATTTCGCGGAAATATTTTAAATAAAAATACGAAAGTTAAAAAAAATGAAAAAATAGGGAACGAATTAATCATGTTTAAGTTTGCATCGTTGGAATCCAATGAAATTTCTTATGAATTTCGAAGTTTCATCGCTATCATTTTTTAAGGTCCTTGTTATCCTAATTTTTATTACAGATTCTCAGTTATAAAAGTGTGACGGCCCAGTATTCCATCTAAATACACGATTCGCAAGAGAGAAAACATAGGTGGCTGTAGCGCAGTGGTTAGTGCTCTCAACTTAGAGTCCGAGGATCCCGAAATCGAGCCCACTAGGCTCACCTTTATTTTCTGTAATCGTCACTGGACCGTTCTTCACGCTCTCTGCCGTACCGACAGGCTTGACCGCTACAAAAGTCTAAGAAATTTTTTTCAAGTTTGTTTTGCATGTGCAGGCAAAATGGTCAAAAAAATGTTGTACCTCTTGAAAATTGTTACGAAAGAAAATTTGCTAAATAATTCATTAAAAAAACTGGATTTGGCCAAAAAAATGAAGATTTTTCAATGGTTTTGATTTATGTAGATTGAAATACTGTAAAAATTGTAGATATATTCTCATTTGACCAAACAAAAAATTTGTAAATAGAAAAAACATACCCAATTCGTTATTTTCTTCAAGAACGTGTCTTTTTTGTATCCTGGGAAGAATAACGTCGCAGCATCGTTCTTCTCTAAGAAGATTATCGATGAATTCATCCATGTGAATGAGTTCGTACTGTCCTTGCTTGTTTTGATGTCTCAATTTTCTATTGTCGTTGAATAAAGGTTCCAAATATTTGTAACAATCGAGAGAAGTGCCAGTGAGCCTCATGTACAAGGCGCCAAGGGCACGAACATACTTGAATTCTTCGTTTTTTATAAATTCAACAATAATGTCTTTCTCTGGTTGAATTTGAAGCATTTTTAATATTAAGCAAAGAAACGGAGTGGGTTTAACATTTCCCCCAAATACGCCACCGATGAACCTGTTTAAAGTATTTTTATCGAATTTTTTTTTCATAAAAAAACATCAAGTATACACGATCGTAAACAAAAAGACGCTTTTTTAGGTTATGTGAGGTTAGAACATTTTACGAACCTCAATTCCATCGCTTTGTCGACCAACAATTCGGCCGTTAGAGCAAAACATTCTTCCTTCCAATATTTCGAGTCGTAAATACGCGATCTTATTATTTTTTCGACCAGATATTGAGGATTGGTGCCACGAATCGACTTCGCATCCTTTACAGTACGATTTGCCATCGTTTAACTTAATTTCTTGCTTTGGAACAAATCGTAATACGATTTATAAAAGTTGACTGCAACAATATCACTGTATTTTTACTTTGACTCTTATTTTTTCTATTATTTACTTATTAACTGTATTTTTTATTAATATTTAGCTGGCAGCAGCCCATCTTATTGTTGGGTCGTGCGCACTGGCACTGGCTTTTTGAGACCGGTTAGCGGCGAAATTATAATTGTTTAATTCATATTTTTATTAATACACGACATTTTTAAAAAATAAAAATTAATAATATTCCATTCGATTTAAAATTTTTCGAATTATTATCATTCTTAATATTTTTAAACGTGCATTTTTTTTGGATTTCGGACAATCCGGCACCTCTTCAAAAAAAATACTACGTTCATCATTTTCTCATTTTTTTTCTTTCTCACTCTCGTACAGTTCTCCGTTTTCTCTTTCTTCTTCTTCTCCTTCTTCTTCAATTCAGCTAGTTTCACAGTTTCACGTCTGGCGGGAAACTAAGCCTGGCTGTTTCCCGCATCGGCCAAGGGTTGTCCCTGCTGTTTTCTCAATGCTTGACTAGAGTAGTCAAGCTTCTAGCGGCGATTCGTTGAACTACAAAAAACAAGCGAGTACAAATATGCAATCGATTGCTCCCGAAAACAATTTCTAAATTATTTAAAAACGTTATTCAGCTATCAAAATAGAATAATATCATGACAATTTCTAAGATTATAATAATTTAAAAAAAAAGAAATTTATAAAATGAATTTTCCCCAATTTTGAAGACGATTAAATCCTTATCTTCACTAATATTATATATTAAAAAGAAATTAATCAACCGAGAAATAAATTGAACACGTCACAACGATAAAAGGGAGTTCCTGTCAGCTATTTTTTTATATTTTTTTTATTAATAAACAAAGATGTTAAAACATTTGCGAAAATAGGAATTTCATTTTTATTCAATTTGAAAGACGATGTATATTTACTGACTCAGCGATTATACTAAAAATAAAGAAATAGATTTATCAGCACGATTTGGTTAGCTGATTAACTAAGAATTAATGGAAGGCTTTATCTGCGTACAACGTGAGTGTTGTTTGTTTGGCATCATCAACATACAAAGTTCTATCGTTTAAATACGTTATTTTATATAAAAACGTAGAATTTATCGATGTTAGAAAATTAGCAAAAGGAGAAATTGCATTGCTAATCAATAATGCATGCCCACATGGAAGTTATTCATAGCGCGACTTTGTTTTTATCTCGATATAAATCCTCGCGAAGTGAAAGCACGAAGAGACTTTTACTCGAAGATGCGAAGGAAAAAAAGGTCTGCGAACCGCGGAATCTTTAATATTGTACAAAAAGGTCACGCGGTGTGCGGGCATTCGTGTCACGCACTTTCCGCAAATTTCTAAACACGCGGAATTTTATTCTACCGTAGCAAATGTGAGAAAAGTGGAAACATCTCAATTAATAATAAATTTGCAAAAAGCTTTTCATTCAAAAAAAAAAAATTAGAGTGAAACAATAGTGTTGCGTGTATTAAAAAAAAAAAAAAAAAAAAAAATACGTAGACATCGATCAGCATTCACAAATTATTTATAATAATAGAAGAAAAATTAATTTTCACAAACGACAAGTTAATTTAAAAAATAAAATCCATTATGCATTTTACGTTTAAAAAAAAATCACTACTTTTTTTTAAATAATTAAGCGTCTAATTGACAGAACTAAAAATTAAATATACGTAAAATTGTGAAGTTAATTTAAAAAATAAAAACCATTGTATTTTACATTAAAAAAAAAATTGACTACGTTTTTTTAAATAATTACGCGTCTAATTGACAGAAACAAAAAATGAATGTATGAAAAATTGTAAAATTGTGTGTGTAAATTAAAAAAAATATAATCTATTATGCATTTTACGTTTTTTTTTCAAAATCACTACGTTTTTTAAAATAATTACGCGTCTAATTGACAGAACTAAAAATTCAGTATATGAAAAATCTTGAAGTTAATTTAAAAAATAAAATCCATTATGTATTTTACGTTTTTTAAAAAAATTGACTACATTTTCTTAAATAATTACGCGTATAATTGACAGAAATAAAAAATGAATGTATGAAAAATTGTGTATGTTAATGAAAAAAATAAAATCCATTATGAATTTTACGTTTTTAAAAAAAATTCACTATATTTTTTAAAATAATTACGCGTCCAATCGACAGAGCTAAAAAATGAATACATGAAAAATTGTAAAGCATTTTTAGAAATGCATGCAATGATAATTATGCACACACGCATTATAGAAAATAAAAATATTGAATCCATTCTTTTCATTGCGAAAAATTTCTTGGCTATTTGTAACATCAAAAATACGAAATGTTTTTTTTTTTCAATCTCAAAAATTGTATTCATAAACGAATAATTCAGGACATGGGGTCGTGATGTTTCGTTTGAATCTCGGCTTTTAGCGAGAGCTTATGATCTCAGGATATCCCTACTTTTTTCCTTCACAGAGAATCGCCTTTCCCTCTGCGTTGGAAGAGCTCCGGGGCCCGCAAGGCCCCATTCAGTGGGTCTCTCTCACCTGGCAATCTCGACTTACCTGAGCAGCCATCTTGGCATACGTCTCAGAGCATATTCTCTCTTAAAAGAAACATATTTCTCTATCAATTTTTACATCCGTGCAAAAATTCATCGATTTTTCATCCGGATTAAAAAATCTTCATCGATCGAGATAATCGAGCGTAAAAAAAACTCATATTTTTGAATCTCTTCAGTTTTTGGACGTGCTGTTTTTTATGTCATTTCGTTCGTTTATAATAACAAGTTTCTCGCATATTGTGCCTCGATAAATGCATTTGGAGCAAGCGTTTAAAATGAAAACTCCGATTTTTCGATAAAGTGAACGAAAAAAATAATCAAAATTTCCTCGTCATATTTAATATTTATTTGTGATTCGAGTGCACAACAGTGAAAATTTTCGACGACAAAGTGCTCGAATAAAATAAATTGTAGAATTTTTTAAGTGAGGCATGGGGAAATATCGAAGTGTCATAGAATTGTCAACGATCGAGACTTAAAAAAAATCGTCAAGTGTTCTCTACACGTATCTTTATTTTTAAACGTCACTGGAGTGGAACTGGAATTTGTTAAATTTTGGGAAACGATGACTCATTGGGGTTAATCGAAAGAAACTCGAAATTCCAAGTAAGCAATTTCTTTTATTAATACAAAAATATATAAACAATATTCAACTTTTTCAATCTTTTAATTTGTCAATCCATCAATAAATGAGTCTTAAAATCGGTGTGCATTTAGTATCGAAGCCTGTTTTATTTATAATTATCATTCGTTTGTTCAATTAACAATTAGAAAAATATGAATAAAAGTTTAAGAAATGTTGACTCTTTTGTTTACCCTGCAGAATAATGATTGCTTCAACGATTTATATTTTTCTCAATTGGAATGAGATTCAATTAAGATTCATTGACAAATCTCTTTTAATGGACGATTGTTATGGTGATTTTAATGCCTGTCGAGTCTCACGATTGTCTGCTCAGCGACTGTCACGTTGTAAAACGATAATCGCACATAGATAACGATATCTCGCACAGTGTTCCAAGCACTGTACTTAATTGGCTGTATAAAATACAATTGCCCTTTAATTAATTAAAATCTTCTACTATCGTTTCCTTCCTCTCGATTTCTCGCTATAAAACGACGTTTTATAATTTTCATTCCCTCGTTTGTGCTGTAGATAAAAAATTGAAAAGCCGGGGAATAAGGAACGCAAATTAAAAAATTGTAAACGACATGGGTTCGAAGATCGAGTATGTCGAATCGTCGCACATGTACGCGACGAATTACATCAGAAATTCCAAAGCTATTGGTGTACTGTGGGGCATTTTCACGATTTGCTATGCAATCATCGGTGTCGTTGCTTTCGTAACGCCTGAATGGCTCGGCGATTTGGAGCACGAAAATCCTGGAAGATTTGGCCTTTGGTCAAGATGTAGCTATGGCGGAAATGGCAAGTATTTACTCCTATTTACTCGCTCAATCAACCAAATTCATTCACAATTCTCTATCGGTGATTATTATACCGATATATCGATTTTTTTATCTCTTCATTATTCATTGCACTTTTTTCATTGCACATTTGATTTCTTGATGCCATTCACCATTTATATTTAATTATAATCAGTATTTTCTCCAATGCACTCTGATTTATTCAGTTTTTATCAATTTTTTTTTAACCCTAAAACCCCACGAGATATTTTTTCCAACGTAAACTCGACACTGGGGTAAATAATTACCCCAATCTTCTCTTTAGCATAAAATGTTCCTTGTATGCGATAATAAGGTTTAATTATATATCATTCTCTTTGTTTTTTGATAACGAAGAGAATGGTGCATGATAAAGTCGTATTCAGTAAATATTTAACCGGAGAAACCAGTTGAGGAGGCCGAAATTTTGGTGTTTTTCGTGAATTTTTTTAACAGGGAAGGAATAATCAGAATTTGTTTAAACTTAGAGGATATTTTATTCATATTTTGAAGTATACTTTGTAATTTTTTCAAGTCATTTCCGCCGG
Organism: Rhimphoctona megacephalus; assembly: GCA_963989365.1. Lineage (NCBI taxonomy): Eukaryota > Metazoa > Arthropoda > Insecta > Hymenoptera > Ichneumonidae > Rhimphoctona > Rhimphoctona megacephalus. The sequence goes on from OZ022420.1 coordinate 24,602,612, forward strand.
AAATAGTGGAGTTAGAAGCTGCTGTCCATGGACGATCGCCATTCGAGTTTTTTACTGGTGGGCATTCCTGAAGTCACAATTTTTATCTGTAATCATTACAGTTTTCTTTTTTCGTTAACAACATATTTCCTAAGAATATGAACCTAATTGTGATCAAAAAAGTTGAAAATTGCATGTTTTTGAGTTATTTGAACACAATGTCATGTTTTTATACGATGTTTTTGACCTTTTTTGCATTAAAAAAAATATTTTTAATAATAATATCATCCCAGAGTTAGGTTCATATAGATTGTAATTGAATAAAGAATATTCACACAAATTTGCAGAACGATTGGCCAATAACTTTTTGAGCTAGAATGCCCACCAGTTGAAAAAAGTCGTCCATGGACAGCAGTTTCTAACTCCACTATTTCCGGCGGAAATTACTTGAAAAAATTACAAAGTATACTTCAAAACATGAATAAAATATCCTCCAAGTTTAAACAAATTCTGATTATTCGTTCCCTGTTAAAAAAAAATTCACGAAAAACACCAAAATTTCGGCCTCCTAAACTGGTTTCTCCCGTTAATGGTGAAAACTCTATAAAACCGAAGGAATGGTTTAAAAAATTTGGTTCGGAAAATAAATTTTCGTGGGATAACTAATTATCCCGTTGTGGAGTTCTAGGGTTAAATATTGATCGATCGATCTATTCTGTCAAATATTTGATATTTCATTGCTTGTTTTTCATGACCGACAATTATTCCCTCGATCGAATCAACAATTAATATTTCATTCTGCAATCATTTTGATAAAACATTTGATTAATGCAATCAATTATTTTTACACTTAATTATTATCAGTTTTATTAACAACATTTTTTAATTAACTCGTTATTAAATATTTCATTTAACCACACACTATAAATTTTAGTACCTTACTTACACGCACTATCGATCTATTGGACCGACGACTTTATTGCTCTATAACATTGTAACAAACGCGTCTATTGAGGTTTAATTGCAGTGAAATCGAAACGCCGAACTCCGATCAATCCGGAGAAGCAATCAGTAAAGCCAAACAGTCATTTGATAAAAAGTTATAGCGTTTATGAAAAGGCGTGTGATGAAAAAAAGGTGAAAATGTAGTTTTGCTGTCGGTCCATTGGACCCCATAGTGTGTAGCTAGGGTTAAAACAAATTTAATTATTTAATAATTAATTATTTTAATAACAAATGAAAAAAATGATAGAATTTAACACAATCGAATTTTAAGAATCAAAAAGAAAATGAATCGAATAAGTAATCGATTTTTTATTTGTAAATAAGAGTAGATCGACCAAAATCCGTTTGCATTTTGCTAGCAGTTGCTTTTTTTTTTAATTTGCGGTTTTTATGGGTTTGTTCAAAAAGATTTTCAGAGTTAAACGTAATATTAATGAACATTAGAAATTACGAATTAAAAAAAAGGTGGTAAAGGACAAATAAAATGAATGACAACGTCGATTATTTTCCAAACGTTTATTTATACTATGCTACATTTCGATAATAGATGTTAAAAAATTCAAGCAATCAGTAAAGCCAAAAAGTCATTTGATAAAAAGTTATAACGTTTATGAAAAGGTGTGTGATGAAAAAAAGATGAAAATGTAGTTTTGCTGTCGGTCCATTGGACCCCGTAGTGTGTAGCTAGGGTTAATCGTAATTGATTACATTGAAATTTATGGTTGTCCCAAAAGGTGAATTGGGAGAGGAGTGCATCGGGAGACTCGATGATCTTTCGACGATAGTGAGCGTTCCATTTCGGGCAAGCACAATTCTCGTTGGTATCGCTGTTATAATTGCGTTGCTGTCGATATGTGCGATGTTATTATTCTTCTTCTGTCAAAGTACAACGGTTTTTTACCTCTGCGGGTGGATGCAAGTTATATCAGGTAAAAAAATACATTATTTATTTATTGATCTATACGTTTTTACGATCCTTGACACGTAAAACTTCAAGTGTCATTTTAACCGTGACGCGTGAAATAGCCGTACAGGCATTTTTTTACCGTAACGCTTAGCAAAAATGATGAAGCGCTCAGTAGAAACTAAAATACACTTTCATTTATTCATTAACCATTAAGGGGCCAGTCCACTTTGGAGCCATGAAAAAAAAGCTATTTTCGCGATTTTTTTTTGCGGATTTTATAAAAGATATGAATATAAAAGTTGTTGGGCTTGATAAATAAAGTCTTGAAATACATAAAAAAAACTTTTTAATTAATTTTTATTCATTTTTAAATACAAAAACTATAGTTTAACGTAACGCCTCAAAAATAGGTGGGCTAGGTAGCTCCATCACAACTCGGCAACGGCTTGTCTGAAATAAAAAAATCGAAGTCCATTAGATTCAGTATGACACCAGCTACAAAATGACCCTCGGATATAAAGTTTTATCAAAAAATAAAAAAATGGCAGATGAAAAACGAAAAAAGTAAAAAAACGCGTTTTTTTCGCAGTTTTTTCACAAAAGAAAGAGTAAAAATCAAAATTTTAAAACCATCGAGGGTCATCTTATTGCGAATCATGTTTACAATATGTGGTTCAAATTTCAAGGAAATCGGTTTATTAGTTTTAGAGATACGATGGAGCTATATTTTGGAAACGTTGTTTCGAGCGTTTGAAGTTTATACGCTCAGGTAGACGAAATGAAGTCCTGACGTTCAGGTAAAAAAAAAAATACTTAGAGAGCTCGGATTTTCATAAAATTTTGACACAATATTTCTAAATGTATGTACTTTCGAAAACAGTAAAAAAAATCGATTTTTTGAAATTTTCAAAGTGGACTGGCCCCTTAATAATTGAAACGTCATTTCTTTTCTAGTTTAAAGAAATAAATATAAAACAATGAATTGTGATCGGTAGATTTGACTTGAAACATCGACTGAGAAAAAAAATTTGTTCATCGAGCTAAATTCATTTTGTTGGACGAAATATTGGTGGATCCAATAATTTTTTTGTTGAATGGCAAATGATTCATTTTATTCAACTAAATCGTGAAAATTTCCTGTAGATGGATCAACTAAATCACCAGAGCCAAATGATTTTGTTCGAACAACTGGTACCATTTATTTGTTTACGCATACTTTTTAGTTGCTTCAATAATTGAGAATCAAATATTTATTTGATTCTCAATTATCAAATTAACTGAACGGTAATCGTTAGGATGAATAAATGAATAAGTTTATTTGGATGATATTTTGTTGCATTACCATTAATTTGTTTGGCTGCACCAAAGTTTTGTTGATTCGGCCATTAATTTGTTTCAGCATTTACAAATTATTTTGTCTTATCTCAAAAATATTTTGTTACCCGTATCGAGCTAAATATTTTGGTTGAGAGAAACGAAATTTGTTTCGAACATTTTTTTCTCAGTGTCCAAATTGTGAAATTATTTTCGAAACTTTTCTTCTTTTGGTCAATTTCTCGTTAAAAATTGATATAATTTGCTTTGGGAAATAAAAATTTGTTGAATTTATAATTAGGTATTTACAATTGTCGCGCAGTTCGTATGATTTTGACGTAATCTTTTCAATGTACACCGAGAAAAGAAATTTGTTGTTTCAACAAAATTTTCGTCGTATAGTGAGCAAAATATTTATTTGAGCCAACAAATTAAGCAGTTGAATTAACCAAATTTTTGTTGAGTTAACAAATTTCATTTTTTTTCGCCACAATTTGTTGATTCAACAAATTTCTTTACTCGGTATAATTCGTCAGTGTATGACATGAAATATTTCGATATTTAAGATCAATAAATATTTACATTATCCACTGCGAATCATTCAAATTGCCTTTTCTAATTACAAGCTAATAAAACGTGTGAGCAAAAATTGTTTTCACTATCATTCGGCTTTCGCGAAGATTTAGAAAGTTTGTTCTCGTCACAGAGGATTACTGCAACTCGTAACGGTTCTCGAATTTACGGCAAATGCAACGGGTGCGAGGGAAAAAGTTTATCATCAACTAACGTGTAATTGTAAATTGCACAGATTAAGTCAGGGCTATCCGTTTGGCGGGAAGTGATGTAATATTTTCGTTAAGTGTTCTCTCTTTCTCTCATTCTTATTGTCGCATTTTTCAACGTTGCGTTACGATCTGCACGCACTCGTGGACACAAAGATTGAATAAAAAAAAAAATAATGGCACAAATTATAACATTCGCAAACTTGGGCGTACGCGATATTACGCAAATTTCCTCAACCGAAACATCATCATGCTAATTTCGATCTTAAGTCGCAAAAAACGAGCCTCGAGCAAAAATATTAAGACGTTTTTATTGATTCTTTTTCATTTACATTGTACGGTATTTAAAGCATTATTATTATTATTATTATTATTATTATTATTATTATTATTATCGCTTCATACTAAAGAAAAAATGCGTACGGTTGAACGTCCGCGATCTAATTATACGAAATGCCTGCTAAGCGAAGAGTGTGAAATAAAAATTGCTGACATGGTTGTCCTAATTCTCGATATTTCAATCCAATCAAAATTTAATCGATCCTGATGAAATTTTATTTGAAAACATTAGCTAAGAATAAATATCGAATGGGTTTCTTGATGATTTTCAAAATCATTTATTCGTAAATGGATAAAAATTTTAGAATCAAAGTTAAAAGTAAAATCTATGAGTTGGAAATAATGAAATTGAAAAGAATTTCTTTAGTTGGAAAAAAAGTAGCGAGTCATCGATAAATATTGATCTTAAATTATTGAATAAAGTTTATACTTTATTCAATAATTTAAGAATTATACTTAATTCAATATTTTTTAAAATATTTTATACTTCATTCAATAATTTATTCAATAATTTGATTCAATAATTTAATAATTTTTATTCAATAATTTTTTTTTATTAATTCATTTATATGAATTAATTTGATATGTGAAACTCAATTTTCTTTCGATATTTCGTGATAATTTAAATAAAAAATTCAAATTTTATTTTTTATTAATAATCATGGGAGAAAATTTTTCTATATTATTCACAATCAATAATGTGTAATTAAGAATGATGGATAATTTTTAATGGCATATCGATCAGCGTATATAATTATTCCAAATTGGGCATTATCGTGTCAAATATATTTTTGATGTAACTGTCAGTGACGGACTCTCAGTTTCATAACACGTTAATAATAATGCAGCCATCTTGTATATACGGTGCATAATCTTTTTGGTTTTGTCGAACGTTAGTTGCATGTACACGGTGAAAGTTGGTGAATCATTAGTTTAGAGGATATCAGGAATTATAACCATAAGGCTATTCGGTTGAGGAAAGTTTCGCCATTTTACATTGAGCTGCACGAGAGTTTTAATCCGATATAAAAATTACGTGATGATCCGCGTGAATTATAGAAAATTGAAATGAAAATAAATAATAATAATAATATTGCAAACTTATTTTCGCTGAAACATAAATAGTTTTAGAACAACGGACTCTTCGATTTCTTCTGAAAATGTCTTCAATGAAATAATTTGCGATTGAAATAAAATGCGAAGATAAAGGCCTTTTTTTTCAAAAACTCTCGCAATTGTATGGAAAAAAATGCGAAGACGAATGGATCTGTCGGATTTTTCTAAAAACTGGTAATTCAAAAGAAAAAAAGTATATGAAAGTTTCAGAGATTCCAGAGATTTTTCGAAATTAAAAATATCGATTATTTATATTTTTTTTTCATAAAAAAAATCCAAATACTCGTACGAGAAAAGGAGAAAAATGAAGTAGAAGTGAAACTTTACCAATTCTTTTTAATAACTGGTAACTGAATGGAAAAATGAGGAAGTGTGTTCGAAATGTAAATATTGATCAGCGGAGAGATATCGTTCAATTTTTTATTGTAAACAAACACAAAAAGCAGTAAAGTACAGGGAAATGAACTTGTCCATTCATCCTAGAAACACTCGTACACATAACTCTGTGTAACCAGCTGTAACCACCTGCGAGAGTTCATGCGATACGTAAAACGACGAGAGAGCAAACAGTTAGAAAATAACGTTTTGTATAGCGAGTAGAGAAATACTGTGTTGTTCCCTTTCACTGTCGACCTCGCCTAGCCTCCTCGTTCGCGTACTTATCGAAACATATACCCAAATGCCAGAGAGCAGTTGTCCACATTACCCTTGCATTCGATCTCACCCAGTTAATTAAACAATTCAACTTACCGAAGTTATTGAATAAAAACTGAAAAAAATTAATGACAAAAAACAGGGAAATGAATGAATAAAAACTGAAAAAATAAGAATGAAAAAAATAGCGAAATGAATTAATAAAAACTGAAAAAAAAATAATGAACAAAAACAGCGAAATGAATAAATAACAAGTGAAAAAAAATTAATGACCAAAAAACAACGAAATGAATGAATATAAACTGAACAAAAAATAAATACGAGTACGAAATACTCGAGTGATTAAAATTATTTTTAAACAATAGGTAATATAATGTGGATTATAATGAGTCATAAATTTCCGAAATTCATATTTATTTTATTATCAATAAACAAATTAATAGATTTAAAATAATTTGTTTTTAATAGAATACTTGATTTAATTCGAAATAAATAAGAAAAAATTTTATTAAATTTTTTTACAAAATTTCAATAAATTATAATATTTCTCATTTGAAGATTATATTTTTTAGGTTATTTTTTTATGATTTTTGTATTTAGTTATTATTATTATTATTATTTATCTTATTTTTTAATGATTTTTTAAAATAATTACATTTTGAATGGCCAAAATTTCCGCGTTATTTAAACGAGAGTGTCAAATCGAATTATAGTCTTTTTTTAGTTTTATATATATATATATGGGGCATTCCACGCAAAATCGACCTACGTCAGACCCTTCCATTCTTTGATTTGGCTGAAAATTTTATATGTTGTATGACCCATTGAAAGAAGCTCTCTTGATTTTTTTCAGATTTTTTCGTCCATACACTTGTGAGATATGATTTTTTTTTTCAAAATTCGATATTTTTTTCTTGAAATGACTGTAACTCTCCCAAAAATCGACCAAATCACACTTTTTTTTAGAAAGGTTGGTTTTTCACCGTACTGTTAGAAAAAAAAAATACAAAAGAATGATTAATATTTGTATTCCGTATTTTTTCTCAATTTAAAGCAAAATGACATCGGTTTTAAGATGTTTGCCCTTTTTAATTTTTTTCAAAAAATTTACAAAAAATCTTTGACCAATTAAATGGTTTTTAAGATTAGTTCCGTCATGGGCAGATTTTTCATTATACTTTTTTTCTCACTTTGAAAAAAAATTCATTTTTTTCCGGTCAATTTGGATCAAAATGAACTTTTTGTTTTTTTTTTTTTTTTTTAATTTAGGTTTTTACCAGACTCTTGGAAAAAATTACGAAATAATGATTGAAAGTCGTCCCCTTTATTTTTTTCGATGTTTAAGCAAAAAATCATTAAATTTAAGATGTTGGACACTTTTGATTTATTTCAACAAATTCACAAATAAAACTTTGACCAATTAAATGATTATTGAGACCAGTCCCATCGTGGAGAGATATTTTTTCATGTCTCTATTCTTAGATTCAAAAAAATTTTCATCTTTTTTTAGTCAATTCGTACCAAATAGGACTTTTTTATATTAGAAATGTTGGTGTGAAAGAAAATATCAAAAAAATAGTTCGATTTGGTCCAAATTGACTGAAAAAAATGAATTTTTTTTTTTCAAAATAAGAAAAAAAAATATAAGGAAGAATCTGTCCACGATGAGACTGGTCTCGAAGATCATATAAGTGGTCAAAATTTTTTTGTGAATTTTTTGAAAAAATTTAAAAAGGGCAAACATCTTAAGACCAATGTTTTTTTGCTTTAATTTGAGAAAAAATATGGAATACAAATATTAATAATTCTTCAGTATTTTTTTTCTAACGGTACGATGAAAAACCAACCTTTCTAAAAAAATAGTTCGATTTGGTCGATTTTCCAGAGAGTCACAATCATTTTAAGAAAAAAACATCGAATTTTGACGAAAATTCATATCTCACAAGTGTATGGACAAAAAAATCTGAAAAAAATCAAGAGAGCTTCTTTCAATGGGTCATACAACATATAAAATTTTCAGCCAAATCAAAGAATGGAAAGGTCTGACGTAGGTCGATTTTTCATGGAATGCCCCATATAAATTTTTGATCGAATTACAATTTGTTTTAGCGATCTGTATGGCTGTTGGAGTGAGCGTTTATCCATTGGGTTGGGATTCTCCAACGATTCGTGCAGTTTGCGGTGCTTCCGCGACGAGATATTATCCCGGTGCATGCGCAATTAGATGGGCTATACCACTCGCTGGTATAGCTGCCCTCGACGCGGTTACTCTCGCTGCTCTTGCATTTATACTCGCGTCGAGACACGTGAGACTTCAGCCTGAGCCGTTCAACAACGGATCGTTGTACAAAGGTCAGTTATCCTTTTTTTTCTTTTTTTTTTTTTTTGAGAAAAATAAAACACCTTTGGCTTAATTATATTTTGAAGCAACTCGAAAGAAATGAAATTTATGAATTTTCGATTATTTCGATTCAAACACCCTTATCTTCATATACAATTTTGAAAATATTGTTTTTGTATTATGCTTCATTTTGAAATTATAAAAAGAAAAACAAATTTTCAAATTGAATTTCGTTTAACATTTACTGAGGTGCAGTTTCTAGTTTTAATGTTTATACTCAGCAAATAAAATGTTATTAGTTTCAACTCCTTAAGGCAAAATATCTGATGCAGACTAGTCAAATGAGTGCTAAATTTTAAAAATACATTTATGCAAAGTTCAATGCACTAATTAAATGAATTTGCGCTTGATTTGTATTGCAGCATCTCTTATTAACCTAAAAAAATATTAATAGCAATAGATTTGCAAAACCTTCAACTGATAAATGTAAAATTCCATGATGCCATATTTTCATCGACATTTTTCAAAGAATAATCCATATTTTTCAACCAATTTTAATGCACCACGTCTTATTTCGTTCCTCAAGAGATCTTCTACGAATTCACCATGTGGATTATTTTCTGAATTTCATCGTTTTACTGCTGCAGCCAATTGTTTAATTGACTCAAAAAATGTTTATAAACCAATTGCTGTAATTTTCATATTAACAAGTTTAGAAAAAAAACCTACGAGGTGAATTCGTAGAGGATCTCTTGAGGGACAAAATAAGACGTAATGCATTAAAATCGGTTGAAAAAAATATGTCATCATAGAATTTTGCAGTTATCAGTTGATGATTTCGCAAATCCATCGATATTAAATTTTTTTTAATTAATAAGACCTGCAGTAATGCACATCAACCTTCAATTAATTTAATCAGTGCATCGAACTTTGCATAAATGTATTTTGAAAATTTAGCACTCATTTCTTAATTCAGATTCCATTGATTTAGATCTCTGAAAGTTTGATTAAAAATTGATTTTCGTAGTTTTTTTTATTATTTAATGACGAAATGTGAAAATTTGGCTCAAATTTCCTTGAATGAACAAAATGAATATTCAATGCATCAGCTTTGAGATTTAAGTTTCTAAATTGAAATCTAATCTGAATTAATCAATTTTGAAACCTCAATAAAATTAGGCGAATAATAAAGATCTCATTTGTTCGAGTCTCTGCTCATTTAATTGAAGCTCGATTTTCATTAATTTCCACCAAATAGTTCGATGAGAAAATATGGATCGAATTTATTGAACGAGAAAGAATAGAAATTGTATTATAAATAAAAAATCGAATTTTTCAGGCGAAGTAAATCCTGGTTACGTAAATGAGGCTCAGAGCGTTGCAGGATCTCGAAAATCTCTGTCATTGAGACCGGTATTGCTGGTAGCACCACCGGAACAGGATCGCTACAGCGAGCTCTCAAGAGCAAAGTCACATTCTCATCACAGTCTTTATTCTCCGGCTCCATCGCATCCGGTTCACACGTTGTCGACCAACACTCTCAATCACTCTCAGCGCAATTTTCAGCTTTGAATATCAGGCGATAAAAAATGAGAATTACAAAAAAAAATCCCGAATGTTGACAGATCGTCGATAATCTTGTCAGCTTGCCATACGTCGGGATAATCCTCACTTAAACGTGACTGATTTTTTTTTACTCTTAAATATAAGATCTTTTGTGAATTATAATTTGTCGTACCGTTCGAGATTTTGCGTCGTAAATAATGAGATAAGAAATTCAAATATTTCTCTTATCGCGTATGACAATCGAAGTCAAATTCTTTTATAATTTCATGAATTATTTAATGAGCATTGTTATTTGAAATGAAGATTTATCAACTGAAAAAAATACCAGAATTATAAATACAAATTCAGAATTTTTTGAAAGGACCTCTCATTTAATTTTTTTGTATTCGTGACGATGTGGAACTTTAATTTTAGTTAATTAAAATAAAATTTATTCAACGATATAATCATGTTTCTCTACATTTAATTCTCTGAAAAAATATTAATTAACATTTTAGGTTTTTCCAGAATAAAGTTAGAAAAAATGACTTCCAATAATGCAATGTTTAAATAGAGTAATTTTCTCCTTTTTTTCATTACTCCAGAAAATTTAAAGAATGTTAATGATAAACGTTAATTTTATGTATTGGCATATTTTCTGCCAAAGTTTTAATTCAAACCACATTATTTCGTTGTAATTAAAACAAAATATTCCTGTATAAGTCTCGAGATTTGTATATGTATTGCAATAAATTGTTAAAAGATTGTACATATTTCGGAGCAATTTTATTTTTCCTTCCTAATATGAATTGTCATTGGTATCGTATTACGGGACCAATTGATTCAGCCTCATTTCTCCAATTTACTCGTTGCTAAAGTCGTTATTATTCACGCAAATAAATGTATTCAGTATTGACGCCGTATTTATAAAAATGAGCTTTTCAAATAAACTTAGGGTCTACGATTCCCCGAAAATTGATTAAAATCAAATTTAAATGAAAAAAAAGTAATTGCATTGATTGATTGAAATTGATTGAATTCGAGCAAAGTTTGAGCCCAAATTCGAACATTAGAACTTTTAAATATCGATCATTTTTCCGAAAACTTTAATATATTTGTTCGAGAAAAAAACACTATTCTGTCTTAGCAAGAAAAAGTTCAAAATTAAATTAAATTACTTTTAATTAATTATTAAAATTAAAATTAAAAAAATTAAGCCGTAATATTTATTACTTTTAATTTAGGAACAGTTTAATCGGGATTTGTGAATTCCAAGGGTTTTTAGAAACTGCAATTTTACTAGTATATTTAAGGGACAACACCATTGTGACCCCCTGTTTTTTTCACATTTTTCAAGAATTTTTTTTTGTGGGAAAAAAAGAGATATTCGAAAAAATTTTTTTGGGTTTTGTTCCTTGTTTATTAATGTATCAAAAAACATTTTTTTCACATTTTTCATGCCGCATGGTGGCGCTGGGGAAGCTCTCGCGTCAGGTGCTGTCATCTCCGCAGTGATTCGCGGCACGCAGCAGAACTCTCTTCAACGTCGATCTGAAAAAAAAATATCGAGTGTTTTCGTTAATAATATGATATTTTGAAAAGAAGTACATAGGGATTTGGAAAAATATTGATTTTTAAAAAATAGGCACGCCTTTGAAATGAAAGAATGATTTTTGAGCAAAATTTCTCGTCGTAAATAGGCTATAACTTTTATAATTATTGAGGTATCGAAAAAATCTTATGTACTTCTCTAGATAATCTACTTTTGTTGATACAGTAAAAATTTGAAGTCGATCGGATAAAAATTGCTCGAGTTCTGCTGCGTGCCGCACTCAAAAAAGTGGTTTTGAGAAAAACGCGTTCAAAGTTGGGACCCCGAGCGTCGCGGACCGCTGCACCGCTCCACAAAATATTCAATATCTACGAAAATAATTATTTTTTCGACCTGGGTCCAACGGCATTTCAATCTTAAAAGTATTTTAGATTTTTTAAAATGGTTTTCAAAAAATCGATTTTTTGAAGCCGTCACAGTGGTGTTGTCCGTTAACCCTCCGTCACACGCGCTATGAGCGAATCGCCACATTTTTTTTACTTTTGCATTAATCAACAAAAATTGGTAAATAATACACTTGTGACAATTTAGCTATTTCTGTATTATTATTGGTAGAACGCAATAAAACAGAAATTTATACGATAATTTTCAATTTATACTCTGTAAATAATATTTAACCTTGCGCGGATCATATGGGTCATTTTCGACCCATAAATCCAGCAAAAATAAAGCCAGCAAAAATCATATGATCCGCCGAGGGTTAATATGACTAGCGGCAAGAAATGCGGTGTTTCCCCGCTAGCGCGTGTAGAGTCGTACATATGATTTTACGTTCGACGTTGCCATATATCTCACTACTGAACACTTGAGTACCCAACGGCGCGCGCATATGCGCATAAGAACGAAATGCCAACACTGTAAAGCCCAAAAGCATTGCAGCGATTCTCCGCGACGCGTGCAGCGACGTGTGGAATTTTAGCAGGGTTAAACTTGTTTTTACTACAATTTGATACAATCCTGCTCTTATTAGCAAATCCAATAGTTCTAAATTAAAAAAAAAAAACACAGTATTGTGACATGCAGTGTTGTAAATTAAATTAATATTTTGATATTCTATACACTGATGAACGTCATAATTACTTTTCTTTTTAATCTTAAAAAATGGAGAAACGAGGCTGAATGATACAGTAACGAGAGATCTAAAATTTTGAGTGAAAAATGAATTCAAACTGAAAAATGAAAGAAAAATGAAAATCGAATTTTTATAAATAAAAGCCTTAAGACCAAACGAACTTTGAAATTGGTAATATAAATGAATGAACACAATGATGTAAATCGATTTGATCAAATAATCTAATTATTTAAATAATTTATGTATTCAAATGATTTCATGGAAATCGAAAGTGTCGTTCCGTGGAAAATGTTGAACGCGTTATTTTCCGGAGTGCACGAACGATTCATTGTTTAAATATTACGTTGGCAAAGCACACACCTATTTTGTAATAATTTTTCCTCTTAATTGTTTATTTCAACGAACAGACACAAATTGACTGGTATTTAAGTAAGAAACGTCGGCTTAGTCGACGACGAAAGTTGGAGAGAACGAACAAGAGAGGCTAGACGAGTGAATCGTGTGAAAAGTGTGACGACAATCATGAGACTATTGTGACTTTCCAGATCGTGAGTTCACAAACAATGCCATTTAAACGAAGTCCCTTTACAGGCACGAGAGCAGATCTCCGGGTTGATTTACGTAACGAAGAACGTGTCCGAGGATAAAAAAAGAAAAAATGAGTCGTCATTTTGACTAGTGTATTTAGCGATATGATACAGGACAAATTTTTTCATTACAATTACTCTATTTCGTACAATCGTATATCAAGCTAATCCAACAATTCATTTTTGATCGAATTTTTATGTTTGTTGTCAAATTTTCACATCTTTTGAACAATTATTTTTTATTCGAAAGTAATTGGACGTTTATTGCGCGTATGATACAAGAAATATCTGACGATTAATCGTCATCATGATGTCCAACTTTTCTTTTTTATCAAATTATTTTTTGTTAATTTTTTTATTTTTATTTTTTATCAATTTCAGAATGATCGTTTTTTATCGATAATAATTTGAAGTTTGTTACGTATATGAAATATGGAATACGCGATGATTAATCGTCGTAATATTGTCCAACTATTTTTGTTTGCCCAATTCATATTTTTCCAATTTTTTTGTCATTTGCACAATGATTTTTTTGTTTCGAAAACAATTTGACGTTTATTACATATATGGTACAAGAAATAACCGAAGATTAATCATCGTAACATCTGATTTCTTATCATCCTAGAATAAATATTATCAATCGAAGAAATAATTATCTAAGAAACGAGCCAATTTCGTCGCTGTCGAACTATATATTTTTGTCCTTTTTGTACACCAACCTAAGAGGCATTTATTTTTCTTTTTATATACTGCCCAAAAAAGCCTCTGAGTCACACGAGATCGAAAAAAAAGGTAACGATCTATCACGACCGTTTTCTTTAAACAAATTTTTTCATTACACATATATCAATCGCTACACACACACTCATTATGTTCTAACGACTTTTTATCACTAAAATATCAACAAAAAAAAACGCTAAGATAAAACGTCGAAAGTTGCGATTTATAGTGTATTAATTTGCCACAAAACGCAAGTGGAAAACAGATCAGAAATGAAACAATACAAAAATAATACACACTGGAAGAATTGTAACGTAAAATTTCAAAAAATGAGAATCAAAATTCACGATCAGGTCTCGGAATTCGAGCAGAAAATTGTAATTTTGTGATAAAACTTTGCTTCGTTGCATTTCACCAAAAATGCTATCCATGATTCTTCAATTTCCTAACACAAAAAAATTACCTCCCTCGTATTTTTTATAGAAATAATATAAACTGATTTTATTTGAAATTTCCTGAAAGGGACTCAAAACCTAAATGTCTTATTCAACATTTTCGACATCTTGGCAAAATAAAAACAAAAACAATTTCGATTCATTCCAACGGTGCAACCTTAACGAATCAGCGAGTCCCAAAATTTTTTTTTAAAAAGTCCCATTTTGCCCGGTTGACACCGAGCGAGGGGAAAAAAGTCCCATTTCGGACTCGGGGCTTAAGTCGACAAAAGTGACCCCAAATGGAGTCCCAAATGGGACTCTTTTTCCCTCGCTCGGTGTGAACCGGACGTGACGTCATCAGTCCCAAACTGGGGCTCGGAGTCCCAAATAGGGACTTTTCTAAAGAGTGAAATCTCTAAAAAAAAGTCCCTAAATGGGACTCCGAGCCCCAATTTGGGACTTTTTCTTTGCTTCTCGTTCCGGCCACAGCGTGGCGCAGAGTCAAGCGCTTTCGCGAGCACGCATCATCCGCCGGGTGGGCATATATTACCGCAGCCGTAACATTATGTGACCGTCTGAAAAGACGGTATCGTGTAGAATGCCAATAGGTATACACATAGCGAATCGCTTGTTCCGATTGCCTCGCTCGAAAAAGTCCCAAATTGGGGCTCGGAGTCCCAGTTTGGGACTCTTGACGTCACATCCGGTTCACACCGAGCGAGGAGAAAAAAGTCCCATTTGGGACTCCATTTGGGATGACTTTTGTCGACTTAAGCCCCAGTCCCAAATGGGACTTTTTTCCCCTCGCTCGGTGTCAACCGGACGTGACGTCTTCAGTCCTAAACTGGGACTTGGAGTCCCAACTAGGAACTTTTTTAAGAGTGAAATCTCAAAAAAAGTCCCTATTTGAGAATCTGAGCCCCAATTTGGGACTTTTTATTTGATTCTCACTCCCTCAAGCGCTTTCGCGAGTGCGCATCATCTGCCGAGTGGGCATATATTGCCGAAGCCGTAACACTTTGTGACCGTCTGAAAAGACAGTCTCATACAGAATACAAATAGGTATACACATAGCGAATCGCTTCTTCCGGTTGCCTCATTCGAAAAAGTCCCAAATTGGGGCTCGGAGTCCCAGTCTGGGACTCCTGACGTCACATCCGGTTCGCACCGAGCGAGGGGAAAAATGTCCCATTTGGGACTCCATTTGGGATGACTTTTGTCGACTTAAGCCCGAGTCCCAAATGAGACTTTTTTTGGGACTTATTTTAGGGACTCGCTGATCCATTAGGGAAGACCCAAAACTAATTATTCGTTACTAATTATGAGTTTAAAAAACTTTTTTATCTTCAAGCAGAGCATGTCATTTTTTAAAATTGCACAGGAGTAGATGAACGAGAATTTTTGTCGTGGAGCCCAATAAAATTTATACGACTTTCGAGAAAAATTCTCAGACAAATACGAACTTTTATTAAAAACAAATTTTTTTCTTACATTCTTTAAAAAATTCCAAATAAAGAACTGCGTTAAGTTTATGTTCGAAATATTTTGCTCGGCACAAAAATTTGCTAGTTAATCCGGGAAATTGTTTTATAATATGACGATAAAAAAAAAAAATTTATATCGTTTTGATAAAAATGAAAATCCAGTTTATTAATAATCTGAAGAATTTCGTGTTTTCTTTTTGTGTTTTCTCACGGTAATTATTCAAGTATAATGTTCTTTCAGTGTATAATGAGGCTGTAAAGGCGTTTATGCGAGACTTGCCATTTTTTCTCAATATACAAGATGCCATATTTATATATAAATATGTCCCTGTGCGCTTACAGGCCTGTAAGGGTCGATCGTCCGCGCCACATGTAAAAACATACACGCAAGAAGCGTGTTTATGGTTTAACAGCTTGTGACTTACGAAGATTCCGTTAAAAGTGTATTTTACAACCATTCGAGTTATTAGTCCTTCATTTCGATCGTTCACATCGCTCAGAAGCATAATTACGAACGACACAAGGTCCTGTAAATTCCCGAGAAAATGTTAGTGTCGATGAGCTCGCCAATGAGTACTTTGCAGTTGAGAAATCACTTGGAAAAATTCAAAACTTCCGTATAAATACTTGAAATAATAATAATAAACTTAATAATAATGTAATAAATAAAAATAATCTAATTTAATATTATTTTTTATAACTACTTGATTTTTCATTTCAATTTACATCTGACCTAGACGAGAAATATATTTGATTAAAATTCTTATTCATCGAATAATCGATTGTTTGTTTGTTTTTTTTGCTGTTTAATTTTAATTATTTTATAACAATTCTTTGCCAACGACAATTCCGCAGGGTTGAACAATTCCTGTGTTTACGAGTCTCGGCCTTTTTATCGTTGTTTTGCTCTCGTCCTTTTTCAACAATTCTTCGATCGAATAAGGATTTTTTTTTCTCTGCGGTTGCTGGGCTTGCCGATTTTCCAGCGTTTCACGATCCATCGTTTTACGCTCGGTCGTATTCTCCGAAATTCTTGAGTTCGTACCGGAATCTTCGACGACCGTTGAACTCGGACTTTCTCGAGAATTGTCAAAGTGACCGTTCGTTACAGGGGTCCCGTGTCTCACGAAAGCACTTCGATCGCTTCCGATTTTTTGCCCCAATTCCAATATTATCGGCGAACTCTGAAACGATTTGTAATTGTCCTGCGACTCGTTGTTCTCGTCGAGATCACTTTTGTCCAGTGAATCGTCACTTCCTGCCATCGAACTCGAACTCGATTTTAACTCGACTTGACCTTGACCGTTTTTTTGTTCGGACAAACGTTCCGTGTCCAGTGATCTAAAAAAAACATCGATCTCGTTAATCTCTCGAGGCCTGGCGCCATAAATTACTCATTTAATAAAAATAAAGCCAAAGCTCATTTTTAATTATTAATAAATAAAATAAGAGCTTTTTTAATGAATTTATAAATAAGTTTCAATAATGAAAAATCAGAATTTTGTATTCTTTTATCAGTAGATTTGGTTTCTCGTAAATTTTACTTTGCTCGAAACACAATAACTTCATTCCTCATACGAAGTTTGTAATAACTTTGTTAAATTAGAGATTTGCACGGTGAATGCCCATATTTGAAAGTTTAAAAACGTTTACTGAAAAATATTTGTTTTGAAGCCTGTGGTCTCGATATTTTACTATTTGGAACTGGTCAAATTTTGGTAAACTTTTTTTTTTTATTTAACATTCAAGTTCGAGGTTTATGGCAAGAATTGATTCGTTTTAGTTGCCCTTGCAGCACATAAAAAAAATAAATATAACGATATTAAGTTCGAATTTATAGTAAAGTTATAATTTATGGTTTCGATTGCGATGGCAATTTTTGCATTAAATTAAAAAAATGAAGCTGTTTCAATAAATTCCGAACAATTTTTCTCTTTGTGTGCTTCCATACAAAATAAATATTTTTCAAATGGACAAACTTGTTGAGTTTTGTGAATAAGAACGGGTTTGACACGTTTATACAATGATTTCGTAACGATCTTTACGACCGCCTGTTTTTTTTTTTACATTGCTTATAAAATGATTTTTTTTCTTGGTGCAATCTTGTTCGCGATGGCAATCGAGCAATATAAACTGTGGATGTTGATAATTAAGATTCGCGGGGGTATCGGAACAAGCATGGCCACGCGAAGACCCTCTCGTAAAATACGTTTATTATATACACTTACGTGAATGCCTGCATTCCGTGGTGCAAGTGCAAGGTGGTCGCCTGATAAAGGGACGAGTAGAAGCCGCTTGGATTCCACGTTGTTGCCCCCGAACCTCCCGATCCCGTGGATATGTGAAGCGGACCCAAGGATCCTGGATAGAATAGCTGATAGTCCGTTCTCATCAGAGCTTCTGCGATACAAACATCAAAATCATGAACAAACGAGAGTATATAAAAATCAAGTGCTAAAACCGGTCTAAATTCAGTCACGAATGAAAAAAAAAAGAAATATCTGTAAAAACAACACAGAAAAAATTGTGTTAAATACCAACGTCTTCGGGATTTTTTAAAGCGACAAATCTTGAGTGAAGTTAGTAGAGATAATTTTTGAAAAAATCATTTTTAAGACATTTTCATGAAATAAAAAAATCATTAAATTGTACAATAAGTTACGTAGTCAACAATCTCATTTGAGCTTCTCGCAAAACACAGACATCGAACTATGAATAATAAAAAGAAAAAAAAGTATTTTTTTTTCAATGGTCGAGAATTTAGTTCCGAATTTAAATGATCAAAATCAACAGTAATTGTAAAAATGATATGTAAAAATTATTGAATGGAAACTTTTTCAGAATTTTGAAATACGAAGCTTTTTTTCTATAATAATAAATTTTTCTCAAAGTACAAAACGAACACGGAATTATCCAGTAAATTAATGAGCCTCGAAGAAAAATTATAATTTCCCAATTTTCTTTTCAAACAGCCGAAAAATCAAGAAATTTTGAAATTCCGAATCCAAGGTATAACCATCGAAAAAAGTGCTCGAGGGTGAAAGACTGAACGGAGGAGAAAACGATTCCGCCTTTGGCAGGTTGGAAAAAGGGTCGAAGAAGTTGCGTGTTTGAGGTTCGACTATACTGACGTTTCAATCATTAAGCTCCGGGGTATCCCTCATTTCCATATCTGTGCAGTTTCACAATAAGCTGCATTTATATATTTATATGTATGTGAACCCGCGGAACCCTTAAGTATCTATATATTTAAATATATTGCTCAAAAGTACGTGTAGATTATCTGGACGCGTAAAATTATGCAAAAATACAAGAGTTCTGAATAAAAGGACATAACTCGAACGCGTTAGTGAACACAGTAATCCATGTTTTTTTTTTTTTCATTAGCATTCCATATATGGAGCATTCCATGCCAAATCGACTTACGTCAGACCCTTCCATTCTTTGATTTGGCTGAAAATTTTATATGTTGTATGACCCATTGAAAGAAGCTGTCATGATTTTTTTCAGATTTTTTTGTCCATACACTTGTGAGATATGATTTTTTTTTTCAA
The DNA here is from genome assembly GCA_963989365.1 of Rhimphoctona megacephalus. Classification (NCBI taxonomy): domain Eukaryota; kingdom Metazoa; phylum Arthropoda; class Insecta; order Hymenoptera; family Ichneumonidae; genus Rhimphoctona; species Rhimphoctona megacephalus. The sequence continues at coordinate 24,622,060 of OZ022420.1, forward strand.
AATTCGATCTTTTTTTCTTGAAATGACTGTAACTCTCTCAAAAATGGATCAAATCGAACTTTTTCTTTTAGAAAGGCTGGTTTTTCACCGCACTGTTAGAAAAAAGAATACGAAATATTTGTATTCCGTATTTTTTCTCAATTTAAAGTAATTTAAAGCGAAATGACATCGGTTTTAAGATTTTTGCCCTTTTCAATTTTTTTCAAAAAATTTACAAAAAAAGTTTGACCAATTAAATGATTTCTGAGACTAGTCCCATCGTGTGTAGATTTTTTTATTATTCTTTTTTTCTCATTTTGAAAAAAAATTCATTTTTTTTCCAGTCAATTTGAATCAAAATGAACTTTTTGTTTTTGTTTTTATTTAGATTTTTACCAGACTCTTGGAAAAAATTACGAAATAATGATTGAAAATCATCCCCTATATTTTTTTCAATGTTTAAGCAAAAAGTCATTAAATTTAAGATGTTGGACACTTTTGATTTATTTCAACAAAGTCACAAAGAAAACCTTGATCAATTAAATGATTTTTAAGACTAGTCCCATTGTGGAGAGATACTTTTTCATATTTCTTTCTTAGACTCAAAAAAATTTTCATTTTTTTTATTCAATTCGTACCAAATAGGACTTTTTTATATTAGAAATGTTGGTGTGAAACAAAATATGAAAAAATAGTTCTATTTGGTCCAAATTGACTGAAAAAAAATGAATTTTTTTTTCAAAATACGAAAAAAAATATAAGGAAAAATCTGCCGACGATGAGACTGGTTTCAAAAATCATATAATTGGTCAAAGTTTTTTTGTGAATTTTTTGAAAAAATTTGAAAAAGGTAAACATCTTAAAACCGATGTCATTTTGCTTTAAATTGCTTTAAATTAAGAAAAAATATGGAATACAAATATTAATCATTCGTTCATATTTTTTTTTTTAACGGTACGGTGAAAAATCAACCTTTATATAAAAAAAAGTTCGATTTGATCGATTTTTCAGAGAGTCGCAGTCATTTGAAGAAAAAAAAACATCGAATTTTGACGAAAAATCATATCTCACAAGTGTATGAACAAAAACATTTGAACAAAATCAAGAGAGCTTCTTTCAATGGGTCGTACAACATATAAAATTTTTAGCTAAATCAAAGAATGGAAGGGTCTGACGTAGGTCGATTTGGCGTGAAATGCCCCATATATATAAATATTCGCAAATGGGTAAGAAGACGTGAAATAACGATGAATGAAGTAAAATGAGCAATAAACGGTTGTCTGGCATTGAACGAATCTGCAGGAAGGGCAGGTGTTTAAGTTAAGATTAGTCGAGGCCGTGTGGCTTCGTCGTTTTATCTCGATTGTAAACGTACATAAGTCTTAACGACCGACATACTTGTCAAACACTATTTTCATTCACTTTTTATTCGTCCCAAGAGATTAACCCTCATGTGGCGCATTCCCCGTAAGTAAGCCACTTTTTTCCGAATAATAAACTTGCTCAAATGTTTCTCATTGTTTGACAGTTTCTCAATACTCTTAATCATGCATTTTTATTGTCAAATTATAAGAAAAAAAATGATTTTAATTATAAAATTCGATTAATTGATTAAAATCAATTTGATTTGATAGAAATTACCTCTTGTTTCGGAATTCGTGGGCACGTGAGATTGATAAGACGAACTCGTCGAGCCACCCTCCATCGGTGGATGCTCGGTGTGCAAACCGTTGCCTCGTAATATACGATTGACCGACGAGACCGAGGGCAAGCTTTGTGGATCGCAGGCCCCTTGTCTTGCCAATTGTTCTCTTATCTCCCAAGCGAACATCGTCGGTTGTTCCTGCTTCATACGTAATATCTTCTTCACCACCGTTGGCGTTGCTACTTGCTGCAATGGTGAAATTCTCTGTCAAGTAATAATACATAATCTTATAATCATAAGTATTGTCAATTTATCCATTGTTTTCGTTAATGCATAATTCACTCAAAATATCCTTTAATATTTCAACATTTCCTAATATATTTACCAATTATACAAATCTGGATAAATATTTTACGTTTTATTTTTAATATTGGGATTAATTATCGAGAAAACTTTCACAGGTTAATTAATTAATTTTCAAAATTTTGTCTTTCGATGTCTTCGATTCGAAGTTACTTTGATTTCTAGGAATAATAATTCATACAAAATCGTGTTTGTCTTACAACAAAAAATGTACATATTTTTACAATAACAGGAAATCTCTTGAAAAACGTATGACGTATTCTATTTTTTTTTTTTTTTTTAATTATAATAAAATTTGAAAAAAATGAATAACCAATTAATTAACCAACTAAAAACGACGCGATCATTTTAACTTTGTTTTATACTTTTTTTTTTTAAATAAACAGAATTTTCATTCATTATTCCTGCTAATCGTGTTAATTTAACAGTAAAAATGAAATTACGCGTTAAAAAAACGACAAAAATGGCCACATTTATCAAGCTTCTGCTGGCGTAATCGAGCTTAATCGATTCTCAAATTATTTCGTAGAAATTGAACCAGCGAGATATAACGTCACATGAAAATATGATAAATAATAATGTGTATTATTTTTGTACATGTGAAAGCGTCAATGATACGAATATAGGTCGTGTAAACAGAGGGATGAAGAAGAACGAGTTGTTTCTTTCGCGATGGTCAGGTATGATCGATATCGCGGTCACGTTCGATCATCGCTATAACGTGAATTCATCCTGGCCCACGTTCACGATCTTGTCGAGAGATTATTCAAGAAAAAAAAGAATTACACCTATGCACATAAAATATAAATATATATAAGGAATGGTATAGAACAAGCAGAAAGTTCTGTTTTGCAGCTCGGAAATAGCCCTCGAAACACTTTGCGGTGTGGAGCGAATCTAATCTACTTCAGACATCGAAATATATCGAGAGAAGAAACCTTTTTTTTACATTCATTGATTCTTTTTTTTCCTTCTTCTAAAACTTCATTTTTGTTGCGATTATTATCGATAGACGTTCGAAAATGGAGTCTGCTATAAAATTTTTAATCGACTTATTATCGATAGAATATCTACGTGTATGTGTGAAATTGATAATTAGTTTTTGATAGGGTGTCTATTTAAAAAGAACTGTATACATCGATCGGAAACAGCATTTGAGGAGATTGTTGCCAATTTATAGAACGTACGAACACTAATTCGAACCTCTTCCATATAAAATTCCTCAACAACTCGAGAACTATTGTGGGATGCCATATAGGCGAAGGTCCTGAGACGTCCATTTTACAAGGAATTTCAGAGCAATCTTCATCGAAAGAATATTAGCCAGGAAAAAGAACAATAAACACGTTCTTTTTCGTGCGAAAGGATGTTCTCAATAATGACGAAAAAGGGTGTCCCAGGGCGGGCTTCCCAATTTCCTACCAGTCGTTTGTTTTCCTCTTTTTGGCTCATCTTTTCGTCATCCGGTCATATACTTTGGGCGCATGAAATTAACGCCAGGAGCGACAATACGTAGAAAATTTACGAAAATGTATGTGGACGTATATGGGACACGAGGATGAAGGGAAAAGGACGAAAAAATACACATGCTGTTCACAGGTGAACCGATCCGGACAATCAGATAGCGAGTGAACGAGCAAAAGGTACTTTGCCTGATAGTAAGGGGTGTGCACGCGCGAGCGCCCCTTCACGTTAGAGTTTGTGTACTATTGCGTGTCTGGTTCTCATCGTCGTGGGATCCCGGAAGGCTCTTTCTCGCGATTGTATGTCTCGGACTTTGTCATCTGTTCGACACTGGCTCTCTTCGTCCCTTAGAACCCTTATTAATATATATATATAGAATTTAATGCATCGATGGTTAAGAAAGAAAAGGTCGTAACTCGCCCAAAGTAACGTACGAAGTAGTTTGGCTCGAGCCCCTTTAATTTACCAAATGAAAACGTAATCCACGCGTGGAAGGGACCGAAAGGCGAAGAACGAAAGTCCTGATCCCATATGTTTGTGCAGAGGTTCTCAATCACTGCTCGAAATAAAAATTTGAATTGCTAATAAATGGTAATGTACCCATAGTCGCGCGCAATCTCGATACGGAGGGATAATTTTATGGTAACGCGATGGAAATGTTATACGCACCGACATATTTTGAGATCGGTCATCTCTTTTGCGGTAAATCGGGTACTTCACGTGTGTGTAAACTTGAAGGGGTAAATCTACACATATGTATATATAAAATACGAAGATAGTAATTGGTGAAAAATAAAAGGGCGGATCCCACCCGTTTGAAAATTCAAATCAATGTATGGCTTACGCCATTTCGATTCTCATCGATCGATGTCCACATATAGGGCAGGGATTTTCGTACCTCCAGCAGATTTCTCTCAAGGGGGCGTTCTCCTGTCAACCGGAACGAGACTTGACGAGAACTCGTCAATTTTTTTTGCTTCTACTCATCTTCCCGAAACACGACTCGTTCGGCCTAAAGCAATTTCGTTCGAAAAAAAAAAAAAAAAAAAAAAAAAAAAAATTATATTCGCATAATGATCGAGAAATGATTATACGAATAAGAAATTTATTTATGCAATGTCGATGACTGACGAGGGCAGAAATTATGCGAATTTGCTCAATTTTTCCAGCGACGTGTGGGAGCTTCGTTCAAAAATATTTTATAATCATAAAAATGATACATAACTTGACAAAGTCTAAAATTTCGATCAGCACTCGACTGAAATTTGGCAATTCCATGCTGTTCATTATTGTCATGGTATAAATTTAAAAATTGATGAGAAACAAATGCACCTAGTGAAAAAACATCGAATGATTAATAATTAATGCATACATCTTTGTTTTTTTTTTTTTAAGTGGAGTACCACTGTTCGAACCACTTGAATTTCGTTTAACCCCCATCACAAGGGTTGCGAGACCTCGAAGCGTTTATCACACCATCAATATGCTTCGAGCCATAGATGACATCCTCAATAAATATATAGACAAACTAACTCACAGTCATACAGACAAAAATATGTGCGTAAATATATATGGTGCTAATAAACAAAAGGTTTGAACCCAAAGGGCTTTATGGATTAATTTCGAGGTGGTTAAGACCCTTTGTTTCTTGCGTTTCTACATGAGGTTAACCCTCGATGTACGTGTATGGTTAAACAGAAGGGTGAGAGATCGCGTGTTTCGAGCAGGGAGCATCTCAGATTATAATCTGACACTTCCGTCGTCGTCGTCGTCGTCGTCGTCGTCGTCGTCGACGTCGTCGACGTCGTCGTGGTCGTCATCGGTGACAATTACCCCACAACGCACTATATATATATATATATATATATATATATATATATATATATGTGTGTGTGTACATGTCCTAATAGCGTCCATTGTGACGGTTCGCAACGTTATGTACCTTGTCGAGGTGGTGCCTGTGTCTTTTGCAACAAACATCGTATATAGAAGCCAAACTGACCAACATTGTTTCGTGTATGGGGTTCAAGGGGACTTTTGCTCAAGGGGATGTGGAGGATGGCACAGAAGGGTTCTATTATTCCAGGATGTGCCATCGTGTGGAAATTGGCCAGGCAGGACGAAAGGACATCTGGCACTAAATGTTAGATAACCCAAACCGTTTGGACAGGTTCACCAACTCGATAATTATCTCAGTGAATTCTCTCTCTCTCTCTCTCTCTCTCTCTCTCTCTCTCTCTCTCTTTCTCTCTCTCGCTCTTTGTCCTGCATACGCTTTTACGCGACACCCTTTACAGGCTCTCCCTTACGATTCCTTTGCATTACATGTATGCAGGTATTGTTATATATCTATTTGGATATACAAACTGTAAGGATGTGTGGCTATCGATGATAACGGATATGCCGATTTTCAACACCCCTCGGACTCTGTTCTGGTCCCTTATGCTATCCGTTAGTTAATTTCCTGCTTGTCCCGCTTAAAAATTTTTTTTTATATCCCTACCTATTTTGCTGTTAAAAGTAATTAACTTATTGTCAAATTTTTATTATTATTTTGATTCGAAAGATTGTTTTGAATAAAAGATTCATTTTTGACAAAAATGTTTGCTGTTTTTGTTCTTTTCTACTTTATTTTTTGAGATGACCGAATAAGCTTTTATATAACAGTATTTTGCGTTTTTCTCACCGAAATTTATTTGAAGGACTAAATGTTCGTTGTCATGCATTGTCTGAGACACAAATAATTTTTGAAAGAATAAAAGGGAATTTGCGATTGAGATTTGGTGATATTTGCACAGAAATTAATCATCGTGTGACTTGGATTTTTGTTTTACTACCGATGTTTCTGTTGTTTGCTTTACTTAAGCTAATATGTTTGCATACAAAACGCTATCCGCGACTTTCGCTCCCTTTTTTTCTGAATCATGCACTGCGGAACGTAACCAAACCATCGAGTACAAGAAAAAAAGAGAGGGAGAGCTAGAAAAAAGGGACAAAAGTGTATTTACTCGGAGACATTTTAACGGATGTCACGAGGGGCGTGGGTACCGGTCGCGGAGCTCTCGTACGTAGATCTTAATTGCCAGATAACCGGAAACTCGTATACATGTGTGTGACCGACGACGGGAGTCCTCGACAATCCTGCAGACTTTGGTAGTTGCTCAAAATCGATCGCTATTGATCGTGACGTTCGATAGAGAAATGATGCTTTTTTACTCGTTTTCAAGGAACATACTTGTAATTGTTTCAAACTGAATATGTAAAAAGCTTTAATTTTTCTTCAGTTTTCATTTCAGTCATACAAATGATAACATAATTTTATTTGAAAACTATTTTTATACAAAAGGACGTTAGCACAAAATGTCAAAAGGGCAGCGTAAAGCTGTCATAAAAACCGAAATAATTGAAGAAGCCTGTCGCTTTTTAAGTGGCTCATTTTCCCTTAGTCCCCCATTTTTGTCTCGATCTATAATATTTTTAATCAAGTTTGGTCAAAATATAAAAACAATTTTTTTCGAAATCTCGAAGGCTCATCTAAAATGTTGTTTTTTGTTAAAATATTCGGCACATATTCAATTTTATTGAAAAATATTTTCGTGGGCACAAATTTTCAATGAACTACAACAAAAATTTAATATGCCGGCAATTTTAGCGGAATTTTATCATACTTGCAATTTTATAAGCTTTGTAATACTTGGCTAATTTTTAACGGGTCGATACTGTAAAACATTCGTCCAAAGAAATAAGAGGCCAAGTCAAAACTGCGAATGATATGTATATATATATATATATAAATAATTGGTTTTCCGTTAGTCTCTGGTTTCGATTATAGGAAAAAGTAAGAAAGAGAGAGAGAGAGAGAGAGAGAAAGATAAAAAAATAAGCATGTACAAGAGCCTCCTACTACGAAACGTTCCACTTTATTACAGTGGTGCTCGAACGTTGCATTTTTCATGAGACAATTTTCTATGTCGTGCTGTCGACTCATTATTATACTCAGTGCTTCCATACGTACGCGAGAGACTCAATACTACCACTAGCCATGAGTTCGCGTATCGTTCAATCCACGCAAATTTACAGTGCGACCCCTTCCCTCCATACGCCGCTATTTTTTCTTACAGCCTTATTCATAATCGACGAATTAAGAACAACACGAAACTGATAATAAAAATTCATTTGCAGGTACAAAATATGTAACGCGCACTTTTGGACAATGAAAAAATCGATTTTTCTGCATATTTTGAAGTCATTCATTAACAAAAAAAAATTCCAGGCTGTTTTCAAAAATTACTACGAAAAAACGTGGTGAAATTTTGAAGAATAATAAAAATAACATTTTTAAAAATTAAAAAACGTAGAATTTTTATAATATTTAGAACTTTTGGTGCGTAGTATTCAGAACGTTTGTTGCGATTTCCAAAAAAATTATGTTGAAGAATTTCTCGTTTGAATATTTGAAGGTGATTTTTTAAACGAATGCAAACTTGATCGAATCTACAAAAATTCGAACAAATTTCAAGTCAATCATTTCCATTGAGAATTGAAAATATTTCTAAGGGATAAAGACATGTCGCAAAAAAATTCGAATCGCCCTGTACACACGAGAGTGGTTGAAATTCTTTTTTTCAGGACAAGAGTAGCAGATAAAGAAAAAAGTATATATGCACACGTACACTTTTGTGTGTACGTTTGCGAATAAGGTACATAAAGAGAGAAAGAGAAAGAGAGAAAGAGAATCTCTCGTGCATCAAGAACGTTACCCACCGTATATGAAAACACGTGTAGATTTACGATAATTTGGCGATTAATGCCCGAATCAATTAACGAATTGTTATGCCCAAGGGATGAGTCTAAACTGCCATAAATGTTCTATAAATATACACATATATGCATATTTGACACGATTGAAAGATCCACAAGTTGCATCACGTGATAAAGAGCCCTTGAGCACGAAGTTTCGCAGCTCTCAGCGTTGATACGTGCACCAACAATAATTAAATGTAATTTAGTGTGTTATCATAAATTTTCTCTTTATGAGACTCCCTCTCTTTCTCGCCATTACTTTCTCGATAAATTATCCTCCCGTTTGTCTTTTATGTAACAAAGTACATTTAACCTGTTCGTAGGAAGTGACGCACGTATTATATAGTGTGACACTTACATTTCGTAGGGTGATTGTTGAGAAATGTTTATTCATGTTTGATTGTACTGATTAGCGAGTCTCTTAGAAATAACGAATTAAATGAGGCTACAGTTTTGTGAAAGATCAAATTAATGGTTGAATTTTAACGAAACAACTTTTCAAGGGATCTTTTACAAGGAAGATACATTCTGAGGGCCAATTTTTCATGGAGGAACACTTTAAAGGGTAAATTTTTAATGTAGGACAATAATGAAGAACAAATTGTAAGGAAGGAACAATTTATAATGGATATTTTAATAGAAGGAAAATTTAAAACATAATATAAAAAAGGGGTCCAGCATTTGAAAGACAAACTCTATCGAATGCTCGAATTCAATTGAAGAAAAACGAATTTTGTTTCTAAAAAATCGTTTTCAACTAAGGAAATATATTAAATCAATGAAATATTGAAAAATACTCGTGGGTGATACGAATATTGACCGTTTCGAAAGCAAAATTTCCTTGTAATAATAGAGTACAGGTGTGTAGTAGATTTAAGAGGATTATCTCTATCTACATGAAAGAGTCCCGGCCTGTTGTCACTCTTTTGACAACCGCCACTCACCTTCCCTTAGTCAGCAGGAAAACTACGGGGAAGGATTATACGCCCTCTTAGGTACGTTTTAATATTTCTACAACTCTCAATCGTGGCATGAACAGGGAAAGCAAAAAAGAGAGAAGGAAAAAATCGACATCGTTTCAAGATCGTAAGTTTCGAAACTCTCCCAGGATTTTTCTTTCAGCATGACATTCGATCTGGCATATCTGATCGAGATTTCGTTGGACGAACCTTCGAGTTCGCTTAATTACAGGCCCATAATTTTTTAATTATTTAATTTCGATAAAAGGGAAAAAGTTCGCCACCGCACAATGGAATTGAGGGTGAGAGATCTTCTTTTTTTTTTTTTTTTAAGAACATCTGATTCTGACGAAAAGTTGAGCTTCGTTAAATCGAGTCATGGAATTAACGAAAATCGTTTTTTTTCTTTGCAAATTGCAAATCCGTGTGTGGGAATTTTCATTTAGTAATTTTTGTACTCTTTTCAATTTTTTTTTCATCCAAACTTGAATGACTGATGCAGAGACATTAAAAAAAAAGAATGATTAGAAAATTAAATAAAATTAAAATCTCTTCATTTATTCATTAAGATTGATTTTCAAAACTTCCGATATTATTTTCAAAATAAAAAAACAAAGACTCAAAAATTTACCAAAATTGCATTTCTTAAAATTCTTTGAAAAATTATAATAATCCTGAATAAAGTGGAAGTGATTGTTGATAATTATCTCGATAAAGAATTCAAAGGTGAATGCACCGTTACAGTTATTCTCGTTGAACAATTCTTGCGATGAAATGAATTAATTGTGGAAGAAACGAAAATGCAAAAAAACACGAATGTCTTGCATACTCACGAAACTCTAAAAGAAGAGAAAATAAAGATCCGGTGAGGAAGCGCCTTATAATTATATTGTCATTAGCGTTACAGTATGCATTCGAGATATTCCGTTTTGTGTGTACATTTTATGCACTCTCGTCGGGTCCCCAGTACAATATAAGATTTGCTCGAGTTCCACGCCTCTGAGAAACGAATGTGTCTAGTGTAACGCCTCGAGTGTGTAAAATTGAGTTTTTCCCATCGTTAATTCTCACACGATAGTGCAAAAAAGAAAATGTCAAGCCACATATCCAAGAAATTTCAAAAGTTAATAAAATAATAAAATGGTCGTGAAAAGTTTTAATTAGTTAATTACGATAATGTCAATGTAATTGTAAAACGAGTCAATTTCATAAAATATGCGTTATAAATAAACATAAAATAAAATTCGTAAATTTCAATAATAGATCGTTATTATAAATTTATATATTCGCTGTTAAAAAATGTTTAAACGTAAATTTCAAAAACATGTCAACTGAAAAAATACATCAATTTTTTAACACAGGAATTTCGTAAAATATTAAGACTCCCAAAAATTCGGAACATCAAAAATGAGGTGAATGTGAAAGCTGGAGGGAAAAAAATCTGGATTGGATAATTTCGGTTTAACGGGAGACCGACAAAAAGATGAGAATATAAGGAAACCCCCTGGGGTTGTGAGGACATCGAGGCACGTATTGCGAAAAGAGAATCGATCTCAATGTTCTACATGATACATATATAATAATAATAATATCGGTTGCACGCGCCTGGAGTGTCGGCTTAGTATGAGCCACGTAGCGAAGGATCTTTCCGAAAATCTCTTTGAAGGGCGCAATTTAATATTAATTCAAAAAGACGAGGCATCGACATCGTTATCCTGCTTCCTGGATCTCGATACACACATTTGTCGCTACCAAACGAAAAGGCTTAACGTGCACAATTTAACACTGAAAATAATGTTCGTAGCATCTTTTCGTTCACCAATACGCGATTTTGTAGTGCATGAAATAAAGTTTCTTCTTCATAAACGCTGGATAAGTATATAAACAAGGATGAAAAATATAAAAATAAAACAAAAGAATTTAATATACAAAATAAAAAAATAAAAAGTAAAGCCTTGCTGGATGAGCTAACTGGACGAGAGAATGAGCAGCAAGGAGCTGTTGCTGAGAGCCATGAAATTATGCAAATGCCTGGAGCAAGGTGTTTGGATAATTACGAGCACGGTCAACAAACGAGAGGGCCTTACTTAAAATCACATCAACTGTGCCCCAGGCCCTTACGGGCTATCTCTCTTCCTCTTATTCTCTTTTTCGTCGTTATACGTATACTCTTGAGGTACATTTTGGTAGTAATTGCAATACTTTTTGTCGTTTGCCAATTTCTCGTACGATGATGTACAATTATAGGAGAGCAAATGATTTACTGATGGAGCGTGATCCTCTTATCTTGCAAATGACGAATTTCTCGAGCTCCCTTTTTCATCCCTTAAATTTTCATTAAACTTAATATCTCTACTTGATAAAATTGATTCATTTATTCATAATATTCGGAGCGTTATAAATAACACTAATGATTAATGGATCGTAAATCGGAAGATTGAAAAAAATAATCAAATATGCAATTAAATGAATCCGAAATTGGTTAATGATGAATACCAATCAAGTAATTTAATGTTAAAATGAATAATAAAAATAATTTATAAATAACAAATGAATAAATTCATTGAAGCAAAGAATGAAAAATGAGTATGAAAAAAATTACCTTAGTTTTGCTACCCCCGATACTGCCAGGTCGGATGCTGCCAGTCTCGTAGAATCTCGTGAGTATTTTGGACACGCAGCCATGCGAGACGAGCAATTGTCGGGAAATGTCGCAGGGTCTTACACCAACGAGGGCAAGCTGAACGATTCTTTGACGTACGCAATCCGGCAAAGGTCTTCCATTTACGAAAACACCACCCAATTGATTGACACCGGCTTGTCCTAAAAACGAGAAAAATAAAGGAATGATTCCCAAAAGTTCGTTATACATTGTGAAAGTAAAAAGGGCAATTTTCTCAAATCGAGGATTTCTTCGGGCGGTGGTTCCTTCTGGGAAGTGCCGGAGGGAAATTGAGTGACAGGGAGATTATAAGAACGATGGACAGAAAAAAGATTCTTTGCCAAAATGCCCTGAAAAAAAAACCTCTATAATTTTAATGTATATGTATATCTATATATAAAGTGACAAGCACACGATATTTTAAGGGGTTGGGCAGGTGTTTTCACGCAGCGGTTACTCTAATGACATCAGTTTTGGTCGCCCGGGTCCTAGGCACTCTTTCTCTGTTCTTTACTACGATAAACGTATCTCTATACATATACAGAGTGTTACTCGCGAAAATTTGAGATCTCGACCTCGCGTGTCTCTGGTATAGGACCGCAGATATGTAATTATTTTCGAACGGGAGCAACGGCAAAGAGCAAAGGTAAAGGAAATAGGATACATGTGTATATAGATAGATATAGAGGTATAGAAATGACGTTAACGACACCTTAGACCAAAAATTGTTTGCCTCAAACTTCCAGGCACTTTCATACCGAATATACGGTTACTGGTATTCGATATTTACGAGCTAAACTATTTGGAAGTTCATAAATATAATGGATTTACGATAAAGTAACGTCGTACGTCCTGCCATTTTGTATAATTTATTTTTCTATAAATAAAACCAAGTTTTTACGTGACCGTATACGAATTTAAATAAGGCTAGAACTTATTCTGAAGAAATTTTCGGGCTTGAAGGCAAAAATTCGGTCTCGGTGTTGTATAACTTTAATAGAGATTTGCTTAACTTTGGAAAGAGCGAAATTGCAAAAGGCACGTCAATAATTTCGCTTACATCAGACGCTCAAGGTATAAATCATCTGCGAGAGATCGTACTAAACGAATTTTGTGAAAATCATCCCGTGGATCTCACTTATGTCGTCGAGCTACCAAAAAGGACGCTGAAGAAGAAGAAGAAGAAGAAGAAGAAGAAGAAGAAGAGTAGAAAAAGGATAAGGAATAAGAGATTCGATTTGACGCGTTCACCGGCCAATTTATGGTAATCGCGGTATCTAAATGCATCGTAAAACTCAAAGGTGTTGACTACTACTACGACGACAACCATGATTTCTTTATTTTCTTTTCATTCGATATCCCTACGTACTAAAATAATAACGTGTATGAGAATGAAACATCTGTGACGCTTCGATTCCAATATTTATTGTCGTTACTCGATCTATTATACTTTTATGTTTAAGTATTTATATGTTTATTAATAAGATTTGCATACACACGAAGGTATGTACGATTTTTTTACGATGTATATAGTCGATGACATATCCTCGAGATAATTCGTTAATTTATCGACATTCTGTATCAGCCAAAGATCCTTAAGAACGCAAGTATTAATCCGGTTTTCTTTTGACACGCAGCCCGGTAAAATAATATTAAATTGAAGAGACAAGGATAAAAAATGAACAAATCGTTATGTTTTTACGATTTTATTCCATCGTTATCGAATCATAATATTTCGCTCCTGTATACGTGTAATCCTGATCGTGTAATTCCTGCGTTTATTACAAAGATTTATCCCGCCCTTGGTGCGGTGATTGAAGAAAAAAAAATCTACAGATTTGCAAAAATATTCGACGATATATACGCAAATTTATGCTCGTCCGAATATTTTAATCACAGATAGCAAAGCGTTTTGTTAATAGCGCAATTATCGTTGATCCTCGTGTGCGGTAATAATCTACCGGAATTTTCGGTTTTAATTACCATTCTGGAATTATATTCGTGCTTTATTATTCAACGATTATCTCGAAACTTTCACTGCACACGCTCCTTCTCAGCGATTATTATTCCACGATGGAAGAGAGTTTTGTTATTGCAAGAATCGTACGCTGCGGGGTCAAAAGCCATCAAAATTCGCCGAGAATCTAATCCGGAAAAATTCGTGCTCTTGCTCTATGATTTTCAAACGATAATGATTATTCGTTGATAAGAAGATTCATGAGAAACATTTGAAGGTTCCAGCTAAACATTTTAATAGATCCAAATTTTTGTACATTTAATGAATATTTTTTATTCACTCAAATATATATATGAAGTTAATAATTGATGCCTCGGATATCTTGCGAATCATAAACTTCAGTGAAACAATAATTAATTTATTAATGTAAACGAAGTATTGACTCGTTTACAAAATTCCCGATCGTCATTCGGCGTTTCGAATAGCGCAATTAATTTACAAAAAACTGCCAGGTCCATTTAAATCTCACAGCATTCTTCGTTTTACGATCACATTTCTGAATATTCCCGGATCATTGTGAAACTTTGTTTCCGGTAATATATCTTCGATCCGAAGGACAATTATCGACGGAGTGTTCGCCCGAGCGATTTCTTTTTATAGACATCGTTCAATCGCGGAGCACCGTGGAGTTTCGTGAAACGAGGCCGAATTATTTTTCGCGTTTGGTAAAATAAACTGTCGCGCGGATCGTGAAAGAGGCAGATACACGGGCAGGTAAAAATCGGGCACGATTAAAAACCCTGCGAGGACACGATAAATGATGCTGTGAAACGAGAGCGCGCAATCACTCGCTCGCGGTTAAGCCCTAGAGGAATAAGAGAGCGAGGGAGAGAGAGAGAGAGAGAGAGAGAGAGAGAGAGAGAGAGAGACAGGCAAACACACGCGCCGAAGAAAAGATTCGCGGGTTGTGAATATACGGGAGAAAAGGGGCAACGATCAAACGAGCGAGCCACGACTCAATCCAACGAATCGGTCGTTTCTTCGGCGACAGCCACGAGAACGAGAAACAAAACGTGCAAATAAAAAGTAACATAAAATCAACGGCGGCTCCTATAAATTGAGAGCCACGCGCCTTCACGTCCGTGAAAAAGCGGGACGAGTGCGGGAGAGACCAAGATGGAAGATTCACCAAGAAGAGAGCGGAAGAGATCGGGCGATCGTGTATGCTTCGTATGGGTACATACAAATATATAGATATGTGGGTATATGCATCGTCAATAGCTAATTATTATCTGCTGCACCGGCTAATTACGTCATTAACTCAATTACTCGGATTGCCGATGTGATGGAGGAGTCTGACGAAAATATAATGAACGACGAACGAGACGAGAGAACGATGAAATTTTTTTTCCTCAATCTTCTTCTTGTATATCTGACGTATCCATACAATTTTATGTTTCAACGAAAAGACCGAAAATTCAGTAGTTTTAATTATCAATAAATATGAATTCAAAATTCTATATATTTATCGATAATTATTATTCTGATAAATAATTTTGATTTATTATGAGCAATCAATATACGAGGTTTACACTCGTTTGTACGATTCTGTCCAATAAACTAGTGTTTGATCTTTTTATTTTAGCGTTAAATTTACTTTACCATTTTTACTCTTCATCATTTAGTGAGAAAAATACAAAAAAAAACAAGCTTTTCATTTCGAGAGCACGCGCCGTATTGCAATTTCGACACACGCTCCTCTTTCAAGTTCTTCTCCCATAACGATCTTTCGGTTTTAATCACTTTTTATTCGCGTTCTACTAAAAATACAAAAAAAGCCATTTTTTTATTCGGCTCGTTTTCTCATCTCGCCTTCTGCTCTCAGAGAATTCCCGCCCTCCGCTGTCGTAATTGAACTCCCGAAATTCGTACACATATATACGAGGAACCCTCGTCAACCTCTTGCTCTCCTTCTCTCTCGCTTTTGCTCGTCTTTCTCGTCGTCATCGTCATTTTCTTTAACGCCCCTGAGGAATAAGGCTGTGCAAAATTACGCACCTCTATCCGCGAATATGACGTCCTTGCGGGTTCAACCGGGTGTTCGACATTGATAAATATCTATATACGTATACATGATTCATATTCGTGTGTACAGGACATTTAGTGTAGAAAAAAATTATTGGATTTTGTACGTCCTCAATCTCATCAATTAGTTTCTATTTTTTTACTTTTAAAGACAAAGAACTTTGATTAGTTTTAAACAAAATCTGTTTTAATTATAAGAATAATAAATAGTATTAAAATTAAAAAGACAAATTTTCGCGAGCCTATCAATTAAAACTGCATTAAGAAAAAAATGTTGTTGAAAAACTCGATTATTTTGTTGAATATGGCGAACAAAATATTATCGGATTACCAACTAAATTTTTTGTTGAAATTTTGTGTGTTTAAAATTTTTTTTTATTTTGTTGCAATTTTTCGGACTATAAAACTCAAAGTATTGCAAACTGAAAACAAAATTTGTTGAAAAAGCCTATTATTTTGTTGAATACAGCGAACAAAATATTATTGAAATTGCAACAGTTTTTTTTAATTTTAAACACAAAATTTTAAACAAAAAATTTAGTTGATAATCCGATAATATTTTGTTCGCTGTATTCAACAAAATAATAGGCTTTTTCAACAAACTTTGTTTTCATTGTGCAATACTTTGAGTTTTCTAGTCTGAAAATTTCTTTCTTTTTAAATGACAAATGAGGATAATTAACTTCAGCATTAAATTACTCTGTAACTTGAAAAATTCTGAAATAATTTTATTTTTTTTCTACAATTCCTCCATTTGATAACACAAAGTATTTGATTTCCAGATTAATTGCGAATAGAGACTAAAAATACTGGAAATTTCTTTATTCCAGCGTATTTCTGTTTCATAAAAGTCTACCTGCAGTAATAATTCATATAGTCATTAACGGCAAAGAAAAAGATCGGAAAGAAATTTTAGGAAAGTTCAAAATAACTCAAGTGCACACCAAAAATGATATCAACGTCGAAAAGCCCATATGCGGCATTCGCTGCAACTATAAAACTCGAGCATCGCAGGACTAAATTATTATTACAGCAAAAACGGAAGCAGGTAGCGAATACTCCCTTCGGCCCTCTACCCTTAAATCCCTTCAGAGCTCACACACGCGCGCATGTATATAAATATTTCGATAAAAATCTGCCGTGGTCAGATCAACCAGAGATAATGGGATTCTTGGTTAAACCCAAGAAGCAAAAGAGTCTCAATCGCGAATTGCTCTTTTGGCGATTCCAGATGTGCCCGGATGTTCATTTACCCACAAAAAAGTACGTAACATTACACGTGGCTCGTGCCTTAATACGCGAATCGTCAAAAAATAATAATATTATTATCTTTACTATTGTTATTATTTATTTTTAGTATCATTAACACCCAGACGTGTGACTCCGAGTCATCAGTGACTAAAGTAAAAAAATATATGAATTTCTGGTTCTTCCGGGTTCATCCTAATGTCATTCTGATGTCCCTCAAAATGCACGTTGCGACAGGTGAAACATTTGGCCCTTTTTCAATTATTTCCATTTTTTTCATTTACTTCGGAGAGAGGAGAAGAAATTTGCAGATGTTGAAACATTTTGAAAATTAATCTCACGAATATTTGCAATGAGAAATGGAGTAGTTCTATTTTTAATCAAATGGACACAAATTTTTAGTTGGACTCATCAGAATTTTTTTTGTTTCATATATTTTTTTATTGGAAATAAATAATCAGGGAAGAAAATCTGCTTTATCAGTTTTTCCAATATGATTTATTTATTATGATTTAAAAAAAAGGAACTTAGTGTTCAATGCGTTGCAAAGTCGAAATTGGCATGCAGAGTTCCCAAATCTGGGATGCAAAAATTTGTACCTCAAGTTTTTAATCTCGTAATATAAGGGGCTGAATAATTATGATAAAATTGGCGATTAGGTACCCAAAACTGCACAGCGTTTCTTCGTTTGGTATACAGAAATAAAGAAAAGAACGAAATCGTAATCATCCTTGCCATTTAGAATCAGAGAAAGAGAGCATAAATTCTGGCTCGTGTTTGCCACCCACCTGCCTTCGTCTACGCAACGCCCTTTACCACAAGATTAGAAAATTTCCTTTTCCGTTCCACTTCACTCAAAATTTAATATCCTTCCGTTTCTTTTTTTTTTTTTTAGTATAATTTTTTTTATACATTGACGGTGCCTGCAATTCAATTTCGAACGTGGCTCGTTTGAGTAACGATCTCTCGAAAACAGGGTTGTTCTCGGAATCATTTTTCTCTCTGGATTTTTGCCAACTCGCAATACATCGTTGGCACAAAAGGAGGTGAATCAATTGACGTGGTAAATTAAGGGGTGAGACGCGGAATACACGTATGATTATACGTGGCTCGAATGATTGACGAAGACGCCCGATTGCACAAGACGAGTAATGAGGATTCGAGGCTTGTAATTAAAAACGTTTAGTGTAATAATGGGGAGACTCGCAAACGGTTCATATAATTGTTTTTTACACTCTTCTTCAAAAGTTCATTTTATTTAAATTTCAAAGAAAATTAATTATTTCTCTTCATCGAATGGCACGAAAAAATGATAAACATTCAATTTTTTCATCGATTTAAACTATTTGTTTGAAATATATTTAATGAAAATAAATAATTGCTCTTTATTTATATCAATGCCAGCAATAACATTTAATAACTTTGACCAAATAAAAATGTTGATTTTCTTTCGAAACTCACCTGTGTGTGGCATCTTAAGGATTTCACCGAGATCCTGCGAACGACTGGAACAAAAAGCAATTTCATTCAAATATAATCTGAACCTTATACATAATAAAAATATCGCCTTGAGAAAAAGCCAACAAAAAAATTAAACACCTTATTTAAAATTCACATAAACAACTGTTTAATTACTCGGGCCATATTTTTCATTTAATTACCATTTTGACCTTAAAATAAAGCCACTTTAGTATGATTTCAAACGACTTTATTATGTAATAAAAAAAAAAAACTGGTTTTTGGTTGAAATGGTGATTATGGTTCTGATTTTAAACGTAGCTTAAAAAAGAAAGCCATGTGGGCAGAGGGATGATTTTCGTACGAGAGTACACGGTAGCTCAGATTATTTTGTACTGGCAAAACAGGGCAAGTTACATACTCGACTGTAATACACATAAGTACACACCTCTCGCCTTAAAAAAGAGAAAGAGAGAAACAGAGAAAAAAAGCGAAAAAGAAAGAGAATGTGTATATATGTATAGTATGAAGTAATACCGCGTGGAGTTCGAGCACTTTTCGTGTAATGAATTTAAATGTATTCAAAGGGCGCGCTTGACGCTTGACATGGCAACCCTTAAATATGCAACCGAACCGATAAGCGCGAAAGCGCGCCGCTCTGAACGAGTATTACGAAATAAAGCAAACCAAGAGAGAAAAACAGAGAGACCGTGACTCTCATTCTTGACGATGTTTTCTCACTGTTGAAGTATTGTGCCAACTCTTGACTCGAGACGATCGTAAAAATCTCAAATGCCTGTTTGTTTTATCGTATTACGAAGCTATGTATGTAAATTTATTTTGAATTGTTTATTTATCAAAAGAAATGAAATTTTCGTTTTTGAAATTGCGAATTTTTTTAAATAGGTTTTCAAATTTATTTTTAATTTATTTGATTGAAGTACATTTTTTAATTGGGCTGAATATTCGTTTACTTAAAAAAAAAAAAAAAAAAAAAACTGCTTAGTTGCCGTCGGACGATGATTTGATTAATTGATTTTCTTTGTAATAACGTAGTCAACTGCAAAACATTATTTTTGTTACAATTATTTTTGAATTCAAACATATTTTGATGTGTTTAAAAAAATGTTTAATTGAGTCGTGATTTTGTCAATAAAATAATCGTTCGACAAGATTGGAAATAAAATATGGCCAATTCACCACAAAAATCAAATTAGCTGAATCCTTTGAATGTAGTATTGCATACACTGAGAAAAGAAATTTGTTGATTCAACAAAATTTTTGTTGAATCAACAAATTGTGGCGAACAAAATGAAATTTGTTAACTCAACAAAAGTTTGGTTAATTCAACCACTTAATTTGCTAGCTCAAATAAATATTACTCATTACGACGAAAATATTGTTGAATCAACAAAATTTTCTGTTAAATTAACAAATTTCATTTTGTTCGCCACAATTTGTTGAAACAACAAATTTCTTTTCTCAGTGTATTTCCGTATGCTTAATCGTATTTAGGTTTTCTGTCGGATAATCTGAAGCTCGTTTTTGTAATAAGAGAATTCTCTTGAATGAAGGAATTCACAAACGAGGCGAAGCGCTCGCTTGAGACCTCACGAGCATATCAGCTTTCTATGTAGTTTATTATAATATCGACCCAAATCAAAAAAGGTCTACGCCTATTATGAAAATCAGCTGGAAATATATATGAGAGTCGCGTGCACGTCATGGGACTAGGACCGAAATTGGCCTCGCGGCTTTCGCGCTATTCCTTTCCCATATATATATATATATATATATATATATATATATATATATATATATATATATATGTTGGTGCATATATTTTTTCGTCCATTTATTCCTCGAAGGACTCGCCGAAGAAAGTGTAGTCAAGATTAAATGCCGTATTAATAATTTTCAGGATTAATCGTCGCACAATTTGTGAGAATATCGATTAAATTTTTGAACTATGAAAAGCGACGAATAAAATTTGTTATGAAAATTAATAATAATGATTTGTCGCATTTAAAAACTAAGCCCAAACGCCGCAAGTAGAAAATTTATTTTCCAATAATATTAAAACAAAAAAAATTTGTTGAATCAACAAATTTCATTTTGTTGGCTGCAATTTTGTTAAATATTGTCGTGATGAGCGCATATCTGTTGCAGCCAGCAATTTAAGTGGTTGGAAAAATCAAATTGTTTTGTTGTACATATTTAGTTGCACGAACATGCTTCGATGTCATCGTAACTAAATGGCATCGTCGAAAGAACTAAATCAATGGTTAAGCCAACAAATCTAAAGAGAAATATCGCACTTTTCATACAATAAAATTTTTGGTTGTATCAACTAAATCGTATATATTTTCATGAACTGAATCATCGCTTGCGGGTACGAAATATTTCAACAAATTAGATTTAGTTGCTTGAACACGCTTTGACATTGTCGGAACTAATAGAACGTTTTATGCAATCAAACTTTTGATTGTGCGAGCTGAGTCGTATATTTCGATTAACTAAAGTGATCTGTACTTCGTCCAACTAAGTATTAGTTGAAGTAACCATGAAAACGTTGGAGTACACTGAGAAAAGAAATTTGTAGTTTTAACAAAATTTTTGTTGAATCACCAAATTATGGGGAACAAAATGAAATTTGTTAATTCAACAATATTTTCATTGTAGTGAGCAATATTTATTGAAACCAGCAAATTAAGTGGTTGAATCAACCAAATTTTTGTTGAGTCAACGAATTTCATTCTGTTCGTCACAATTTGTTGATTCAACAAAAATTTTGTTGATTCAACAAATTTCTTTTCTCAGTGTAGCTTCGAGGTCCGACCACCGCGTGGCGCAGAGCACCGAGGCTTTTCTCACATACACTCCGGCTAGTGGACGAGCATAAATTGCAAAAACAGTGCAAGATGAGACGTTCTAACCGATTCTGATTCAGAATCAGGTAGCAATTATTGATACATGCCGCATGAGAGTCTAATGACTCCCATGGTCAACTAATTTTTCAAAATAAATTACGAGAAATAAGTTATTCGACTAATTTTGAATTTTATATTTCAATTAGCGAATATATCATGAAATTAGTTGAATATATTCAACTAATTTGATATTTTATATTTAATAGTTATATGACCAATATAATTTTCGTACAATGAAGTATATATTTGGATAAACAGTGTATTTTTCTGATTTGTATGAAATCTTAGTGTTTTTTGAAATAAGCATGATTATGATGCAAGAAAAAGCATCTATTGCTATCTATCGAAGCATCTATCGAAACAACTTTTCAGTTTCGTCAAAATCAATTTCAGTTGATCCAAAATAATATTTAGTGAATTCAAGAAAATTAATTTTTTTGATACAACTATTGGGCGTTATTAAACGAGCAAAATATTACGTTTGAAGTATTCCACGAAGCTATTTTATTGGATCAAGAAAATTTCGATTGACTCAACGAAATTCTTTTCTCGCTGTAGAGCACGTAATGCACTAATTGTGCTTGACCATTTCGAGTTTTCTGCTTCACCTTTCCCTCAACCACAAATTAACTCTGTCTTCGTTTTTCTTCTTTTTTTTTTCTTTTTTTTTTTTTTATTTCTTTCACAATTACTTTAACCTCGAAAAGAATATAAAATTTCTTAGCCATTAGTTTCTAAGCAAACACGATGACTTCACGACCTCAAAGATCGAAATCAGCGTATCCTCGGAAATTTTAGAATTCATTTCCGCTAATAGATCTCTGTTTTTTTGCGGGTTGCTTGGACTGCACACAGAGAATGGTAAAGAATAAAATTTCGCGACAAAAGTAAAGGAGAGAAAAAAAAACGAGTAACGCTCGAGATTTTCGCTGTTCGTGGGTGGTGGCAAGTATTTATATATATATATATATATATATATATATATATATATATATATTGTGTTTGTATGTGAATATAGAGGGGTTTATGGTAGTGGGACGTCGAGTGGCGGAAAACTACGCGGAATGCGTGCACGCGCGCGTCCAAGACCGCGACCGCAGGGCCAAACGGGTGGCGTGTACTTTGCGATGCAAATTAATGCACGATTACCAGAGGCAGAGTCGAAGCAACCCTCCACTGGGCACGAGCGCGCCCTCTCGGCACCCATTCGGCGATGGTCTCTCTTCCTCTTTCTTTTCTCCTCTCTCTCTCTTTCTTTCTCTCTCTCGCTCTTTTTGTCTCTTTCTCTCGTTTCTTTCATTCTTTTTTTCTTTCTCTTTCAGTCTACCTTGGCCAGCTCGCTCTTTTCTTACACAGACGTATCCACAAACTATTATTAACAAAAAAGGGCTTAACCGGGTTAATTTTAAGTTTTACACTTCTGTTCCTACGTCCTTTTCTTCCCCAGGACCCAAATACACATAAATTTACTTCTGACAACTATAAAGGCATCTTTGGTGTTAACCAACAGGGCTAATTACGTCAACGATGCCCTTTTCATTGCCACGAGTCAAGATATACAACACACTTGAAAATATTCGTCCCATTACAGTTAAATCGTCCCTGACTTCCTACAGTTTCTGCTTCTTTTACTCATTCCCTCTTTTTACCTTTATCCTTTTTCCTTTTCTCTCTTGAATCCGTAATGCTCAACCCTCTCGATCGTGTGCTTACACACGCTCGCACTCCCTGAGCTTGATCTGATTTAATTATTACACGTTACGCGATCTACCCCTCCCATTCCAGCCCGTAT
>OZ022420.1:24647904-24775407 GCA_963989365.1 Rhimphoctona megacephalus
AGAGAGAGAGAGAGAGAGAGAGAGAGAGAGAGAGACTCCTGGTTTTCTCATTCCGCGTCTCTTGCTGGCGGATCCACGGAAGCCCTCGTTTTTCTTTCTCTTTTTTCTCTCATTAAAAAATATAAATATATAGAAAAGAATGAGCATAAAAATGGCAATATTTTTTTTTTTTTTTTTTTTCAACCATAATAAAAACCCTGGAGCGACCTTATTTTCACGCTTATTCGTTATCGCATTTCGTAAAATACCGTAGCCTTGTCAGAACGTCATATATTCAAAAATATGAAGTTTATTTTTCTTTCCTGACGTTAAATGCTCGCGCAGCAGTCCGTTTTAATTAAATTTTGGTTAAAAATATGAAGATACACTTTCGTCACCGATTTCTTCGCTCTTGTGTATTTTATGTACGTCTCTTAGTTACAGGCTATAGCTATATATTATGTAAAACGAGAAACTCCGTGTCCGACAAATTCGTCACGACAGAAACCAAGTGCTGGCTACGCTCTTTTGAAACCACTATTTTATGTACGTATATAAATATATATGTATATATAACGAATATATATGTATACATGTAGTTTTCTCGAGCAACTCCACTTGAGCTTTTTTGTCTCGCTGTCGAACGAGCCGGTTAAGCATTTCAGGTGGGGTAATTAGAATAATTCGGGCCGGTCTTACGCTCGCGGTCTCTCGCGTTTCACGCCACCACCATCACCACCACCACAACACACCATCTCACCACCTACCGTGAGCTCAACCACGAAGCATTTGCATTTTAAATGAAGCGATGGCGTGTCGGAGTCCTCGCGCCCGCGCGCGGAACTTTGTGTTTTATAAGAACTTTGATATTTATTTTATATCGCATATAGTTTGATATACATACACACCCAAATGCAAAATACTTGCACGTAAATATATATAGATATACAGGTGTATTATATATATATTGGCAAGGTTCGATTTATCTTCGTGAAATATTTTCGCGCGACATTTGCGACGACGATCTTTTCTTCTCTCTTCATCTCCCTGACTTTACTGAATCGTGAACGATTCGAAACGAGCTTCTTCCTCTTTATAATGCGTCACCGTGGTCATTAACGGGTAATTAATCTCACAGGTATAATTATTCCTTCAACCCGTACATGGCGACATCGTCGTCGGCTTCTCTCGTGACCAGATTACCGGGTGTGTATAAGAAAAATCATTGAAAAGAGACACATCCCTCCTTTCATGAAGGGGATGCTATATCTCAACGAACGATCGATTAGCGCTCTATTTACGCGCGATTCAAACCTCTCCCCATTCGTTTTTTACTTCATAAAAATTATCGAGAAACGTGCTCGCTTTCTACGTGACAATATTTTGTTGTTAATCAATTAAATGCGATAGTCGTGATAATTAATGGTTTAGATTCCTAAAGTGTCGAGATATTTTCACTCGAAACCTTGAAACGTTCAGCCATATGATTGATGAGCGCATACATTACTGAATACGAATTTTAAACTTTATCTTCTAATCGATCAACAAGGAAGTACAACTGTTTCTTTTTGGAGTAAACAAAATCGTCCCGGAATACATATAACATGATCGCAATGAAAAATTACCATTAAATGTGTTTCATCGTGCTCTGTTTAATTATCGCTTTTCAAACTTGTATAAACGTACCTGTTGATTACGTTTTAGAAGTCCGTTATCAGAGTCACACGGTGTGTTGACCCTGGAGCTCCAGCTCAATGAGTTTGCCGGTACAACTTGATACCTAAAACGAAGTATCTCTTCCTTCTTGATCTTTTGAAATTCTCCAACAATTTATGACGATGCGCCAGCGGGATGCAATATTTATTGTTTTCGTACACTGAAGCAAGTTTCCGAGTTGTCCGGTCAACTTCCGGGCCGAAATGTCTGACGGGTTCGAACGATTTCACTGTGACCACTCGGCGAATTGGAATTTCCGGTAGTCAATAGAAATACACTGAGTGGACCCAATGACATAATTATTCTGCTCGAACGGCCATTGAAATAATCGATGATTGTTCCTCGGCACTTGTCACTTCGCGATAGGTTACCAAAAACTTGTAATTTATAGAACGAAAAAATCCTCCCTTATGGTTAGGGGGAACGAAATTCAGAATGAATCGAAAAACAAAAATGTTTAATCCTTGTACGGTTCTTTTTGTATAAACTTTCGAACACACGCGGACTGTTTTCGAGACAAATGTCAGATCGTCGAATGTACGAGGGAGAAGAGAAGAGACGAGACCGTAGCCCGGCGAACGTTGAGAAGCGAATCCGGCGTGAATCCGAAGAGTGCCTGGTCTCCCGCGTGAGTGGAGAGGCCAAGAGAGACCACGAGGCCTCACTGAGCTCGGCTTGTGGATCGGGTGCGGATGGCGCGTAGCCCGGCAGTCCAGGTAGTAAAGAAACACACGAGTGAAGCACGAGAACACGATGACTTGAGTCCGTGTGCGTTCGTGTATATGCGGCAGGACGAGTGAACGTGATGAAGTGGGAAGAAAGGACGAGATTCTCGCGTGTCCGACTGAAAAAGGGAGCTCACGATGTAACGGCGAGAGGGAGAAGGAAGGATAGAGTCAGAGTGAAGGAGGAGGAGATTGAAGAAACGGAGAAATGGATAGAACGAAGTCGACTACGATAATCGTTGGTGAGAGGGATGAAGCTACAATGGACCAGCAATGGAAAGGCGAAGTCAAGAAGAATCAGTGGAACAGAAGGAACACGATGAAGAGGTGTGGACGAGAGAATGAACGGTGGTTAATCGAACGAACGGCACTCTTTTTTAGTTCCTGGTAAAAGAAACGGAAGATAACTGAGACAAGGTTGGTGATGATGATGAAATGGAGACTTGGTTTCCTGATTGCTTCGTTTGCTTGCTGTTTACTGGTAATCCAATCGACCCATTCCAAACATTTGAGTACTTTTTGCCTTTTATCCTCGTATGTATCCGCGAATCAAAGATCCCACATGGAGGATACGTTTCTCGTGAAGATGAGCCGATTGACGCGGAGATATGACGTTCTCTGTCTGTTTCGATCTGTACCTGTGCACAAAGCTCTCGATTATCCCGTATTTGAAAGTGCGTGTGTCTCTTGGCGTTGCTGAGAGCGCTTGGCGTGTCGCTTTTCGTGCTCCGAAAGCGCTTCCCGTGGGCCTTTGAGCTCGCCCACCCGTGCCCAGCTCGTACCGTGGAGTAGGGTGCAACAGAATTTAACCCACGCACGTTCTCTCACACTCTGCCGCGGTTTCGCGTTTCCTCTTTCAAGCTCTGGGATATCGGGGCGAGTCACTTGGTGCTCGTTCTCCACCACCAGATCACGAGGGCACGGGTGGGGAGGCTCGAAACTACGCCGGGAAAAGCAGGGGTGGCCCGCCTCTCGTAGATCGCACGCCTACCCTTCTGCGCTTTCTATACCTATAACTCGTCAAAGCTTTTAGACCAGTGGATGGTGGAGCTTGAGTATTGCGTTTTTTTCTCACGAGTCATGCTTTCCGAACTTTACTTATGCGAGCTTGTTAGTTTGACTTAAGGAGGTTCTATCGTTTCTCATGTAAAAATTATTTTCCAACTTTACACAATAAAATTTTGTAAATAGAAAGCTTAAGACAGTATTAAAATTCTGGCGGAATATGCCGATGATTCACCGTCTCAAAATTGAGATATTTATTGTTGAAGTTCGCAATTTTTTGAAAGCTTCCATAAGAGCCCATGTTAAACTTGTCATTTTCAACAATGAATATCTCGATTACCAGGCGGTGAAACCTCTCCAAATTTTTCACACATAATTAAATACTGTTCAAGAAGATTCACACCAAATTTCAATACATTAACTTGGAATAATCAAATATAATGTATTTTTCGTGTCATGTCATATAAATATCGATACAACCTCCTTAACGCTCATAGATTGATTCAATTTTTTAATACAAAGTTAATGAGTTCTTTGGCGTTAAATTCGGAAACGTTATATCCACAAATCTACAATAACTTCGCATTTTAGTTCAGTAATAAAAATTGGAATATTTCTGCGTTGACTAATTTAATGGCGTTTTACAACAAACGATTTCCAAAGTTATTGCACCAAGATTTTATACCGGCAGTCTACTCAATTAAAATCACCTGCTTAATAATCGGAGCATCTACGTTTAGACAACATCTAAATTATCCATAAATATCCCCGTTATCGCTAGCACATGGTTGTAACGCTTCTCTACCAGCTATAAATTGGATGCCAGCAACATTCCTCGAGTTGTCTTGTAAATTCGGACAGTATAAACGAGCTCGATTATCTCGTTGCTGAAAAGAAAAGAAAACGTTTGAAAGATAAGCTTGAAAAAGAACATTTCGAACATTCCATGGCTTGGCGAATTAGGTACGGCAATATTAGTGACGCTTAATTTCTTTGTCAACTAAAGAATAGTGTCTTCATGACTACCACAGCATCAGGTTAAGCATGATTATTGGGGATATCAATCGGTTCGATCAGGGGCAGTTTCTTGGGTGTCCAGTCCGTCGGGTATTCGGTGCGACTTGGTCACGCGGCTACCGGCGCTTATTCCCAATATCTTTTTCTTGCTTGTCTTCTAAACTGGTATGCTCTCATATATATACGTTTGTAATATAGTGGACGCTCCAAATGCCTCAGAGGGACGATTTAGAACGGATGCCAAAGTCTCGCGGGCGCGTGGTACCTCCGACAAGATTACATCGCTGAGGCTCTGGTGGAGCAGCATCGCGATAACGACTTCTCTACACTATATACCTGTGTATTATGTTATGTGAAGGCACGGGTCCCCGGCGGTTAGCCCTAATACCGGCCTCACTTCTTCCTCCTTTTCTTCTCATTTTTTTCTCTCTTGTTGGGTCGTGGAGCGTGCCGCTTCTCTCATCTCTTACGATACACGTCCAAGGACCTTCGGTATTAACCACTGTCGAACTTGTGTAATAATATAGACCCACCTGCGGAATACTTGTGGCTCGAGCCTCATGTGATATCGTGCTCTAAGCACAAGCTAACACGCGACATCAATTATTTATTTCTCCGACCCATCGAAGAAACGAATGAAGAGAACAAAGAATGACATCCAATCGGACTTCGCCAACCAGACAAATGGTGATGCATGCAACTATATACTTCAGTCTGTTGAAAAAAAAAAATCTGTCGTAGATTTATACTAATCTCGAAGCTCTAGCGCAATTTTTATTGGTAATTAATGACCGACACTCTTGCCGATCTATGCCGTTTCGTTATTAAGACGAATGAAGATTATTCTGCTGCTGGTTGGTGAGAGAAGTTGCCGTGTTCAGATTGGGTTAATATTTCATGGGGTTGTCGGATTCGCCAGTTCCCCCTTGTCCCAACACCATGTTTCGTATGTATTCCTCTCTCCCTTTGTCGCTCTTCTACATATATGCTCTGGCGCCTTTTAATGAATTGACTATCCAATGACAAATAAACACACGCTCAGGGTTAAGGGACCTTTTCGATCTCCGTGTTTTTCGGGGGTCCTAGCGAGAGAACACACCATGTCCCTAACGGCCCCCTGTGGAGTAATTGTTTGGTAACAAAACTACCCGACTCTTGGTAGGGAGAAAGTAAGCGTCCTTCGATAGGCTCAGAGACAGGTTGCATCAGTTCACGGATCATCAACTGCTCCACCAGTGAAAAATGGCTATGGGTATCGAAATCGAATGCTCGGATTGCGGTCTGCCAAAAGTTTGCCAGATCGTTGAGCGAACATTACACCTTGACAATTTATGCCCTTTGTGGATTAATGTAACCCATCAATTGGCAATGTACTTGCATGTTTCCCTTTAGTTCCATAGAGTCATGATCGTGTGTTATCCGCTGTATGTCTTGCCTAAGGAAGTAATTTTATTGAATATCGATCAGTAATATTTGAAAGGGTTTTGCGATCATCGTGATTCTGTTTTATGGTGGTAAGAACTAATTACTACTAATCCTGATTTTATCCAATCACTAAATGTCCTAGATAGTTCATTAATTAGTCGAATTTAAACTACCTCTAAACTATTTTTGCGAACTGAAGTTCTTTAGCTATCCTACGAACAGAAGAAATATCGTCAATTTGTTTTCCCACAATTATCCCAGTTCACATGTCGCTAAAGTGGTGAACGAGTTCAACGTCAGTAGTTCCAGTGTAAGACGAAGGGCAGCAGTGCTATACGTTATCAAGATCACGAAGGGCCTAGTCGGCTGATTGTATAGCCGACGAGGTAATAGGGTGGTGGTTACAACCCTTAACGAGAAAGGGGGGACGCTGGCTCTAAGGATGGTGACTGTTATACGTACTCGCTGCTTGGATTAATTTATGGTTTTTCGTCGACTGCAGATACACGAAGGACTCCACATTATCCAGGCAAAACGAAGCCCAACACACTTCTTGCCCAAGTGGCTTGGCCATCCCCGATGTTTCGTAGGCTTGTAGAGAACACGACAGCAATGAGGACAGGTGAAAGCTTTGTGAAGCCTGATGACTTTGTCCGGGGTATTGTCGCGTGGTTAGCCCAAAGCCCGTCATCTTGTCCCACTGCTGCTTCAGCAGTTAAAATTCGAATGTACTACGGATGTTTATCCACCTGGTACCCTCGGGATCAGTCGCTTTATTTCGTAGATAACTCACTTGCAAGTGTTTATTGATTGAAAGCAATTTAGATAAGTTGTACGTCGAACAAGATATAAACTAAAAATGTGGTCCCACGTTCGTAATTTCACGAGGAGACAAACTTGCATGTTAAAAAATGGCGTTCTTGTAGACCCGGTCAAGGTTTCTGATCTCTTTTGAGAACAACATCAAAAATGAATCGGACGAGATCAAAGGATGATTTGCTGGCAGTAGCCTGAGCAAACGTTGCTTTAATAGAACACAAGGGTGCGTAGCTCCTGGAGCCATTAACGCGCTTCGGTGCCGTACGATCTTTCGAAGGGTCCGGGCATGTAATGGTCGAACCGGTTAATATTGTGTATAAGGTTGCTTTTTTTCTCTTCCTCGAAATAATATCCATGTCGTCCTCGAAGCGTCCTAAATCGCGGAAAATGAGAGGGGTATTAAAAATCAACGATCAACTATTAATCCGTGCAGCTTGTGATGGAAATTGTCGTAGTCACTTTTTCGCTGATTACTCAAGTATCAAAATCGCAAGAATGAAAAAAAATGTTTTTTTTTGTGGGATCTGAGCCGTGCACAATTTTAGCGAGACAGCAATTTCGCCTAAACATCGTACCAGCTGCCATCGCTATGTGTGGCTTCGTGATTGTGTTCCCTATCTATATGAAAGGGTGATGTTATAAAAATTCTGTTGTACCTTTTTTAGTGGCTAGTACATGAGTATATATGTATATTAGGGTGGTCCTTATTTGGGGTTGAAATTTCTTTTTTCGAATTCCCCCCTCAGTTCGACTCTGAATGGATAAAAAAAACATTCTGAAAAAGCTGAGGTATGTAAATTAACGGGAAAGGGTGCCAGCAAGCCCGGTCATCATTTTAATTCAAATTAAATTTGTGTTTGCTATATTTTTGGTTGCTATTTTTTTTTACCTGCCTAGAAAGCATGCCGAACCTCCAACTTTATTAGAAACACTGTTTTTACTTTAAAATTGTTGATCCATTAGAATTTTTTCAGAACTTTTGTCGAAATTTTTTTTTTGTTAAAACTCTGAAAATCGTCGAAACGATCGATCGATGTATTTCGAGAAGTATTGGGTTTCAGATAAAGTAGCAAGAGGGGAAAAAGTTGGAATTATAAACTTTGGATACATTGAAATTGTTATCAATTTTTTTTCCAAATTTTTTTGACCACGATTTTTTTATTTCAAATTCACGAGGTATTTTTCGCTAGCCATTTTATCACAAGCCCAGCAGAACGAAACTTCAAACTGTTTGAACTTTCGTTCTGCTGGACTTGTGATAAAATGGCTAGCAGAAAATACCTCGTCAATTTGAAATAAAAAAATGGTGGTAAAAAAAATTTGGAACAAAAATTAGAAACAATTTCAGTTTTATCGCAAGCCCAGCAGAACGAAACTTCAAACTGTTTGAACTCTCGTTCTGCTGGGCTTGTGATAAAATGGCTAGCAAAAAGTACCTCGTCAATTTGGAATAAGAACATCATGGTCAAAAAAATTTGGAAAAAAAATTGGAAACAATTTCAGTGTATTCAAAGTTCATAATTACAACTTTTTCCCTTCTTGCTACTTTATCTGAAACCCGATACTTCTCGAGATACATCGATCGATTGTTTCGACGTTTTTCCGAGTTTTGACTAAAAAAAAAAAATTTCGACAAAAAATTCTGAAAAAATTCTAATGGATCAAAAATGTTAAAGTAAGAAAATTTCCTCTCTTGATGTTTTGCCCCAAACCCCATGATTCTCGAGTTCAGCCCCTCCAATTATCAAAGTTTCGACTGAAAATGATGAAAAAAAATCTCGGACAAAAATTCTGAAAAAATTCTAATCGATTCAGTATAATCTCATGCAACTTTTTTATCCTTTAACAATTCCATTCAAATCTCAAAGTTTTCTAGTTGAGCCGCATTTTCTAAAAATGGTCCTTTTCAGGCAAAAATGAAATAACTCTGTGAACAAAAATTGCATGAAACTTTTTCAAAAACGAAATTGTAGCTATTGCTCACCCTTTTAAGTTTTTCATTTAAAAAAGTAGTGAAAAAAATTTCCATAAGTTATGCGTCCAATTTTAACCAGCCAAAAAAAAAGCGGGAAAACGGCCCTCATCGAAAGTGCGCACCGGGTCTAAAAAAAATCGTAAAAAAATATATGGAAAGAGCGAAATGAAGCTAAATTTGTTCTCTTCAAAACGCCGTTTGCAAAATTAAAATATCTTCATTTTTCGAAGAGCTGTCGAACTTTTAGAGTGGCTCGAAATTTAGTCCAGTGAATCCATACTTTTGGTCTGGAGTGTATGTTCCATAAATACTTGAATGATTTTTTTTAATGAAGACTTACAGTGATTCTAGTGAAGTTAGAGGGTTTGGCATGCTTTCTAGGCAAGTAAAAAAAAATAGCAACCAAAAATATAGCAAACCCAAATTTAATTTAAATTAAAATGATGACCGGGCTTTCCGGCACCCTTTCCCGTTAACTTACAGACCTCAGCTTTTTCAGGACGTTTTTTTTATTCATTCGAAGTCGAATTGAGGGGAGAATTAAAAAAAAAAATTTAACCCCAAATAAGGACCCTAATGTATATGGATGCAAAACATCGTGGATAAGTATCATGAGGTCGCTAAACTTTTACCAGAAGACACTTTGCCTAAAATATTCATATTGGACTCCTCGCAATTTGTATCCATACGGCGAATCCATTAGATTCCGTAGAATCAAGGCGTTTTATCTTAAATTAAAAAGGAAACTTCTAAACCATACCAAGTTCAAAGTACAGTAAAGAAACCAGTTTGAAAAGTTGTCAAGTAATATGCTAAATAATAAAATTGAATTAAACCTTTGATTGAAATTAAACCTCAAAGGATGACCCTGAAGCCAAGTAACAAAGGTTGCGAATCTAAACTTCCGCATTACGTCGTCATGATTTCTAGCCATTGACAAAGGTCTATGAGTATGGAATATGGAAGTTTTAATTTAACTCTTTTATTTGGTACGTTCGTTTACATAAAAAATTAGGTTATTACGAAACGTACTCCAAGGACTTCTTGCCACGCAAGTCAATTCCCTAGAAGACGAAGTTGGAAGGTATAGGACGAGGTACCGTTTACAGCACAAAAGCTCATAAGCAGAGCGAGGATCGATGACCAACACTCACGGGCATATGAACACCCCCTGATGATAACATCGTCTGTTCACGAGTGGCCCGATGACACTCTCGTAGATAGACGCTTAAATTGCCATTGGCTGATCGAGAGGTGGATGATACGAGTAGACTGACGTTCATTGGTCGACCTAACGAAACCCGCCCAGGAAGGATGCGCGCAGCTGTTATTTAGGACATGCGTAATCCCTCTCGGTCGTTAATAGCTCGAGGGGTTGTCTTCTTCACTACTCCTCTCTCCTTCTCTCTTTCGCTCTTTGAGAGGGTGTGCAGTGCTGGATTCTCGATCTCGTTCTTTCGCAACCCCTCGACCTTATCCCATGTCCCCTTTCTATGACGAGTAATGTGACCAGCACCATTGCTACAGCCTGGATATGCTTTTACTCGGACATTCATAAAACATTTAGGCATAGCTATATGTACGCCATAAAACCCAATGGTTATAAACAAAGCGGCTTAAGGGCTAGAAACGTCGAAGTAGGTTGAAAAAATCGATTTTCACCAAGCAAAATATCAAATTTGAATTCAGAAAGTCACTTTCTGAAATTCATCTAAAAATAACGATTTTCGACATTTTTGGATGGAAATTCGTGAATCTGAAAAAATCGATACGCAAACAACGAATGGGTCATGAAAGTTTTTACCTTGTGAAAGAGCATTTCTCTGTAGTATGCCCTGCAGTAAACTCTGTCATTTAACCCTTTGACGGTTTGCGAACAATTTTTTAAAACCGCAATTTCCGATCGTCTCCACTTTACTCTCAAGCGCTTCCTCCTCATCTCTCGCACTCTAACGATAGCACTGTAAAATCTAGCACCCTTTAGAGAGAAAACAAAGCCCTCTCGCGATTTTATAAAAGAACGACCGCCAAGGCCGCATTTCTCAGGCTAAACCTTACGAATTTCTCACCAGAAATATGTGCAAGAGGGCAAAACTCTTCACACCATTTTTGCCGCAATTATTATCCTTCTTGGAGCGTTTATATAATTGCAAAATTGCTTTATTATTATGGCAGGTGGTGCGGTTGTGTAGAATGGGAGAGCAGGGAGGCGCGAACTCTTTTCTCTTTTTATCTCTCTCGTTCTGGCTTGGTTTCGCGATTTTGGGACCGTGCATTTGATGGGCAGGTACGAAAAATCTTTAGGCTAGCAAGTTTCTCTGTCCAGATTATTTCGTTATACAAATATTTGAACTCGAGCTCGCCAAACTTCCTAAATGTGTGTGTGTGTGTGTGTGTGTGTGTATGTGCGTTTTGTTTTATTTTTCTATATCGTGTGCTCTCCCTCTTCCTGAAGCACACTCGCGTTAGGTCAAAAACTTTTTACGCCGTTCGAGATGCATTTTTTGCCACGGTTCTGAAGAACAATCGTAAAAACTGAGCACATTGTGGGCACGGGCAATTTTTATGTACATCACGCTTAGCCCAGTAAAAAAAAAAAAAAAAAACTTGTGAAAGGGGCTTGCTGTGCAGAAGCTAAAAAAATAGAGGGAGGATATTGGCAACGATTGCGAATTCGGTTTTACACCTCACGCCTTGGAAGGCTTACTCGAAGCTTTTGCTTCTCTTCTCTCTCTCTCTCTCTTTCTTCTTTGAAAAATATATAATATAGGAGAACGAAGAAAATAATCGACGAGCACGATGGAGCTCGCAAGAGCCGTTTATCGCACGAAATGCATTGCTATCCCAACTGGATTTCATCCGCACGGTGTGAAAATTGCCGGTAAAATTCATGAGCCGCCAGCACGAGCTAAACCGACAAAAATAACCATCTTCACTAAGATGTTCGCACCTTTGACTATGTAAAAAGTGAGAAGTTTGTAATAGGTCAATAATCATTCATGGAGCATGTTCAATGCTTCGCGAATCGATTGAATGTTCGTTTCGTAAGTCTTTATTTCGAGAGACTTTTTTTCGACATTTTTTTCCCCAAAGCAGATTCTCACCTTTTTCCCCATTCCAATTTATCGTTTCGCGTTTCGTAAAAGTATTTTATATTTTATAATGAAAATTTGCTTCGAACACACTTCATATTTCATTCCCATCACTTCGTATACGTGTGAATAGAAAAACGACGAAAATTTCCCACCTGGAAACAAAAGGCTCGATGATCTTCTGTGACAAGCGATTCTAACGTGTAAACTAATTTTATTTCTTTCGGCTTCCTCACACAAAAACATTTTGTAATTAATGATCGTATGGACTAATGAATGAAAAATTGTGAGAATAAAGATACATTTATTTATCGCAGGTGTAATAGTGTATAGACGTTTCGTATAGCCCTCAATCCAGAAATCATTTTCACTGTGGCTAATACATACTTATTAAAGATGGTTTACCTGCGTTTACTACACACTTGGGTGGTTCCACACACATCGTACGCTATCATTACATCAACGTGTTAATTATGTCGCGGGCGCGCGCGAGTTTTTCTTACCTGCGGTAGCGAGCGATAAAACGATAAATTATAAATCCCTCTTTCTTGCGAAAAAAAAGGTTATTCGACCATGTTCCGATTCATTTCGTTTCTAACTTAACACGTATATTTCAGCTTTATTACAGCAGATGCTATATTATTTTTTTGAAAAAGGTTTTCATGATAGGACAATTTACATCGCTCAATTCGGACGAAAATTTCTCTTCCATTGTTCAATTTCTTTCGAATTAAATGTAGAATTTTTTTGCACATTGAGCCCGTGAGTTCCTAAAATAGTCCAAAAAATTGTTTGGTCCATTTCTGTAGTTTGAATCACAAAAAAGCGTTGGGTCATTTAAAAAAATAACATCGCAGGTCTTATACACTAAAATAGTATTAAATGTAACAAGTACGGAAAACGACGAATTACATCGCGCGTGAAGATGCCGCATGAGCCGAAGGCTTATGATGCATATTCGCACAAGTACGAGTGCGAATATGCATGATAAGTCGAGGCGAATGCGGCATACGCGCGATTTATTTTGATGTTTTCCGTACTTGTTACATATAATAATATTTTTTGTGATACCTGTCTCGAAACTTTGATTTGAGATCGAAAAAGCAATTGTAGTCGTGTTAGGACAAAGTAGGACAAAAGTAGGACAAAATACGAATCGTTGAGAAATAAGCCACTTTCCGCACGCTATACATGAATCGAATATCAAACTTTCGAGGCAGATATCACGAAAACTCATTTTTTTCATACCTCGGTCGAAAGTACGTTCCTCCGGCATCGATTGTAAGGCAGAAAGTCTAAATTTAAGCATTGATAGAACTACACTCGCGCCCTCTGTAAAAGCGGGAACAAAAACTTACTCGCGCGCACCGATACTCAATACCTGAGACTCGCGTTGCTGCCTCCAGCCAAAATCGCTAACTGCTGTTACTCTCACTTGTTCATATAACCTCAAAGCTCGCTTGGATTTAATTTGTGTTTTTATGTATTAGCGAATATAATTTAAAAAGTAATATTGACCAAAGATTAATAAAAAAAATAACAAAGGAACAAAATGAATGAATCATTCTCTTTTGACGAAACCACGGACGAGGAAGAGGTTATAAAAGATTTTGATGCCGAAGCGCAATTAATCGTACAAACCGAAACGTTACCGAAAAAATATGCTGATAGATATTTACTAATCTACGAGACTTATCAAAAATGGCAAGAAGAACATAAAGGTTCTCTATCGATAAAATTAAAATTATTTCTTTTGAAAATGTGTGATTATACTTGTTTTTGTAGATGTATTTGATGCCTGCCCCCCGACCAGCAGCACTCGCTTCGCCGCTCGTGTCGCAAATGTCGGGGCAGGCATTAATACATGCTAAAACATACATATATTGATAATAAAAATATGATTCATCATCGTACTTTCGACCGGGTATGAAAAAACTCATTTTTTTTTTGTTATTATGCTTAGTTATAATTTATTTTGCTCATGTTTCGTCTCATTGCAAAGAGACCTCTTCTCGATAATTTGTGGAGGATGCAGTTTAATAATTTCTTGATTAATCTATCCTAAAGTACTATATATATATATATATATATATATATATATATATATATATATGGGGCATTCTACGTCAAATCGCCGGATCATTGGCCGGGCCCCCACGGATTTTTATGGCGAAGTTATTTTGCGTTTTTTTGGGCCCAAAATACGACCTCAAATTTTTTTAAATTTTTATTTCATTTTTCAAGGCTTGCACGAGCTTAAAAATCATAAAATTGTGGAAAAACATGAAGAGCGATCGTTTTTAAATTGATGATTTTTTTTTTACAGAAACTAGGACCCAAAACATAATTTTTCATCCTAGTTTGGAAGTGGGCCGAGAACTAGCATTCTTGATTTTTTTTCCCAGAATTTTTTTTTTCATTTTATTTTTTTTATCGTAAGAAAAACAAAAAAAAATAGTTTTTTTTTATCGTGAAACTTGTTTTTTTTTTCTTAGTTTATGAGTGAATCGACAAAAACAACAATTAAACATTTATTGAACAAAAACGTGAACGACACTTTTTTTATTTTTTCACAAGAGGATTTTATAAATTTTACTTGACGCCGAAGAAGAATACTCTTTTACAATTAATAAGCCATTTTGGGGGATAAGGCAGTGTACTTGCTGCAAATTTTTGACTCTACGAACATTTTCGATTTTTTGTTTTTCATACGATAAAAAAAAAATTTTTTTAAATCAAGAATGCTAGTTCTCGGCCCACTTCCAAACTAGGATGAAAAATTGTATTTTGGGTCGTAGTTTCTGTAAAAAAAAAATCATCAATTTAAAAACGATCGCTCTTCATATTTTTCCACAATTTTATGATTTTTGAGCTCGTGCAAGCCTTAAAAAATGAAATAAAAATTTAAAAAAATTTGAGGTCGTATTTTGGGCCCAAAAAAACGCAAAATAACTTCGACATAAAAATCCGAGGGGGCCCG
The DNA here is from genome assembly GCA_963989365.1 of Rhimphoctona megacephalus. Classification (NCBI taxonomy): domain Eukaryota; kingdom Metazoa; phylum Arthropoda; class Insecta; order Hymenoptera; family Ichneumonidae; genus Rhimphoctona; species Rhimphoctona megacephalus. The sequence goes on from OZ022420.1 coordinate 24,662,638, forward strand.
GCCAATGATCCGGCGATTTGACGTGGAATGCCCCATATGTATATTTATTATCTCCCAAATCGTTCCTATAGACCGACAGATGAGTGGTACCGATGTATATAGAGCTCTTGATTCTGCGTGCTCTTTACTTCTCCATACCTTGGACACGCCCATCGTTAAGGGAATTCAAGTTTTATTACGGCCCATCCTTCTCTCTCTCTCTCTCTCTCTCTCTCTATCCATTCTAACGCGTTTATAAATACGAGTGGCTGCATCTACTTGAAGCAATATTTGTAATCGAAATTTTATTTTTATTGCAATATTATTCTCTTATAATTCGACTATAGACTTATTGGAGCTCAGAACAATGATTTTAATCAACGCGAACATATGATGAATTTATAAGGGTTTCTATAGTGTTTATAGAGAACCCTGGCATTAGTGTCCACACGAAATTCTGAATATCGTTGCTGTAAACGAACGAACGTCCTGAGGGGATGAAATTCAAATAGACATTACGTATACAAGTACTGTTTTATTTTGTTTTTCCATAGTTTGGTAAATATTCGTTAAACACCCCCATGACTGTACTTCTACATCAGTGAAATACAACGAAACGCTTTTTCGCGTGTAATACGACGATTCAACACCGCGGCTTCGTTCAATCGCTCATGGGAATATATCTCATTACATTTTTTCCTCGTGGAAGTTCCGGAAGAAAAGAATAAAAGGCGGCATGGTGGTAAAATAACCGAGGGTGTGATGTGCGTACCTAGAAAGAAAAAGAGAGACAAACAGGCGGAGTAAAAAGAAAGAGTGAGAAAGTGCAGAGTGCACAGAGAACCCGTCGGGTTCTCGTAATGGCCACTCGATTTACACTCCGGTCGCGGTTATAGTTGGCAGCCAATCGAGCCATGCCCTCTCTTACTCTCCCTCTTTCTCTCTTTCTCCCGCGTTCTCTCTTTCTTTCATCTGTATATACTCGTATATTTATATATACGATGCATCCAGCAGCTTGGTAATTACCTCGACTCGAGTTTGGTTTTATAGTCGAGTGAAGCGACGAACGGGCCATCGGAGACGCGAGAAACCGAGACGAGACGGCTCACTCACGCCTCGAAAAGGCTCGAAGGTGTCCTGAACAACCCACGCGCTTCCTTCCTCCTTTCTCACTCTTTTTTACCCTCCCGCACTCTCTCGCTCTTTTCCCTTGTGTCAGATGCACTTACTGCACTTCGATTATTGCATTACCGATTCATAGTCCCGCGGGTCGCGCAACCCTACTCTCTGACACCTCTACCTTCTTTCCCTTCCTTTCTCTGTGCCTTTCTCTATTGTGGCTAAAAAATATCGAGACGGTAAAACCCACGAAATTTTTGCTTCGTATCTTACACGAGAGACTCGCTCTTCTCTCTTTATTTCACGCGGTAAACTTTTCTCTTCCTCTTTTATTATCCTGTACCGTTGTTTCTGCTGCAATGACCTTTCCACCGTTTCCGTTTCGCTCATCAATCCTCCTTATCAGTGTCATAATCACGAGATATTCAGTGAACCAATCGAAAATACAACATTTTTGGGCTTCTATATCACGAAATCAATCGAGTCAATTAAGGTATTCCTTTCGCGGAGGGTCGTATTTTTTGGGCGCATAGGCAGGGCCCTCCATATTTGTTCATAAATTAAGCTGCATTTTGTTTAAAAAAGTTATAACCAATTATTAGTCCGAACTGTAAACATAAATCGAAAATTTCAGCTTAATTGTGTAAATTATGAAACTATTTGATATTTTTTGGAGAGCTACAAATGTCAACAACTGCACTGTCAAAGAGAGAAGCTGGACTTATTGTATTTGGTTAAAAAAAATAGTAAAATATGAGTGAAAATATGTATAAAGTACGCAGTGACATTGGTAAAAATGCGAGCCAATTTGTAACGGGCAAAAACAAGAATAGCGTTAAAAATATTGTAAAAACTGCCGAAGATAACATAACCTCTTGAACGTCATGGCTACGAAAAATCGTCTGCTGATCACATTCTTTCAAGTTCTATCGTGAATATTTTCTTCAAACGTCCGGTGACTCTCTGTTTTTATCGTTGCTACGGAATCTTTAGAATTTAATTTACCGCAAGATAGTTTATATCAAAGATCTATCATTATTTAATATATGAATTATTAAATAGAAATGTGAGCAACAGGTAATCTCCATAAAGTGTCGTGTAAATTAGACGATTTTCAAAGTTATAATTCTTTTCTAAAGTTTCGGTAACCTGGCTCGATATTTTTCCAGTAGACTGGGATGTGTTTTTACTTTTATGTACAAAAAAATCCGTGAATTGTCAAATATTCGAGTTCGTGAAAGGAATACCTTAAACAGACCGATGCCAATCACGATTCGTTGGATTTGAAAATAATAACGAAAATAGTTGCATCATGAAATAGAAACCAAACGATTTTTGTCTCCTTTTTTTTTATCAGAATATAATAATACCTTTTATAATTGAGTAACAATGATCGACCGAGTAATCGAATAACGATTTTGTGAGAAGTTTCCAAAAAAAAAAAAAACATTGCCCAAAGGAAAAAAGAAGCCATTTGTATATTATAGTGTGAAGAAATACAAGTTTAAAGATCATAAGAGTAGATGATTCAACGTCGGAACTTATACGTTATTGCTATTTCTCAACTCATTTACTTCTTACCGCAACGTCATTCTTCCTACGGTATACTGTCTTCGAGTATAAAACTCGACCGAAGTGAACACACGTGATACTATATAAGATGTGAAGAAAGATGCACAAATACATGAGAAAAAGGAACAGAGAGAGAAAGAGAGAAAGGCCCACGGCTTTATATTTCATGCGCTCCACCATATATACTCTTTGGACTGGGCAAGCTTTTTGCCTTTTTGCCAGAAGTACGTCGTTATATGGGTTGCCAAGACGAGCATCCCTTCGGCATGAGTTATGCTAATTGAAAGTATGATAACCAGTGACTTTAATTGGAATCACCACGGTGGGAAAAAAATACCATAACAACAACAAAAAAAACGTTCATTTGATTTCAACAGATTTCATTTGAATTAAAGGGATTACTCCTGAAATTTATTCAATTTGAATCTATCGACATTTCTTGGCTCGACATTTAGTTTAAATGTTAAAACTTTGATTGTATAAACAACATGCATTTCGAAAGTTTTAACTCTAAGCAGAAAAAAGACTAGTGATTCAGGTGGAGTGATAAAATGGCGAGAAAATTGTGATAAAAAATCTTTTTTCAGCAACTTATCTTCATGTATTTCCATCCAAAAACAACGGATACATCGCTTCGATGAAATTTTTTGAAAAGTCATCTAAAAAAGTCCCCGAGAAATAAAAAAATGACACAAGACGTACGCTGATATCTTAATATTTCAAAAAATGGCAGCATTTTGAGTGTTAAAGAAAAGTGCTTCCTTGGCCGCAAGACCCTTCCGGGCTGGATTCTCGAAACTCCTACACTGAGAAAAAAATTTAGTTGACCGAAACAAATTTCGTTTCTCTCAACCGAAATATTTAGTTCGATACGGGCAACAAAATATTTTTGAGATAAAACAAAATAATTTGCGAATGCTGAAACAAGTTATTGACCAATCGAACAAAACTTTGGTGCAGCCAAACAAAGTAATGTTAATGCAACAAAATATCTATATAAACTAATTAATTTATTCGTCCTAACGATTACCGTTTAGTCAATTTGGTAATTAAGATTCAAACAAATATTTTATTAAAGCAACTAAAAAGTATGCGTGAGCAAATAAATGGTACCAGTTGTTCGAACAAAATCATTTGGCTCCGGTGATTTAGTTGATTCATCTACAAGAAATTTTTATGATTTAGTTGAATAAGCTAAATAATTGGCCATTCAACAAAAAAATTGATAGATCCACCAATTTTTCGTTCAACAAAATGGAATTAATTCGGTGAACAATTTTTTTTTCTCAGTGTAGACGTTATTGCAACAAAGTTTCAGATTTGGTAGCGATAACGCGGGCGTAGCCGCGGGTACAGCTCGTATTTATATACATTTTTGTAAACGATTATCAGTGCACGGCAAAGAAAATCCACCGACAAAACGTTTAAAGAATATATTCATATATAGAATCCACATGTCAATGTGTGCTGAAAGAGCGCGCAGGTGCTTGTCTCGTGCAGATTTTCGAGCCTATCATCGCCTTGGCCGAGGTTTCGACGGTTCCACGAGTGTCAAAAAACTACTTTATCCTTTCTCCTTCAGCGTTCTCGTCTCCCCTAATAAAGAACTTACTTAATTGCTTGTAATTGCATTTTAGTCACTTGAGACCGGCTAAATGACTGTGTTAGGGGTTGTACGTTTGCCAATCTTGATGTGTAGGATTGTGATGAAATGTTGGTAGGTAAAAAAGAATTCTTTTCGTCGTAATTACACAGCTACCAGGCACATGTCCACCCAGAACGATTTGCCATGCCTTCGTGGCTTTCAATCGTTAAAAAAAAACATTACAATATACGAAATAGAATCCAAATGGAGATTTCATTTGTTCGGGATGTTGGAATTACGATTGATGGATGGAAAAAATTGATTTTCATGAAACATTCATTTATTATTTCATTATTTCGTCCAAGCGATTCTTTCATTGGTTAGTCAAGGAAAAAAGTCCTAAAATGATGGTTTATTTTTTAAAAATAGATCCTAATTTATAAAACAATATTTTTACAGAAAAAAAAAATAATATTCATAGGTATAAATTAAACAGATACAATTCACTGATGTCTCGTACTTTTTATTTTATAATTAAGACATTAATTTACTTTTATGGCAGCAGTTGCATTTCTAGCTTTACATATACGTAGCAATAAAATTCAAATTTTCTAAACGACCTTCCATCGATGACATTTCCTTGGCAATTTGGAATGACGTCGTATCGTAATTTCATAGTATAATACTGATGTGCGGTGAGAGTGTTAAAATGAACGAGTTTTTATATTTATATAAATGTATACATCGAGCGCAGTGGCAGATGCACCAATGTCACACTCGAAGGATCGATATAAACCATGCTGAGTTCTCGCCGCGGGGGTCCATTCACAGAAACTTCGCTCGTGTCGCCCTTTTTTTCTCGGTCCTCTGTCCGCGTTTCCCAGACGAGATCCGCTTCAATTCTTGGCGATCAAATTTTTTTATCCAATTTTTTTCGCTTTTTAAGTAAATCTAGAAGAATAAAAGGACGAATCGTTCCTCATGATTTCGTTGGAGCAGAATAGTATGTAGATGATCTATGAGTGATCTGTTTCTGGTTTCGTTCGAGCTCTAGATTGATCACAATTTTTGTTATCATCGATGAGCTGAAAAAACTGCAGAGAAAGAGGAAATTTGTTGAGTGGCCCTTCACGTTTAGTGGTTCTTCACTTTTACTGCAAAAAAGTGATGATCTTTGCTGAATTTAGTTTTATCATATTTATTGGAATATTTCACATTGAAATTTTGTCACTTCATGCGATTTTTGTCTCTCACGGACCTTTTTCCTGGACATTATACCTCTATTTTTTTACGATGTATCATTTTCGAAGCTTCCGTTGAAAAGGACATAAACGATGACGTGTTAAAACACAGATTCTCGAGAGATGATCCCCGAGGATTTTCGAGTAAATTGGTAGGTTTGGTCTCTCGCATTGGGTGATCGTTTGAGGACGATCACGGCGACGATTCGGAGGAAAAAAAGAGAAAGATAGAAATAATACCGTGTGATGCACATCTCGTAGGATTGTCCGGACGCGTTCCGCAGGCGTTTCGTAAGAATTCGTATATTCTCTCGTGTTCGGATTCTCAAACGACTGGTTTTACGTCGAAAACGATGGCTACCAATCTTCGAATGAAATAGGCCACATATATATACATGTGTTACAGCGGCCAAACCCGATTTTTTGGCAAACTAGTTTAGCCTTCCTAGGAGAGACTAGTTTTACCTAGGAAAAACGAGTTTCTCCTCGATCCGAGTTTGGCCGATACTATATATATGTATATATGTAAGAGAGGGAACGATCGAGTATTCGAGCGTGCTTTTCGCCGGAATGAGAAGAGTGAGCAAAGAGGAAACGGTATATATAAAAGCGGGTGGTAGTGGCCTGGGGCTCTTGAAAATATGTCGGGCCAATTTGCCGGTGTCTGATGCCCGTGGGCAACCTCAGGAGCAAAAGAGAAAGATAAAGAATGAATTCGCGATATAAGAGATCGCGGATACTGTATACCTCTCTCACGCAGCATCCACAGAAGCCAAGAAATTCGAACGTGCGCTTCGAGTAAAACTTGAGAGATCGCGTTGTCATGTGCGCTTCACTCTCGTTAGTCCTCCCAATCGCGTCCTCCACCAAAAATTCACGAGAACGGAAGGGGGGGGGGGGGGGGGTGAGAGTGAGAGAAAGAGGGAAAAAGCATACTCAAAACGTCCTTTCCACGTCTTTTCTCTCAGAGATCGACTCTCTTTCCTCTACAGCTGCGCCCTTCGAGTTTCGAATCTTCTCCGAGAGTTTTATATCGGGAGTGAAGAATGACCGGTGATGAAAAAAATTGTCGTGAAAAATACGCGTAACAGTCTTGACGAGATGTCAACTGAGAAAGAGAGAGAGAGAGAGAGAGAGAGAGAGAGAGAGAGAGAGAGAGAGGGCGTGGGAGAAAATCACACAGATTTTACAAAAGCTGGCGAGTGCAGCAGAACATTTTATTTTCCCAATAACAACAATTTAAGAAAACATCTTCAATTTAACTTGCTAAAAACGTAGTGGTGAACAGAAATTTTTCATCGTTAAATTTATTTACTTTCGATGTAACCTAAACACCGTTGAAAATAATCAAAATATACTTGTTATCGTCAGGGTGCAAAAAATAAAAATACAGTCGAGTTAAAATGGAATTCGATGCACAAAAAAATAGACCCATTTTTGGAAAGGTGTTTTTAATCATGTACAATTATATTTCAATAATTGGAAGGCAACTTTTGGTAGCAAAAAAAATTTTAATCTCATGAGGCCATGTGGGCTTGCGCATATCATGTCAAAGGTTTAAAATAATCTGTCGAAGTTTTGAAACTTGGAATAAATCAATCTCCCATCATTATATTTTGTGTTGTCTTCTCGCCCATTTAAGCTCCAGGAGATTAGAGACTGTTTATCAACTCGAATGTTTTGTTTCGAGGGCTCGTTTTTCTTTATTCATCAACGGATTTATGCCCTTTGTATACATGTTCGAATAGTGATTGTATAGGATCGAGAGGCTGATCGAACGCGGGCTTCGTGAGGAATTTACAAAGATTTGCTCTCGCATATCGTGAGAGAGAAGCTTGATCTTCGTTTCGTATTATAGCCTTCCAGTTTGTCCGCTGTCAAAGCGATGAGAAAACGTGAAAAGAAGCGAGGGAGGGTGGCTTTTATGCTATCGCGTGATAGACGCCCTTACGTGACGGGTATGCCGATGGACACTCACGTCGAGGTGAATAAGTATCGCGTATACTACACTGTTATACATCAGTGAAGCTTTATCAATCGTTAAGAATAAAAGGGCTTCCGTTCTTCATCAATATTCACTTGAAACTGCAGTACTTGGGCCCTTTTGTTTGTAAGCTATCGATATATCTTTCAACACCGTAGATTCATTTCGACAGGTGGATTAAAATAAACGCTCAAACGATGGCTTATAGCCGAAGCTAAATGACGCGATGAGAGTGACGCGAAGGGACTACCGTGCGGACGTGAGAGTGAGAGCCTCTCATTCTCAGCTAAATTTCCGAGTTTGGCGCACGCCGAATAATCGAATGAAAAGATCGCGAGAGAGAAAGGGAGAAAGAGCGAGAGTTTGAATTCTCTCCCGCAGCCTTTCGATCTCGTAAATTCGAGGACTTTGACAGAGAGCTCCGCCATAAAGCTCTTAAGTCCAATTGCGAATTTCGCTGACGGAGCTAAAAAGATGGACAACGATACTGGCTTCTCTCTCGGCCTCTTTACGAATCGTCTTCACTTCGATCGATTCTTTTATACCCATCGTTTTATGTATCTTTTCTCTTTCTTTCTCTCTCTCTCTCTCTCTCTCTCTCTCTCTCTCTCTCGCTGTCTGTCTTTGTTCTTTTTCTCGTTGTTCCAATATATATTTTCTCCTACCCGATGTATCCACACGCTAACTTCATAAATCTTGGGCGCATGATCGAAATTTATTACGGATTAAAAATCCCCGGGACGGCAATATCAATTAAGTACGTTTGTCCGGACTCTTGAATCAACCTTTCTGTATACATACGCGGATGTATACTTGGGAAACGATAGAGTGAGTGAGTGAGAGAGAGAGAGAGAGAGAGAGACTACGAAATATTCTCCGTGGACGCATCCCAACAGTCCAACAAAAACTTACCCACTTGTCAAAGAGCGACTGGCAAGAAGTTTCGGGCATTCAACGAGAACTTTGAGCATCATCTTCCTCTCTTTTTCTCTTTCTTTCTCTTTCTCTCTCTCTCCCTTTATGTATCCCTCACGGGGATGGCGATCAAACGGCCCAGAGAGACTACGGCGACGATAAATCCTCGTGAAAATAACGACGAATGGTATTCCCAGGAAAAAAGCTCCATTTTACTAGCCGACTTGCGAAAAAAAAAATTATACAGTCAAATTGTCATTCATTTTACGATTTCGCCACGAAAGATCGACATTCTCAATTCGAATGGTTCAAGAAAGCTGTCAATGTTTCTGGCCGTCTCAAATATTCTGTCAATGTGCAGGAACATTTGAGTCTCTACTAAAAACCTTTAAACCAAAAATTAATGTTCAATATGCGATTTTTTTAAGTAGGAAAGTTAATAATAAATAATATATCACTGTAATACTGTTAATGATTATTTTTGAGATTCTGTCAACGTGCAAAAAGATTAAGAATTCCTGCCAAATGAATTATTGCTACCTAAAAACTAAATTTTTTGATCTAATTCCATCCAGTTGAAAAACACAATAATAACAACTATAAATAATGATTTTCTTTTCATGACTCCCGACGATGAAATACACCTATGGATTTTTCTGTGGAAAGTCGCACGTCTAATTGTTTTTGTCGCATTCACTACAATTTCTTGGATTTAATATCGGTCCTCGTTCTTAGATACCGAGAGACATGTTCTTCATCCATAAAGGTGGTCCACTCCATCGTGCCCTCAATCATCTCCGAGTAATTATTCGCCAGAAGCCAGTTTTGCCCAATTATTTGGGCCGAATGAAACGCGATCCATAAAAGGGTTATGAGGGGAGGGAGAGAGAGGTAAAAGTGAAGTTGGGATCGGACGATTGAGGAATTAAAATTGTTGAAACTCGTTCGTGAAGCGAGCGAAGGCGCCGGCTCGTTTTTGACATTCTGAGGATCGAAACTGGGAGAAAAAATGTGTATGATATATGAAAAGGGCCTTAAAGGGTCTTTAGTTACACATCGTCAATTCCAGATATCAATTCCAGTTTCGTTGCACTTTTTACAAACTTTGAAAACCTCTCGTCTCAATGTAGTCTCACTCTTCACACAAAAGGGCACTTAAGGGGACAGAGCTAGTTGGAACGTCAAAAAAAAGGCCTTTTTCCGATTTTTTTTTGGTCAAACGATAAAATAATTCACAACAAAAGTTCTTCCGTTTAAAAGATACATATGTAATGTATATGTTGCAATTTTTTCAACGCAATACATATCGAAATAAGCTGGTGACCGTCAATTGCCGAGGACGCTGCAAAAAAAAACACGGTTTGCGGTGATCAAGCTCACGCTGCAACGGCTCATCTGAAACAAAAAAAACGGAGGGGATTTTTAGTTAATGATATAATGCTCCGGTTGAACGAAGGGTTTTGAAAAATTTCCATTTTTCACAAAATGGCGGCCGTTAAAAGTCAAAAGTGTTTTTTTGACCAAAATATCAGTTCCATTTTTTGCTATTAAAAATAAAAATAATTATCCAAAAAAAAAATCCTTCGTTCATATGGAGGACTACCATGTATAGAAGAAGTGATATAAATTTCAACCCGATCGGTAAAGCCGTTCTCGAGCTACAGTGATCACCGACTTCAAAAACATGGTTTCGAGAAAAACGCACTTAAATGCCACTGTTCGTATACTCTTTCACACGATTTTTTGTTCTGTCTTCGTGATAATATTGGGGCGCCTATTATTGTATAAAGTGAAAATCACTCCCCATGAAAATCATCCAATTATAAAGAAAGCAAGTTTATACGGGGAGTGGTGAGTTTATCTGCAATCTCTTGATCTTGTGCGAACGCTCTGGGGCTTATTGAATTATTTGCGGTGGTCGATCCTTCGCTAAGAGTTGGTTTGGTCCAGCAGACAGGGGCTGCAGAACGTTTGCTACTTGTGATCGTAGGTGCTGATGTTTTCTTCTCCGAAAAGGGTGGGAAATGTGCAAGGGAAGATTCGAAGACTTACAAACACAAATACATACACAAATTCGTTATCTGTTTGAAGCAGAGTAGGCCAATCCTCCTGGTAATCCTTCGCAAAGCGGGAATTACGTGCCACGTGACATACGATACATCTCAGGATTAAACTCGACACACCTAAACAAAGTGATGTTACAGGACATCCCCGAGACTCTTAGTACATACTTAAGAGCAATACGGTTTGAGTACTCGTAAACAAAAGGTCGTAACCCTCGTAACTCGGCATGTTCAATGTTCTCGTTTAAGGGCTTTTGTTCTCGTACCCTCGACATTCCGACTAAGGGGAGCAGCCAATTTAGGAGACCGAAAATTAGATGATTTTTTGGATTTTTTTTTTATTGTGAAAAAAAAACGGAAATTTCCGCAACTCTGACAGTAATTTATTCATATTTTCGTATATCTCTGGTAATTTTTTCAAGTTATTTCATGCATTAATTAAGGTGTAAGCCGTTGTGTCCCTTGGCGTGTCCTCATCGTCGTTGTCGCTTTGCGGGAATTGTGCAGCTCGCAATTCACATCTGAAATAGTTCAACAAATTTTTATATATTTTTGAGATGTTTTTGAAGAACATGAACCTAAATTTTGAAAAAAAAATCGATAATTGAATGTTGGAACGTGTTTGAAAAAAAATGATCGACTTTTAGCATTTTTTTCCCCGGCATTTTGCAATAATAAATATGTTGTAAACACCTAATCTTTCCAACTTTAGGTTCATGTTTTAATAAATTATATTATGTAAACGTGTTCCAAATTTCAAGATGATCCATCAATTGGTTTTTGAGCTATGATTCCCGCAAATTGAAAAAATGTCATTTCGAAAAAAGCACGTTTAAAGTTTGAGCACGCTTGGGAGTCGAGCGGAGAGTCTTTATCATTTATATACATACCGTTAGAAGTAATCCGAATATCGTTTTGAAATTTTCAGGGTGTATTCTTAAGCTATTTTGCTAACGATTTGCGAAGTAAAAAAAAAATTGATTTTTTGAAGCATTTAAAGTGGTTGCTCCCCTTAATACACACAGGGTGACTAAAATAAATTCTTATAGACAGATTGATCATTTTCGAACGTATCATACATATTTTTTATAAATTTTTAAAAGAAGTATTCAGTCGATAGAAAAAAAAATCAATAGTTTCGTGTTATCTCTTGCATCACACTATTTTCGCAGTAGTTTTTTAAATACACTCTTTCAGTTAATTTATCGTTTATTATTAATGCCTTTTTTGTTTTCTATAACGCTCTATCAAGTGCAAATTATTTTGGATTACAGTTGCGTTGACCCGTAGAAATAAAACAGACGGCAGGTTCTAGCCCCACCAGCGGCAATCCTAAACACATCCTGACACCTCTGACCTCAGCACTGAGGTTTTCCTAATACGGCTGAAAGTCTTCACTGACACCTAACCACTTTGAGAATCCGACGGTAAAATGGCAGAATGTTATGTTTCTCGTGTACTTTGGAAATATATGAAAGCGCCTAGTAAGAAATGAAAGGACATAAGTATTGATCCTTTCAGAGATTAATTCTTGTAGTTCACAAGATCTTTGACTACATAAAAATTGAAGAATTTCGAGACGATCAAGAGAAATTATGCTCAAAAAATGAATTATCCTCCATGCCAAAATAGTGTCAATCGAAAATGGATCTAATTTTTTCAAATGAATGCGATCAATGTATAATAACAGGTCTCTAATTGTCAATTACTTCGATACATGGCTCGCTACTTTCAAAGAGAAATAAGAAAACATTCATGAATGAAAATATAATCAGGAAATAAGAATCATGAAAACATGAGATTAGCAGATTCGATAAAGCGTCACGTTTACGTGTCAGCGTGTCGATTGTCGATGTAATAGATGACTTTCGGTGGTATAGCAGAACAATGTATGAGGTCGAGTGTGTTCGCAACCCCTGGTGAAACCCTTGGGGGAATAGTTTGCCCTTGAAAGTGTGTATACATATATACTGGGCACGTGTGGATTGTGTGCAACTCGAGAGGGTCGGTAAATCCCGTTTACGGGTGCTGAAAAGACTTTAAAAGGCAGAGGAGTCGAGTTCAAAAGGGTGTCATTGCACCCTATGTATAAATGAGTATATCTAGATATTTAATAGTAATTTAAACCCAGAGAATAGTTGCAGCCAATTAAAACTTTTAATTGGAGATTCTCCCATTTCATTTTCTTAATCTTTTGCTATAGAATGTTTATTATTTGATGCTTGATGGTCTTGTTTGTTTTTGGAAGTACAAAAAAGTTTATTTTACAAAGACAAATGTTTCCTTAATTGAAAAATTAATATTAATTAATCTCTTTTTTGAATAATAAATTGTAAATAAACGAAAAAAATGAATAGTTTCGAAACTTCAGATTATGGAGTGCATGATTTTTTAACAGCCGTGCATCACAAGGTGTTAGACTCGCGGGAATAAATAGAATTAGGTATCCTTCCCGTCATAAATCAAGCGGAAGGTTCAGAATCAAACGCTAAATACCTGTAATTTTTTTTTTTCAAATCGATCGGTCCTTCCCGGTGGTCTTAATACGAATAAAGGAAGCTAAAACAAGATACACATCGTTTTCAGTGACTGCTATTCGTGAAATAAAAATACGATAAATTAATTCGCAATTCTACCGATTTGTTCAATGAATAAATAATGATCCGATGGTGATGAAAATTCGGTACATGAGATTTTTTTTTAAACAAGAGTTTTTTAATCAAATACTTGTATACTAATTGCCCATTTTCGATTAGGCAATGAATTTACATAATAGGCCCGTAATTTTCACAGGTGAGGCGACGCGGCAGGGTGGCTCGCGCGTGGCCCTCGAACTCCTCTTTCTTTATCTTTCTCTCGTAACATCGTGGCTTTCTCTCGTCCTCCGTCCATCCCACTTTTCTGACCGATCAAAGAGGAACCCCTTCATTACGAAATCGAGAAATCTTCAAAATAATCGAGATGACAATTTAGGACAATGTTTTTTCATCGACTATTACTTTTTTTTTTTTTATCGAATCACCTTAGGACTTTTAATATCAGGGAAGACTTCATACGATAGATAGAATATACCGATTGCCTTCGAGATATATAATTGCGTATCATTATCGTACTTTTAGCGATTTTCGAAGTCTTTTTTTCGATGCGATTATCGTCAAACCTCTTGCGAAGCGCGCACCAGCACCTTTCGCGAATTTTAAAAGAAATGTATAATAGTCAAGGAGAGGGGAAAAAGGGATGGATATCACGTGCACGATTGCCTAAAATGCGGCGTGTGTGGCTTCTTTTTTCGGAAGGCAGGAAGAAAGACGAGGATGATGAATATGAAACTGGCGAAATTTTTTGCACTCGAATACTTCACGCGATTCCATGCTTAATAATTCGTTGCAATGCTTGCGTTTAAGCTGCATACGTGTGTATAGATATACGTAGTTTTCGTATGAATTTCAACGTTCCCAGCAGCCATTATGTTGTGTACCAAAATTATAGAAAAGTCTTAATACAAGATGTAAGATTATACGGTCCGGGATGCGCCACCATAGGTGCATAGTAAAAGAGTAAAAAAAAAAGGAATCAGACGATCCAGCAGCAATGTGTGCATCTTCGCACCCTTTTCGCCATTTTGTCCATTCGTTTTCTTTCATTTTTTATCTTTCTCCTTCACTTTAGCCGCAAGCCGGAATCTCGATAGCGTCAATTTTGGCTAACGTGCCAAAAGAAATCGACGCGAAAGCTTCTCACCTTATTTATACACACAATATATTTATGCAGTCATCGCACTCGAGGCAGTTCATCTTTTGACCAACTCTCTTAGGAAATTTGGAAGCGCGATATACTCCAGTTTTTTAAACTGTTAATCGAAAAGTAATGACTCTATGCCTCTGCGGAATGTCGAACAAAATACTAGTTTTTTATTTTTACTTTTTATTATTGTCTTGAAACGGAGTTTAAAAAAAAACCTTTGCAGTTATCCTTACCGTTTCATTTCGTTTTTTTCTTTTGTCCTTAATGTCAAATTTGCTCATGAAAATGAGCAAAAAAAAAATTGTTCAGTATATTTTATGCTTATTTATCTTTTATGGGGTTTCTTCGACCTTTGACATTTTTTTCTTCGACCTTTGACATTTTTTTCTTCTTTATTCACTATAAAAATTTAATTGACTGATAATAATTATAAAATTTTTCAGCTTAAGGCACTCTATCAGTTGCGTGAGTGCAAGAGAGACAGCTATAAAGCAGATCGACTTGATAGCTTGATATTTCAAGTAAAAAAAGTTACACCTTATTCTCTGATGAAAGGAGAATAACAACGTAGATTTTAATTTTCTCGAAAACTCAACTGTGTCAGAGAAAAAGGTGCAGCAGAATTTTTACCGACCGAACGACTGATAAATCGCCTTAAGACGTACGCAAATTCAAGTGCGGTGCAGTGGTATAGAAGTTATTACGATATTAAAATTGTGATGCAATCGAAATTGTCATTTTTTAAACATTGCCCAAAATTTAGAAGTCGATTCAATCCAAGGGAATTAGTTGGATCTTTTTTAGCTTTAATTAAGAAACTACACGAAACTTTTTTTTAAAAGTGCAAATTTATGTACAAGGATTCCGAAAGTGTAAAAACAACTTTTGTCCCATTCAAACAGTACGAAAATTAGGATGAAATTTACTTACAATTTTGCCCACTTAAATATAACACTCGGCCCTCAAATTCCTTTAAAATTGCAATATTGACGAATGATTTTCAGTGACAATGGTTCAGAAGTAATCGGTTGCCTTCATTTTTGAAAATTAAATTAAAACCTATACATCACAATTCGAACGACTCACAAATTCCATTCTTCCCTCAAAATTCTTCAATTAACTTACATAGTACGTAAATACGTACTGATATATTTATTGAGAGTGTTTATCCTCACGGCAAAATGACCAGTAATTTTCTTACATTGTTGAGCGATAAGGTAAATTATTTCCCTCTAAATAATATCATTGCCATCTTTAATTGTCCCGTGGCATGCAATATCCGACGAATGTACCCTTTTTAACATCGTATGCAAAAAAGGGGGTGCACGTGAGCTTATTGAGAGACCGCCGCCCGTACAAAGGAATAAAATGCCAACGCGCGTACCCAGTATAATTTCTTATGTTATCCTCAAGGAATGAGGAATAATGTAAAGGAAAGATTTACGGTTTTAGATCTTTTTTTTTTTAGCAAAGGCAATGAAAAGAAAGTATAATTTGTATAATTTAATGTAGCGATGACGAAATTTTGGAAAGTGGGTCAATTATGCAATTGCAAAATCGAGTTAACCATGCACCGAGAGGCCTACACCTTAAATTCCTTTTTTCGAATCAACATCGCGAATATATACACTGAGAAAAAAATGTTGTTGATATAGCTAAAATTTGTTTACTTTAACTAAATTTTTCGTTTAAATACGTTCAATTATAAATTATAAAAGACAACAAAATATTTTGTTCACGTACTAAATAAAGCAATACTTGAATCATCAAAATGAAAAGTTCAATTCAGCGATGTACTGTCAATCGTGATTAAAATGAAACGAGTCAATTTTCTTTTGATTCCGAAATTGGTTTAAACAACTGGAAATAAAATTTGAGGAAATAAAAATTTGGTTAAGTTGAGTAAAATTCAGTTATTTCAAAAGCTAAAACATAGTCGATCGAACTAAATATCTTTTTTACCGATTAAATCAGATATTGTGCGAATCGGAAACCCATTTTAGGGGAAAGTCTTGTTATGTTTAGTCCACGTATAGTAGTGTTATGAACCAATATGTAGTTACTGCGACACGACACATTCGTCCATTCAAAACAAATACGTAGCTCTTACAACTCTATCGCTCGTTCATTACAAATCAATATGTAGTTCTCACATTAACCCATTAACGCCGAAGAATCGTGTTTTTTTTTCTCATTTTCAAGCTAGATTCTTATCATCGAAAAAAAATCATTTGCAAATAAAAAATATGTTCCCTTGTACTTTCGAGTGTCCCCTTTCCGAATCCGGAGTCAAAATTGAGTTTTGTCCATTAGAAAAAAAAATATGGCCGTTTTTAAACAAAAAAAACCGAAAAAATCGAAGACATTTTTTTTTCAATATTTTTTTTCTCATTGAAGACGCGCGAGGACCCCCCCTTTTTCTTCAACCATGAGAGCACAAAATAGTTGTAGTTTAAGAATATATTTTTTTAATTTGTCGACATTGACATTTTCACCCCCAAAATGGCGCTTTTCATCCCTTCAGCAGGAAGACAATTTTCACTCTCGGTGCCCGACAAAAAAAATATTCAAATCTTAACGAAAATTGGTATCCCGGGGTTTTCAAGGTCGCTGATTACGATTCCGCCCTCAAAATTCGAAAATTCAGAATGGCGGATCCAATATGGCGGACCCAAATTCAAAAACTTACTTGAATCGGATGAAATGTGGCACTCGGGGGTTTTCGAGGTCGCTGATTACAAATCTGCCCTCAAAATTCGAAAATTCAAAATGGCGGATCCAATATGGCGGACCCGAATTCAAAAACTTACTTGAATCGGATGAAATGTGGCACTCGGGGGTTTTCGAGGTCCTTGATAACGAATCTGGCATCATCATTTCAAAATTCAAAATTGCGGATGCAATATGGCGGACACCTTCCCATTAACGCCCAGTTATTATCTAACGTTTATTGAAGAATTGACAACTTTATATAAATGTAAATAATAATCATTCAATTGATTCACATTTTATGATCATATATTATATTTTTCATGTGTCGAATAAAAATAGACGTTGCAGAGGCTGAGAAATCTCCGATTTTCTTACATTTCATCTTGTTTTTGTTTATACGGGTCATCATTGAATATTATCCCTGATACAAATATATTTATTATCCATGAATATTTCTGTCTGCAAATAAGTTTTGTATATGCCTATCACATCTTTTTTCAATTTTTCACGTTTGTGGAGTGCGGATCGTTCACATTGCTAATGATATTTTATTTTCTGTAAAAAATATTAGTTCAGAATTTTTGTGTTCATTTTAGGTCTGCCAATATTCCTTATCTGAATAATTTGGTTTCTATTTTCGTAGAACTTGTCTTGAGACTAAATCGAACTCACTTATATACCTAAATTTCAGCTCAGTACCTCAACAAAATTTATTCATAAAATATTGTTTTATCATCTTTATTGCTCCTGAGTGAATTCACTTCTTCGATAATTTTTATCTCATCGGCAGCGTGAGCATATTGACAATGTTACCATTATGTCTCGAAAACGACCAAGGCAATCTATTCCTTCTCATGTAGAGTTTGAAATGGATACTTCTGACGATAATTGTGACGAGCTCGTCGCGATTCCGAATCCAGACAATTCTGGTTGTTCTAGTGATTCCAATTCTGATTTTGAATCAAACGATCACCTTTCGAGTATCACTTATAAACAAGCATCGGAAAATTACACAGATAATCAATGTAAATTGGAAGGAGATCACCAATATAAGTGGATGGTTGGTGAAAAGAGCTACCCGAATGAGACTGAAGACAAATTATTACTAACTGACGGTGTAAAAAAAAGTATTCAAAAAAGTGAGCCGATACAACTGTTTGAAAAGTTTTTCTGCATGGAAATGAAAACATACATTATTGACTCATGTAAAAAGAATGGGTTTGAATTGCAGTTGGATGATTTGAATACTTTCATTGGCATCATCATTGTAAGCTCGTTCAATAAAAGAAAATCTCAAAGAGACTATTGGTCATCTGATCCCTTCTTATTATGTGAGGTGGTTTCTTCTGCAATGCAACGCGATACATTTGAGAAAATCAAATCAGAATTAAAGTATTCGATGCCTAAAGACAATGATCCCAGTGATAAGGCATGGCGCGTTCGTAAATTACTACAATTATTTCAGAGAAATATTCGTCAGTTTGGCTTGTGGAAGACTGCGTTATCTGTTGACGAAATGATGGCCAAATCATATGCAAGAACATCGCTAAAACAGTTTATCCGGGGAAAACCCATACGATTCGGACTAAAATTTTGGGGTCTTTGCACCGCCGATGGATACCTGTTGAATCTCGATTTATATTGTGGAAAAAATTCATCAATTGGAGATAAATTGGGTAAATGTGCTCTAGGTTCTCGTGTAGTGATGCAATTATTGGATCCATTTCTCAAATCTATCCCTCCTAAGAAGATATCTCAGTTCCATCTTTACTGCGATAATTTTTTTACGAATTTCGATCTCCTAGTACATTTGAAAAAGTTAGGTTTACAATGTACAGGAACTATAAGAGAAAATCGAGTCAAAGAAAAAAATGTAATCGACAAAAAGTCTCCACGAGGTACGTATGTTGTAAAGCATGATCAAAACAGCGGAATAAACTACATAACTATCGTAGACTCGAAACCAGTTTCGATCGCTTCTACCGCTGCAGGGGTGACTCCTCTATTACCGTCTAAGAGATTTAGCTCGAGTGCACATTCAAAAATTGAGATTCCGTTTCCACAAGCATTTCATCTCTACAATAAATTCATGGGCGGAGTAAACGTTCACGATGGACATTGCAACAACTTGCTTCCAAGTATCCGTTCAAAAAAATGGACATGGGTCGTCTTTATTAGATTTATACAGGCCGCCATTATGAACTCAGTCGTGATTTTCAACGCAACTGGAGATAAAACAAAAAAAATTGGTTCAAAGCAATTCGCAATTTCGATTGCTAAATATTACTTAGAGAGGGGAAAACTAAAACGGAACAAAGCACACGATACTTTCCGTCACAGCAAACAAGCTCGTTGTTCAATCTGTCCAATAAGAACATATACGTACTGTAAGGACTGTAATGCTTACTTCTGTAGTGCTTGTATGAAAGCGAAACACGTAATCAGGCTTCGGGGATAAGCAAAGGGCGCATTTACAACCAAGCACCCCAAAGTGAGAGGCAAGGGGACTCACTCGAATCAAGCACCCCAAAAAGTGAGAGGCAAGGGGACTCACTCGAATCAAGCACCCCAAAAAGTGAGAGGCAAGGGGACTCACTCGAATCAAGCACCCCAAAAAGTGAGAGGCAAGGGGACTCACTCGAATCAAGCACCCCAAAAAGTGAGAGGCAAGGGGACTCACTCAAATCAAGCACCCCAAAAAGTGAGAGGCAAGGGGACTCACTCGAATCAAGCACCCCAAAAAGTGAGAGGCAAGGGGACTCACTCGAATCAAGCACCCCAAAAAGTGAGAGGCAAGGGGACTCACTCGAATCAAGCACCCCAAAAAGTGAGAGGCAAGGGGACTCACTCGAATCAAGCACCCCAAAAAGTGAGAGGCAAGGGGACTCACTCAAATCAAGCACCCCAAAAAGTGAGAGGCAAGGGGACTCACTCGAATCAAGCACCCCAAAAAGTGAGAGGCAAGGGGACTCACTCAAATCAAGCACCCCAAAGGAGAAAGGATTTCTACCACGTCCATGTCGTTTTTTCTGGGTAATGCTCTTAAGTAATTCTCTGGGTAATACTCTTAAGTAGAATAAGGAATTATAAGTTTATCCGTTGAGTAATGCGGAGTGATGAATTTCTATAAATTTGTCAATTTGTCAATATATAAAGTTGTCAATTCTTCAATAAACGTTAGATAATAACTGGGTGTTAACGGGAAGGTATCCGCCATATTGCATCCGCCATTTTGAATTTTGAAATGATGATGCCAGATTCGTTATCAAGGACCTCGAAAACCCCCGAGTGCCACATTTCATCCGATTCATACAGTTTTTGAATTTAGGTCCGCCATATTGGATCCGCCATTTTGAATTTTCGAATTTTGAGGGCAGATTTGTAATCAGCGACCTCGAAAACCCCCGAGTGCCACATTTCATCCGATTCAAGTAAGTTTTTGAATTCGGGTCCGCCATATTGGATCCGCCATTTTGAATTTTCGAATTTTGAGGGCAGATTTGTAATCAGCGACCTCGAAAACCCCCGAGTGCCACATTTCATCCGATTCAAGTAAGTTTTTGAATTTGGGTCCGCCATATTGGATCCGCCATATTGGATCCGCCATTCTGAATTTTCGAATTTTGAGGGCGGAATCGTAATCAGCGACCTTGAAAACCCCGGGATACCAATTTTCGTTAAGATTTGAATATTTTTTTTGTCGGGCACCGAGAGTGAAAATTGTCTTCCTGCTGAAGGGATGAAAAGCGCCATTTTGGGGGTGAAAATGTCAATGTCGACAAATTAAAAAAATATATTCTTAAACTACAACTATTTTGTGCTCTCATGGTTGAAGAAAAAGGGGGGGTCCTCGCGCGTCTTCAATGAGAAAAAAAATATTGAAAAAAAAATGTCTTCGATTTTTTCGGTTTTTTTTGTTTAAAAACGGCCATATTTTTTTTTCTAATGGACAAAACTCAATTTTGACTCCGGATTCGGAAAGGGGACACTCGAAAGTACAAGGGAACATATTTTTTATTTGCAAATGATTTTTTTTCGATGATAAGAATCTAGCTTGAAAATGAGAAAAAAAAACACGATTCTTCGGCGTTAATGGGTTAACATATCCAATCGATATACAGTTTAGTAACGAACCAATATACAGTTTATACAATATTCTTTTGTTTAATTCAAGTATTTTTTTAACATGTTTATCAATTGCATATTGTTGGTTTTAAAATACGAAAGCTTAAATCAAACGGAAAATATTTTTAATTCACAATATTCATATCATCAATAAATGTTTTCTTTTTTCGATTCTCAAATATGTACTATCAAAGTACTTATCATTCAAAAATATGTATTCACCTGATTTCTTACCACAATGATCATGGGGTCATAGATGTAAGATCTACTGTTTCTCACGGGACTGTAACCAGTGGTATTAGGTACAATTGTGCGCTATACCTAATTCTGCATCAGAATCGATCGGAATATCGTAACCTACTCGGCTCTCGGCTCCCGCAATTTATCCCCATACACAGACTGGCGTGTATGTGAGAAACTTGGTGCTCTACGCCACGCGGTGGCCAGAACGAGAAGCTACCTTAAGGAGGTTATATCGTTTCTCATGTAAAAATTATTTTCCAACTTTACACAATAAAATTTTGTAAATAGAAAGCTTAAGACAGTATTAAACTTCTGGCGGAATATGCCGATGATTCATCGTCTCAAAATTGAGATATTTATTGTTGAAGTTCGCAATTTTTTGAAAGCTTCCATAAGAGCCCATGTTAAACTTGTCATTTTCAACAATGAATATCTCGATTACCAGGCGGTGAAACCTCTCCAAATTTTTCACACATAATTAAATGCTGATCAAGAAGATTCACGCCAAATTTCAATACATTAACTTGGAATAATCAAATATAATGTATTTTTCGTATGATGTCATATAAATATCGATACAACCTCCTTAACGTTGCCATCGTTGCTCCACGAAATATTTAGTTGAATAGGGGGTTTGGGTCATTTTTCAAAACACAAAGTAATCGGTTTAAATATGAACAAACGACTTGTTTAAATTTAAGTAACTTTTAGTCGATGGAACAAAGAAAAACAGTCCTTAGGCAAAACGTTTTGTTATCTTGAGCAAATGAATTTCATAATTACAGTTACGTGATTGAACAAAATCTTCTTTCGGATAATCCCAAATCATTCAGTTGAATGTATGCAGTATTCCTTCAATATGAAAAAATCATTTAATTGAGTTGATATTTCATAATCATCAAATTAAAATCAAATCATCAAAATAAAATCAAAAACAAATCAAATAAAAATGAGAAAAATTCAAATAAATGGTAGTAGTTTTTCTGATAAAATTATCATGTTGAACAGATAAATAAGATTTAACCGACAGGTTTAGTTGAAATAACTGTAATTTATTTAACGCACCTGAGCAATGTTTAAACCAATAAAATTTTAAGGTAACAAAACATATTTGGTATTTTCAACAATATTTTTTTCTCAGTGTACATGTCTATCATTACCTGGCATAATTCTTGCCACCTTTTTTCTACCTCAACCCATTTTTTATAACTGAATTATATGTAGAAAGATAGAGAGAGGTAGAGAGAGAGAGAGAGAAACCGAGAAACATTTCGAAAATTTCACTTCGTGCTCGAAACATTTAAGCACGAAATTATTCTGAGCCCTCCGGAGATGTACGTTTGTTCGGGGGAACCAAAAAATTCATTTTTTTCTGCCGTAGCGCGCGTGCTACCTAATATAAATGCTCGGGTAAATGACATCACGAGTGGGAGAGCTCGAAGATGGGACAAAGTAAAATTACACGCTCTGGACTACCGAGCCCTTCGATCTCAACATTTGGACAACTGTTCTGAAATGGTCAGTTTTTCAACCATTCGTCAAATTAAGGTCAGGGTATTCAACTCGAATTTTATTCGCAAAATGTTACGTATTTAACTCGAATTTTATTCGCAGAATTTATGCGTTTTATAATCAAATAAATAATTCAATCAAAATAAATTCATTGAAGGTTTAATCCATCGCTGAGGCCCAAGGATGAAACATAATTTTAAATATTTATTGCGGTTGGAAGAATTGCTTTGTGGAAGATCTGCTTACAGAACTTTTTTATGCATATATTGTAAAGTATGGAACAATTTTTTATTTATTTTTCATGTATAAAACCGGAGTATCCAAGTCCAATTGCTGACTGATCTTTTTTTACAAATGGAAAACGGTGCACGATTTTTCAGACCGATAATTTATCTTTGAACCAAATTTCATAAATCTCTGTATTGTTACATGGAAAACTGGTAGACTACGACGGGATTTTTAATAATATCGATTGTCTTTTGCAACGAAGGCTGCAAAAAGTAACATTTTTGGGCTACTATTCGTGCATAAAAATGTCAATTACCAAGATGATTTTTAATATCTCACAAAAATTCTACGCACTTCCCAAAAAATCATATGAAACAGTGTTATAGAAAAATTTTTGATGAATCAAATAAAAATTGTGGGAATTACCAACCAACGATTTAAGAAATAAAAAAAGAGTTTCTCACACTTCGACTGTGGCTGAACGCCCTAAATATCAAAAAATATCAAAAACGCCAAAAATATCAAATTTTTCATTATTGCAAAATTTATTTTAAACAATTTTAAATGCTTCCTCATATTTGGATATTTATAAAATATTCAAAAAACCAGAAACTATTATTTCCATATTCCTAAACGTTCCGTTACGAAGAAACCTAATACCGAAATTATTTTCTACGGATTGATGGTCGATGCTAGGACAAAACGACTATACCAAAGGTCCAATTTCCTCGTATTGATTATACCGTTTTGTGTTCTCGCCGATTGACCTACAAATTATATTTTTGAGTCTCCCCCGCAATCGCATAATGAATTTTAACGATCTTTCTTTCCACTCCCTCTTTCTCTATTTCACTCATTCGATCTCTGTTCTCGCCTGGCATTTCGTGCAATTATAAAAATCCTCGCAAACCTTTTTCGTTTATATTACTCGCGTGTTTCTCGTGATCGGGAGCTCTTTTGCTTAGCAATAAAATAAAATACCAGACCAAATATTTTTGGCTCGTGACTCTTTTCCTCTCTGTCTTTCTCTTCTAAGCAATGGGTTCGTAGCACTCAAAAATTCGTGTTGTCTAGGAGTGTATTATTGGGAGCCTAAGATTCATCCGAATGAGCATCGTTTGGGCGGATCCACAATTAGAAATAATAGAGTGTGGGTTGAAAGCGTGCGGATGATTTTTTGCAAAAAACAAAAACATTAAAATCGTTTTTGATAAAATGGGGAAAGTAGTCACAACAACATTTCGCAGTAAAAATTGTATAGTTTAAATATTACGAGGGTAATATTCAAAAAGGCGTATTAACATTTCATAACCGCAGAAAAAAGGACTTTTATGGGGAAAACAATGGATCCTTTTTCATGGTCGTGCGTCACGGGCTATAGTTTTTTTTTGTCTTTCATGGTAAAATCCCAAGACAGACGAGTTCAGTTTCTCTTCCCCAATTAAGATTTGGCACGAGTTTCGAGGGATCCTAGTACATGAAATATATACTTTATTTTCGGGGGTGGTAAGGATTCGACTCACGAACGTTTATTACGGAAAATCTATCCGCGCACGTACCAAACACGCGTCTCTCCCAAAATCAAAACGAGACTAACCATTTCGTCCTAAATATTTGTTCTGATTTTCGAAGGCTATTTACGTGGGTAGGAATCTTCCGAAAGTTACCGTAACTGATCGTGACTCCCGCGATCATCATTCCTCGAGACACTCCAAGTCCGAAGAGAATATATATGAAGGAAGAATGAAAAAAATGGATTCGAACCGGAGACCTTGTAACATTCGTCACGAAACTATGTCTCAAGGATCTTTGAAATAAGAACGATAAATATGGTCTTTACAGATTGGCGAGACTTTACTTGATCTCACAGATTTTTAAGTTCGCGGAAACATACGAAGGTTCGGATGAAAATTTTTGGAGCCCAAAAACACGCAGCTAATCAGCGGGGGATAATGAAAACTGCCGATCCTTAATCAAAAGATATAGTTAAAAATAATTACTAATGAAATATCGATAAAAAAAGCTGTTTTCATAAATTAAGGCGAGCAACCACTTTAGATGCTTCAAAAAATCATTTTTTTTTTATTTCATAAATCGTTAACAAAATATCTTAAGGTGGTACTGTCGATACTGCACGAGCCAAATGTATACACCGTCATGTTTGACTTACGTAGTATTTAGAATAGGCAACGTCGCGATAGAGTGAGAGACAGAAATGGTCTGTTTCACTCGAGAGGTGTGCAAAAGCTATGCGTAAAGACTGACAGGTGACGGGCGCATCATTATTCTGTTCTGTGTGTCAACTCGAAATAAAACATCTTTAAAATGTCAAAACTACGAGAAGAAAAAAAAATCTACCACTGGAAGGGCCGCAGAGTAACAGAAAAAATGTACCGGAAGAGATTGCAACAAATTGAACATTTTTAAATTACGAACGCATTGTAACCTCTTCGCGACGTTGCCACGTCTATACTGTACTACGATATAAACGTACATTTGGGATATTTATTCGCTAATTACTACTATCACATGCTCTCAACCTGTATTTTTAAGGATTTAAAATGTTCCTTATAATATTTTCTCTTATTCTACCCTTTTTTTTATTGATATCTGAACGGTATTTTTTGTAAAATACAATGAAAACTGTGATTTCTCATAAGACTCAATGTTAACTATATGAAATTACCAATACGAATATCTTTTTTCTGGTTCTCTGTAGCCTCTTGAAAATTTAACTGGATCTTTTTCTTATCATAATCTATTGCTGTACCAAATTTGATTAAATTCTGAACGGTAATTCTAAAACCGACAGTACTACCTTAAGAATACACCCTGAAAATTTCAAAACGATATTCGGATTCCTTCTAACGATATGTATATAAATGATAAAGACTCTCCACTCGACTCCCAAGCGCGCTCAAACTTTAAACGTGTTTTTCTCGAATCGACATTTTTTCAATTTGCGGGAATCATAACTCAAAAACTAATTGATGGATCATCTTCAAATTTGGAACACGTTTACATAATATAATTTATTAAAACATGAATCTAAAGTTGGAAAGATTAGATTGTTAAAACATATTTATTATTGCAAAATACCGGGAAAAAAATGCTAAAAATCGATTATTTTTTTTCAAACACGTTCCAACATTCAATTCTCGATTTTTTTCAAAATTTAGGTTCATTTTCTTAAAAAACATCTCAAGAATGTATAAAAATTTGTTGGACTATTTCAGATGCGCATTGCGAGCTGCACAATTCCCGCAAATCAACAACGACGATGAGGACGCGCCAAGGGATACGGCGGATTACACCTTAATTAATAGATGAAATAACTTGAAAAAATTACCAGCGTTGTATGAAAATATGAATAAATTATCGTCAGAGTTGCGGAAATTTCCATTTTTTTTTTCACAATAAAAAAAAAAATCCGAAAAATCATCCAATTTTCGGTCTCCTAAAGTGGTTGCTCTCCTTAATCGATCTAAAAGTATATTTTACGCTGAAATCCACGTTGAAAATTATTCTCGTACATTTTAAAGATCATAATATAATCACAGCCCCTCGTGTAATATTATTCGTAGCACTCTGATTTTTTCGGGTGCAATAAATTCGCAAAATTATCAAAAAGAGATAAGCTTAAACCGATGGGCACGTGTCCTTTCGGACATAAACAGGAGTTTCAAAAGTCCACATCATAAGATCAGTAATTTCAAGATCTACAGACCTTCGCAGGCTTCTTCAGTGGTAAAGCGAAAAGATCGAAGTCTGAAAACTTATACACCTAAGGCGATTCATGATAAATCGCACCATTGGGTGTGCACAGAGCGCGTGGATCGTGTGTGTGTTCGAAAACATCAATGAGAAACATCGAAGCGCCGCTTCACAAATTTCTTTTCATATTATATGTCTCAAGTTGCATGTAGCAGCGTCGTATCTGAAATGAGAAGCTCGTTCCCCACTCTCTTACACTTTCTTGTCGTATTATTTTTTATTTTTATTTGTATTTTTGTAAAAGGAGAAAGGAGAAGAATAAAAATTAGAATTTTGCCTCGGAGGGGACAGTTGGGTAAAAGGGACGACGAGAAATTCACCTGCCCTTGGGAATCTAAGCACGCGAAATCACGAATGCCCATTAACATTGCCTCTTACGAAAGACTAAGCGAGAGAACGGGTACAGGGAAAAGAGAGAGGAGAGAGAGAGAGAGAGAGAGAGAGAGAGAGAGAGAGAGAGAGAGAGAGAGAGAGATTAAGCCCTCTAGCTCTTTCCGGTGCATCTCTCGTCGCGAGTGGATCTTCGAAGATGCACACGCGTCGCGTACATAATATGCACCTCGTCTCCTGTTTCCCATGCCCAAAATCTCTCTCGCCATGCATATAATACCTTGAAAAATTTAATCAGCATCAATTTTTCGTTACCCTTTTTATTCTAATTTTTTTTTTTTTATTCATCTTCGTCTTTTCGATTTTCTAATGATAGCTTGGCTCATACATAACCGAGAAACTAATTTACTGCACTATCCTACGTTCAAAGCTATCACGTAGCAGTTTCGAGATTGGTCAATGTCGTCCACGATGTAAAGTCCAAATTTTTTTAAGCCACTCATTTCGCCATGTAAGAAAGCTTAAGGCATAGAAAAACACCATGCTCCCACATTAGGCCACTACTGCCCTCGGGGATAATGCAATCGAGGAATATGTGCATACATCCCCCACTCACTTTTTAACTATAGATCGCCATGAACCTGGACCATTTTGTACAGGACCCATACCCCGATCAGGGATGACATTAATACCATGCTTTTAAATCTCCTCACGTGTACACTATCCAGCAAAAGTATCTGCTGACATATCGAATTTCCAAATCGATCATTTTGTCCACAACTCCGCATATACATTTTTAAATAGTGGCCAACATTCTTTTCCAAACGATCTTACGTTATTCCATCAATTATTTTAATAGTCGAAAACATTGCCCATCGGCAGAGAAATTAAAAACTTTTATCCCACAATTTTATCTTCATTTCACAGACCCATTAGTTTGGTATTTATTAAAAGATAGATGCTATTAAAGCTTGGATCATTGGCATTCAACGAATCTTCTTTTTTGAAAACATTACCCTCCTTTTCCCCTCATAAAGTTGTGACAATTTTTATTTTCTATTTGATTATTTTAATTTCTGAAATTGATAAATTTATTTGATTTTTTAAATTCAATCAAATCGTTGAATGTTATATTATTCAAAGAATATCGAAACGATTTATAATTTTATCATAAAGTTTAAGTAGTTAACAATTTATTTCCAACTATGGAATTTAAGGTAAGGATTCTACTTTTGACCGACATTGTATGTCATTGAATGCATTATGTAACACCATGCCTCAAGAATTTATCTCTTAGCCATCAGCCGGAAGATCATAGGCTCGTGCCATTTAGGCAGATGCAGCATAAAAAATGGAACATTTTTTTAGCCTGCGACGTATCAATGTTGAACAAGCCCACGATCATCGGACTCGATCGGAGTAATCGGTTTTACAGGCGTCACTAAATTAGCGACATAACGTCGCACGCGACACACTCTCTAAACTCTCATTTTTTTCGTCATTTTCTCATATTTCCTTTTTTTTCTTGTCCCTCTCGAACCATTTGGCTTTGGGTTGAAATATATTAAGCGATTTTCGATTACAAGGCGCACGCGGGCACAATATTTTGTAGAGTACATTGCCTGCCGGGCTTTTCCTGTCGTCCAGACGGTAATTGATGAAGCTAAACTTCTCTCGCCTTCCTTTTTCTTTTTATAGCTCCTGATTTTTTCCGATCAAACCCGTGATTTTACGCAGGTGATGTACTTTCGAAAATCGCACTGTTTTTCGTCATTAACGCCTTACATACGTCCAGCAGCGCCTAAAACGCGCTAAAAGAAAAACTGTTTTTAGAAGAGATAGCAATAGAAATTAATAAAAATAATTTTTACACATTGTTTATTAGTATTTAAACTGTATAAAAAAATTTATTTCATTTTTTTTTTTCAAAAATTACAACATAAAAAATCACGTTTCCCGAAGCACTATGAAAAAAAAGTTGCTCCACGGTCTGCATCATTTCTTCTTGAAATGCTGATGGATCTGCAAAACGTAAAAAAATTCTTGTAAAATAAAGTTGTAGTTATAGTCTGTCGAGCCGGATTTTTGAAATTCGAAAAATTTCGGCAATTTACGGCAGTTTAAAAAAAAGTGTGCATTTTGTGTCATAAATGTCACACTTTAATTATGTTTATAAAATTTTTTAATCACAACATCAAAAATCCGACTCGACAGACTATAGAGAAAACAATTTCGAATATTTAAAAAAAAAGCATCAAAAAATATTAAAAACTGTATGAGTTATCATGCAGACCGTGCCAGAAAAAGTAGTTTTGAGAAAAATGCATTTAAAGTTTCAAGTGCGCGCATCAGACTCTCGTTGGGCAGTCACGTTTTCTATAATAACTTTCGATCTATGGAGAATTTGTACAATCGACTTACACAGAAATATGCCTAAAACTATAGAGAATAATAATCTCTAAAAAAAAAAATCGATTTTTTGAAAATTCTGGACGTATGTAATGCCTTAACGGGTACATCATTAGTATTTTATTTGAATTTGTGAAAATAACAAACAAAAAGGTACGTCTGTTTGTAGGAAGTATTTATTAGCGTAAAATAGTGATAATAATAAATTGAATAAAAATTGAGGTATTATTTTAATTTATGCGTAAACAAGAATGAAAAAAAGTGGAAATTAGCCTTAAAGTTCTTCATTACCGAGTACTTCCTTTCACGTTTTTGATCGGAATCAAGAGCATTCAAATTTTGATCCTGTTGCGTCAGGATATCATTTTATCGTTATTATGATTATTATTTTTTTTTTTTTTTATAATTATATAGTTAGAATCGTTAGTTTCATTGTAGGAAGAAGAGAATAGCCGAATGATTAATTGACCATGCTCGAATCAGCGAGTGCATCGCACTCGTTCTAAGAGTGGTGGGGCCACGTTGAATGTATACGCTATACACATAAAATTAATACGCGAATATGTGCAGCGTGTTACGGTACAAACCACGCAACGAGAGAGACTTTCCAGCGTCGGCTATAACGGCTTTCGTTACTTTCTTCGCGAGCTCAAAATCCTTCTCGTGTCCGTACACCGTGAATCGGGACGCGGAAAAATATTCCAAGTTTTTCAAACTCTTGGACTTGGAGAGCATCACGAATACCACGATTCATGGGTCAAATCGTTCATTTTCTAACCGCGTCCGCACGAACTTTGTTTTAGTTGTATATTTGAACGAAAAACAAACTTGGCACAAACGTTTAACGTTCGTATAAAGAATTCATGAGAGAAAATCCATAGCTATTCTACATGACGTTATTCTTGATTTTTATTGAATCTCATTAAAGTCTTGAGAATGATTTATTGGAAAAAATGACCCCTGATTCTGCGAAAGCGATTCTGTTAACCCTCGGCAGTTAAAATCCGTGAAATATTTACTATTTTCATTGTTTTTTTTTAAATCTTTCATAGTGTCTTTTTTTTAAATGTTTTAATTATTTTTTTTTATTTTTTAAATTTAATTTAATTTAATTTAATTTAATTTATTTATTTTTTATTTAATTAAATTTTAATTTAATAAATGATTAATGTTTTATTGAAAAAATTGGCACTCGATTATGCGAATGTGATTTTCGATGCTGAGTAATTCAAATTCCTAAAAAATAATGTACTGTTTTGTATTAGTGAGTTTTTTTTTTTAATATCACTGCATGGTTAACCACTTATTGGAATAAAAAATAAGTCCCGATTTTACAGCAATGATTTCAAACCTTGGGATTATTGAAAAAGGCCCAATGATGCAAAATGTTATTTTAGAAAATATAACTGATGAAAATCATAATTGAATTACTTAATAATTTTCCAAGAAAACAGTTAATGGATAGAATAAAAAAAATTTTCGTGAATTCGATAAATGCGATATATTTTTATTGCACTGAATTTTTTCTAGTCCGTCAAAATCGATCGATATTCTCGAGTTTCGATTGCATATTTGTTTTGTCCTTTTTTCTCAATCATCCACCTGCCCTCTATAAAATAATTTTTCTAATCCTCTCATTAACGACCGCATGGTTAAATCGTGTCCTATTAAATTGAAATTTTCGTGTATCGCGAGCGGCATTGAAATCAGACGGCCCGTGGCTAATTGCTACTCTCGTAACGGTCCCGTGAGCTTTCTATGTTCTTTGCAGCAGGCGTCTGCTTCGAATTCGTCATGACAAAAAAAGGTGAAAAAAAGGAAGAAGCCCCGCGACAAAAAAAAACATCAGAAGATGCACCTGAGATCCCCTTTTTAAATATTTATCTCTTAATTGCTATTAAAGTATCCTCATTCGTGATTGCAGAAAGAAAAATTATCTCGATGCCTTTTTTTCGATCCTGGATAGGATCCAGCCTGTGAATGTTGTACTATGATTTTTTTAAATCGCTATGACACATCGATTTTCAGGCTTTTTCGGTTTAAGAGCAAGCGAAAGAAAAAAATATAGATCTTACTCAGATCTCACTGAAATAGGAATACAATGGAAAAAGATCGATATCGAGGGGAAATTTTTTTTTTTTTTACCTTGGACGAATTTGTGCTCATCGCTTTTTAATACTCTTCAGATTTTATGCGAACGATCGGTTGATATTATTAAATCGATAATTATATACCAGAGAGTACACACGAGAGCTGTATGGCACGATTTAAAGCTATTGTTGTATATATATATTGACACGTAGCTCGAAGACTGAAAGTGAAGACTATTCGCGAACGAGTTATGGCGATCTTTGATCGGTATCTTGTAATTCCAGCAGTGTGTGCGAGTCTCCCTGTTCTTCTCTATATGTTGTCCAGTGTTCTCGAATAAATTGCGTGCTTTCCAATAAGCTATTATTAATTTTTGAACTTAGCACACCGGGCATTATAATAGTAAATCTATATATGTATGTGTGTCTGTGTATATATATATATATATATATTGAAAGCTGCTGACTATGATTATATTCGAAAAAACGCTCACACGTGATCTCTTTGGCTCATAGAAAGAGATGTCTGCACATTTATAAAAAAACTTGACTATCCTGGCTCTACAAGGAGCTACACAAATATTGAGGAAAATTGTAATTTAATTTCGTGTCAATTAAAAATTCACAGCTTACTCATTATTTAAATATCCAGACATATTATCGAAGCTTAAAAATATGTCTTAAAATTCACATATTTCGCTTTTCATATCTATAGAATGAAAATGTGGCAGGAAAGTTTTTTTTTAAATATTTGTGTAAAGAAATTCATAATTTATCGTTCGAGGTGTTTTTAATTGCAAATTACCAATGAGTCAAATGAATGGTGTAAAAAATTATAATAAACGTATCTTTAAGTGCTTATTGCTTGAAGCTTTAGTGGTTTATTCTTATACCAAGACATTGTTGTTTCATTGAAATTAAACTTTGGTTTAAAAATAATTTTGAAATTTCGCGTCACCCCTTCGCTTCTGCATGTAATTCTATATTATATATTAATGGGAATCAAGAGACGCGGAAGCGGCTCGACGCTAAGTATAATAAAGAAAATGTTGAAAGGAAAAAAAATAGCAATATTTGTTGAGCCCTGCCGCACTCTTGTATGCACGAATATGAGATTTTTTCGGTTGTACGGTTTAAAAAATGAATACCATGGTAAAAACAGTTTTAGTTTCTTTTCACGAATGTGATTGTGAAACTTGGAGAATGATTTCTTTTACGCCAATCAAATGCTGGGAAACAATAGATGGAGTATTGTGCCGATTTGAAGTGTATTATGCTGCGCGTACAAATATTCTTGAGTACGGCTATGTATTAGGTAATAGACGGCTTGTCGTACGTCAGCGTTCGTGTCGTTTCTAAAGAAAGAGAGAGAGAGAGAGAGAGAGAGAGAGAGAGAGAGAGAGAGAGAGAGAGAAGGGGAGAGTGGATCGACAAGCCGGATGTCGTGTATCCGATAATTGGCTATCGGATCTCGGATGGTCGATCGTTACGAGCATTCAGCTTCACCCGATTCAACTTAATCGTGACACGTTGTACTACGTACGTGCCTTTGCTTACGCCGTACGGGAGCACTGATATAAAGCGTAATACGAGCTCTTCACTTGGATTACATGAGTTAGCCAACTCGATAATTAGTATCTTTAACAAGAGCAAGTGCAGCATTTGTGAAACTTGCTCGATCAACATCAAGCTTCAGAGACCCTTATGGTCAGAATTTAAGCTCTACAGGACCTTACTCGCCTGAGATTCAATAGTGTACTCTTCTATATATAAAAATAGTGTACTCTTCTATATGCGGATTATCGCACTGAGAAAAAAATATGGTATTTCTGACTATATTTCAACTATGCAGTATGTTTCCCTGAGGTGACAGAAATATTTTATGGTTACTGTAATCCACTAAAATATAGTTTTATTTACTATATTTCAATAATCGAATATATTAATTACACCTGTTAATTGCAACAATGACATTTTTACATATAAAGTCAAGTATCTGCTACTAGTGGATACTAGTATGTCGTACAAAATATGTAGATCTTTTCACTATCAAAGACAAATCACCTAATTACAGGTATAGTCAGAAGTACTATACAAGATACCATTAAGGAGGTTGTATCGATATTTATATGACATCATACGAAAAATACATTATATTTGATTATTCCAAGTTCATTAACTATTGAAATTTGGCGTGAATCTTCTTGAACAGCATTTAATTATGTGTGAAGAATTTGGAGAGGTTTCACCGCCTGGTAATCGAGATATTCATTGTTGAAAATGACAAGTTTAACATGGGCTCTTATGGAAGCTTTCAAAAAATTGAGAACTTCAACAATAAATATCTCAATTTTGAGACGATGAATCATCGGCATATTCCGCCAGAAGTTTAATACTGTCTTAAGCTTTTTATTTACAAAATTTTATTGTGTAAAGTTGGAAAATAATTTTTACATGAGAAATGATACAACCTCCTTAATAGGTAAAGGTGATTGAAATTGCGATGGTCCGATCAGAATGAAAATATACTACTGTTGATCATATTTTTGTCTACATGGCAACTTGTTCATAGTTTTGTATTTACCATATTTTGTATTGTTGAACTTTTTACCACGACTAATAGTACTTTTTATCTACGATATATGTTCAAATGAACAATTCAATTATAGTTAAGTTAATTATAATATGATATTTCTGTCAATACATTATAGTTAATTTTACTATAACACATTTTACTATGTTAGTTTGTGGGAATATGCCATGGTCTTTTCTCTCAGTGCGTAATTATTGCACATACACCTCGATAAATATATATATGCACCCAGAATAAAGTTCTACTTAGATCTACTAGGATCGTTTACTCGAAATTTTTTAATTTGAATCAACAAAATTTCTATTCGTTTCAGCTAGAAAGCTGTATTTATATCAAATAGATAATGCTATTTGGGTCCGTTTATTCGAGCATCCACGTTAAAGCTTTTTGCTGCGGCCACCACGTAGCGCAGAGCGTCGAGACATTTCTCACATATGAATTGTGCTCTAGATGTGCATAAATTGCAGGAACCAAAGCAGTATTATTATTCTGACTGACTATATCTACGAAGACGAACGTGAATTTTTGTACCTACCCAGGGTCGCAGACCCATCAAGATACTATTAAATAATGGGTACACACGTTATTTTTCCAGCCAAGTGAACCCCACCAATATTATCTCCACCCAAAATGTCCCTCTCCAAAATATCTCAAATCAAAAATATCCCATGTTCGAAATAGTCCTGCCTACAAAAATTCCCATTATTTAATATCTTCAACAAAAATAAGCCAGGAATTTGGAAAATATCCTTAGAAGAATCCATGACAAAGACATCATTATCACATCATGCAGCATTACCAAACCATCCATCACTGTATCGCACCATAACACATACATCAACTTATCCAGCGATGCCAGAAATCGCTCAATTTGCTATCTTTTAACAGAGCGGCGTCGGAGAATCTGGCAAGCAGGGAGACTAGAGAGAAGGAGTGGGCACAGCGTGCTTTAGAAATGTACACGGAATCCCAGCCTAAACGAGCGGCGCTGTGATCGGTTCAGATCATAGCTATACGTATATTGAAATCAGACTGCGCAAGCGCGAAAAAACGCTCACTTTCATCATGTCAACTAATTTTATTACTATAGTTACGATCTTTCCGGTTCATGCGATACTGGTGGCGGAGCGGAGAACTAATTCAGGACGGGATTTTGAGGACGCCCCCACCACTTATTTTCCTATGCTGTGTCCACTCCTCTCTAGTCTCCCTGCTGGCAAACCTGATCTTATCACACCACAACACATCATCATACACCATACATCACCATATTAAACCATAATACATGAACCCACACCATACATCATCATATTACACCAGAACACATAATTATGCATCATAATACATTCACATACACATACATAGAAATTATTTCATTGTTATCATTGATTTATAATAAATATATTATCATAAGCCTTGCATTTTTTGCAATATCAATTTGAACAGTTTTGAGGTAGTTCTCCTGCGACAACCTCAACCAAAAGTTACATACCATGTGTGTGTTGCATATGTGTGTAAAGGGTTGATAAGTCGTAGTAAATAAATTTAAAAAGCACACAATATTGACTCGGTACCAATAGATAATACGACAGATATCATCTACTGTCGTAAAATTTATTCTATAAGTGTTTTTGATCTGACATTGTGAGTAAACTTTTTGCCGGAACTGTCCGGGCTATGCCCCAATACACAAAAAAGGTTACATCTCTCGCGCTCGCGCTCGTTTGTTTGTAGAATATGTCATATAAGGCCAAAACCGTAGTACTTCTCAAGGTTATATCTTTTAAACTAGATGGTAAATCATCTTGATGTTTTTTCACAATATTCATGACATTCTGCTCTTGCTCCTCCTCGTTTTTCATCAACTTCTTGATTTTAGTTTTGACGGTAGAATTAATAACGTACTGTTTACCCATGCATGGCCCATATGTTACGTGTTAATCGAGCCAACTTCAAGTATAAATATCTGGAGTTCGAGATGGTAAAACTTGTTAAAATTGCACAGATTTTTGAATAACATATTAAATAACACGTATGCCAAATTTCAACCATTTCTTAATTCAACAATCCTGTGGGGAACTACCTTAATCAATAAATAATAAACTATGTTTCTTTACAAATTTTCTGTACAATTCGGAACGAAATGTTATGAGCTACTTCTCGCAAATATTGTAATACATCACACTTCTTATATCCCGAGAAAACGTAACCGAGTCTCTTGATATTATTTTTCAAGGGATATTATGGAATGTTATTTACTGGGATGTTATAGCATTGGAATATTATCGCAAGGGGATATTTTTGGTTGGGATATTTAAGCCGGGTTATTTTTGATGAGAATTTTTGACACAAGTTATTCAGGGCGACACCCTTAAATAATATCATAATTGAATATGGTATAATTAATATTATAAAAATTGTAAATAATAATATTAATATTATTTTTATTTCAACTTCATATTCGTTCAGTTTTTAAGATAAAAATTTGTGCGATTTTAACCCTAGCTACGCACTATAACTTTTAGTACCTTACTTACGCACTATCGGTCTATTGGACCGATGACTTTTATTGCTTTATAACATTGTAACAAATGCGTTTATCGAGGTTTAATTGTAGTGAAATCGAAATACCAGACTCCAACCAATCTGGAGAAGGAATCAGTAAAGCCAGAAAGTCGTTTGATAAAAAGTTATAACGTTTATGAAAAGGCGTGTGGTGAAAAAAAAGTGAAAATGTAATGTTGCTGTCGTTAGTTAGTTAGTTAGTGTTAGGGTTAAACCGTATATTATATTTTTCATTAATCAAGAATATAAAAATATTGTGATAAAAAAATGTAATTTCTTAAAGTTAATTGGACCTTTATATGGCCGTGTGATAAGAAAACAAATTTATTTGATTTAACTAGATCCTAGTTGAATCGACTAGAAGTTTTTTCTGGGTGTAATAATTCACTAAAATTATGATTAACTACATTATTGAATAATAAAAAAATTCGATAAATTTATGATTTTACGATAATTCAATAAAATTATAATTAACTCATTAATTCAGGCTCTATTTGAACTGAGAAGAAAAAATATTCTTTTTTTTACATAAAAAGCTTCTTAATCAATCTGAAGAATGTATAAAATATTCGTAAGAAGAATAAAATATTCGATGATGAAAATGATGAAAAATCAATGAGTAAAAGCCATTAAATTTAGAGGATTAAAATTTTTTGGAGTCCCCAGTATATAGATTCAAGAACAGCTCGATATTTTTCAAATTCGATCTCCTTGCTCGTTCAACAACCGAAGCAGATGTATCGTTATACGCGACAAGAACTTTGGAAAAAAATTGATGAGCCAACGGGTCAGGAAAGAGGGGGGAAAAAAGAAAAAGCACAAAAGAAAAAAAGGAGAAAGAGTCCTCACATTTAACGTCGTGTATGTCGGTGCTTAGACGAAAGATTTGAAATTCCGATTAGCCGAAAATTCGGGACGTAATTGAAGTGAGGAGAAGATCGGCTCGAGCCAGAGATCGAGCTCGTGTTTCGTGGGCATGAAGGCGCGTGCCCTGGAGCTCTCTCTAGTGGTGGGACAATCAGGCCCAACGAATCATCGCGGGGTCCTTGTTCTTTGGTGTTAGTCCCAAAACTACCTTCGCTATCCTTCTCTCTCTCTCTCTCTCTCTCTCTCTCTCTCTCTCTCTCTCTCTCTTTCCTACGGTTCATGGCCTCCTTAACTCTCTTTAAATTCTGTCGAACGACGACAGAGCGAAACTATTCGCGAGTCCTGGTCTGCTGATGCACCTTTGCAGGTGCATACAAAAGAAGATTCTTTGCTCTGGTAAAACGAGAGACACACAGACACAAATACACGTAAACGATGCACCGGAACAATCTCTTTCCGAGGTCATTCGCAGGTGTGTCCGAAAATTTTCCTCTTATATCCTTAAACCCAAGGAAACCAAGAGGGAATGTCCTTAAACGAGGAAGAAAAGGCGTGGACTTCGAGAGAGAAAAAAGAGGCGGGAAAATTTATCTTTTTGCGGCGAGACAAAAAATAAAGGGACAATTTTTACTACAGATATAATTAGCCGGATAATCTCATAGAAAATTACCGTTCCTCAATGTAATCATAGCACTCATCCTCTTCACTGTATCATTAGAAAATATAGGAAGAAGCAGGTGATCTATTTTTCTTTTGTACGCGAAGAGTGTTGCAACAACTTGAAATTTTCATGGTCGATTTTTTTTTTTACAGTTTTTTTGTCAGTTTATTCAACAATTTGTTGTTTTATGGATATTTTGGGTCAAATTTGAAACCTTTTGGATTTTGAATCGAAGGACAATTAAATTCTCATTACACTCGACCCCAACGTTTATCTTCAATATAAATTGTGTCAATCACTTTTCCTTCTTTTTTTTTTATTGAATAAGCTATTTTTTCAGACCGGTAAATTTTTTCTCAAAAGCCTTTATTTTCGTACAACATTTTTTTGAGCTCTTCCACGAGGGCAATATCTTTTGGACCATATCCTACTATCATTTTTCAATTTAAGAACTGACGTCGTAATTCCGTGTACGTCGAAGCATCCATGTACATAGTTATATGTATGAGAGAACGTCTCAATTATCACCCTTTCTGCGGTACGTGAGAAAAAGGGGTTAAATACACGGTTATGTATGGTAGGTATTGCCAAATTACTCCCAAATTCACAAAGTTCGTGACGATGGAGCATTAATGCTGGCTGAGTAAAAGAGAGCTCGTTAAGATGCTTCTTTCTCTTTCTCTCGCCTTGCATGAATATTCCCTGTACCCTTAATGTACTTGTATTTACATATGGGGTCTTCAGATCAAATAATAATAATAATAATAATAATAATAATAATAATAATTCTTAAAATTTTGTAACAAAATTGTTACAACAAAGATTTGTTCAAAATATAATCAGACGATGATATTTATCGATACGTCAAACTAATTTCTAAATTTTTTCTCAACTAGCGTACATTTTTTTAGAACGTACATTTTTTTTAGAATAGTCGAATACGGAAATTATGGTCGAATGAAAATCTTGGCTGTGAACTTCTGTGTAAAAAATCCTCAAGTGTCTTAAATTCGTCCAATATTTTCTATTTGAACTAAAACGTATTTAAAAAATCATTGCCACGCGAAATTTTCCTAAAATTTGAAAAAACGATCATTTTTAATTGATAATGGACCGAATGTTCCCGAAAAAGAGTGAAAATTACATTAGGACTCGGTAAAAGGGTAAATTATAAAGATTCCACTGATCGCGAACAATGGAAGGGAAATGAGATAAAAACTAAATCGGCCGGCAAATTTAGCCTGGAACGTCTGATGTACACTGAGATAAACAGTCAATCGGACATACTTGGGACTTTCGGGGAAAGTTCGAATCGCGATCAGCAAATACACCCTTCACTTTGATCCGAAAAAAGAAACGTTAATTATCGAATTACATCGTTTAAAATATATCTTGGCGGGCTGTGTAACTTCATTGAGGAAACGCGCTTTCACGTCTACATTTATATGTATATCTGTATCTGTATTAATATAAACTCGGAGGTGATCGCCCATCAAAATCATTTCCGTAGTATTTTCCTCACCTCGTTATTTCTTTTTTCTTATACCGTATTACTAATGTCGTCGCTAATATCCGGCTAGCTAGTTATTTATGTAAAGATCTAGTGTATAGATAAACAAAATCGATAAAAATTCCTTTAGATAATGTAAGTAAGAGGACAAGATCGTTATATTAACGTTATTGCTTCGGTAGCGCAGTCAATAAAACGTAACGTTCAAACCCACGCAGTTTTCCTGCTCTATGAATATCGTCCGTTTACGAGTCGTCATTTTTTCCGAAATATCTCGTTTAGTGTAAATATATATATATATATATATATATATATATATATATGTAATTATTGGAGATTTATATTGAAAAAAAAAGAAAAAAATAGACACACGGTAGAAAATTCTCTTTCGGATTCACGGTTGGGTAATTCGGCGTCGAAGACAGTTCGTTCGCGAAGTGTGCGGTGCACGCAATGTAAAAGTTTCC
Source organism: Rhimphoctona megacephalus (assembly GCA_963989365.1). NCBI lineage: Eukaryota > Metazoa > Arthropoda > Insecta > Hymenoptera > Ichneumonidae > Rhimphoctona > Rhimphoctona megacephalus. The sequence continues at coordinate 24,702,926 of OZ022420.1, forward strand.
AATTACTATACTACACACAACTGACGTCGACTCACGGAGGAGCGAGCACAAACGATCATCCTCTCGCTCACAAACCTATACGCTTACTCGCATTCACTCGCGTTCCCTGCTTAATTCCTTCGTTTTCAATTAAGGACCACGAAAGTTTAGTGTGCATAGCCCGAGGCATCTCCAAGCTTCGCTTAAATGTTCAATATATAGTAATAGTGTGTTTATCGTGTACATGTAGATACATTTGTATGTAGATTCGTGTATAGAAGGGCGAAGAAACGGGTTGGGCCGGGGAAACGCGATATGCTCGCTTTACAGCATCCCCGAGAGCGATTGCTTCTCTTTTGCTACCTATAACTTTCCTACACTCCGTGTTACTCTATCTATGGGGCGTAACGCGCGAAGTCGTCCGCCGTAGCCTTTCAATTCTTATTTTGTCGCACTGTAAATAAAATTTATTTGATACAAGTTAATCGATTATTTGTATATTATCCAGTAATTCGGTATTTGGATAAAACGAATACATTTTTGATTGAAATTAATTTATTTGGCTCGAAATCGATTTATTTGGTGCAATGTTTGTTTTTATTCATTGGGAAGAAAATGCATTTGCTTTCGGTAAATACGGACTTACTTGGATCAAATAAATTTTTTTTACAGTGCATGCATTCAAAATTTTGAAAAAACCCCGAATTTCTTCGACTTTTTATGTGATAAAACTTAATCCATAAGAAAATGATCTTATGGTTAAATTTTATTTGGACTTCAAAAGTGATTTTGCATGTTCTTGTTGAATGACGATCCGGTAGAAGCAGAAGCGATTTTTCTAAATAGACTTTCCCACAGTGTTGTAAAATGCCCTACGAGTAATAATATCCCGTTTATGTAGACATTTGTACATAAACCCAGATTAATTTAACGATAAAGAACAATAATTATTATTCCTAACATCGATAATAATACAAATAATAATTTTGTACTACATTCGCTAAAAACTTTTATGAATAATTCACTAAATGAATGTAAAATTTCACGTTTTGCAAACTCTCTAAATAAAATTTGAAAATCGAACCCATACGATATCGAGAGTTACTTTATGATATACAATCATAATTTACGTAACACAACATAAAAATAGCAAAGAAAATTTCCAATTACATACAATGTTAATTTTTTTTATCGGTTAATTGGAGATGATTATAGATAATTTTTATAATAAAGAATAATAATTTACATAACATGACAAAAATAATAATATTAATTTATAATAAAAACAATTTTGTGCCAGATCCTTTCCGGATTTCCGTCAATAAAGGTAAATTTATTTATGCATATTTTAACGTTGTAAAAAATGTCTAAAAAATATTGAAAGACCGAGAGTTTGAATTGTCGTGAAATGTCCTGTAGGTATTCGAAGCCATTTGGATATATGCATCTCCCTGTACGTATTTCTAGGCACATATACGAAGCTTCATGAGCTATTGACTAATCCGTGTTAAGTATACGTCTGGGATCACATGTCCGAGTCAATTAACAGTGCAAATCGCGCGAGAGAGAGAGAGAGAGGATGCAGGATAATTTAGCGGTGCATCCATTTTCGTGCAGCTCGAAGGATCGCGATATTTTTACAACGTTTGAAAAAGAAACCGAATTTACTAGCAAATGTACATAAAAGCTTCGTTGATTTGAAAAAAAAAAAAACAAAAAAAAAGAAGAAAAACAAATATTTGTGATGAAAATAAGTTTAATTTACCCCTTTCACTCGTTCGTACAAATTGGACTGACAAATTCGTTCAGCGATCACTAACAAGCCCTTATTAAAATTAACATGATTAATTACCATCGCGATACATAATTTTTTTGTCAAATATAAGATCAAATTATTTCGGTTCGACACGAACGACAAAATTGGCCAAAGTATTTTCTTTTGTTCTCGTATTATTTTCACTTAAACTTGATATTTCCAGTGACATTAATGTCGTGTACGTTCTTTTTTCTCCTTTTTTTTCAATGTCCGTTTTAAGTATATTTATATAGAGTGTGATTTCTGGTCTTGTTCGTTTTATGTATTACGTGGGCGTCCGTGACGATATAACGGGATACTCGACATGGGGTGAACCGCGGGTGAGCGATTAATCACTCAAAAGTATGCCTATGCTTTATCACACGAGATTCAGTTGGCAAAATGGTGATCGTACATGCAACGGTATTATAAACACGCGGCATTAGATATTCCACACGCGCTATATATGTGCAAAAATGCAAATACACACTACCGTACAAAAGTTTTGAAATCGCGGTTAATTTATAAATAATATTTTATTTTTATTTTTATTGTTCTTGCGTATATCGTTGCGGGTTTTTACGAGCCCATCCCATCACTTTAACTTCACTTTTCCCCACTTTACTAATTTCGAATTTCCTAATTTCCATGTTCCTGAGAAATCCCCCAAGAGTGTTGCCCACAGCCACTGTTTCCTAATGCACTACTGTATCGCATTTGCATAAGGGCCAAGGGAAACTGTGGAAAACCCGGCCGATACAGGCAGCTATATTTTTATTGAGTTTCAATCGATTAGCATGATTAGAAACTCAGAAAAACTGCCTCCCGCTAAGCGATTGATGCACAAGCCGGTGCATGGCTAAGCAGTTACCCAACCAAGTATCGGTCTCGTCCCAGGCTGCTTAACTCCGGAGATCACCGGAGTCATACACCGACCGCGCATCTATCGCTATATTTTTACTGAGTTTCAATTGATTAGCATTATCAGAAACTCAGAAAAACTGCCTCCCGCTTAGCGATTGATGCGTGAGCCGGCGCATGGCTAAGCGGTTACACAACCAAGTATCGGTCTTGCCCCAGGCTGCTTAACTCCGAAGATCGCCGGAGCCATACACCGACCGCGCATCTATCGCTATATTTTTACTGAGTTTCAATTGATTAGCATCATCAGAAACTCAGAAAAACTGCCTCCCGCTCAGCGATTGATGCGCGAGCCAATGCATAGCTAAGTGGTTACCCAACCAAGTATTGATCTCGCCCCAGGCTGCTTCACATTGGAGATCGCCGGAACCATACACTGACCGCGCATCCATCGCTATGTTTTTACTGAGTTTCAATTGATTAGCATCATCAGAAACTCAGCAAAATTGCCTCCCGCCCAGCGATTGATGCGCGAGCCGGTGCATGGCTAAGCGGTTACACAACCAAGTATTGGTCTTGCCCGAGGCTGCTTAAATTTGGAGATCGCCGCAGCCATATACCGACCGCGCACCTATCGCTATGTTTTTACTGAGTTTCAATTGATTAGCATCATCTGAAACTCAGAAAAACTGCCTCCCGCTCAGCGATTGATGCGCAAGCCGATGCATAGCTAAGTGGTTACCCAACCAAGTATTGATCTCGCCCCAGGCTGCTTCACTTTGGAGATCGCCGGAACCATACACTGACCGCGCATCCATCGCTATGTTTTTACTGAGTTTCAATTGATTAGCATCATCAGAAACTCAGAAAAATTGCCTCCCGCCCAGCGATTGATGCGCGAGCCGGTGCATGGCTAAGCGGTTACACAACCAAGTATTGGTCTTGCCCGAGGCTGCTTAAATTTGGAGATCGCCGGAGCCATACACCGACCGCGCACCTATCGCTATGTTTTTACTGAGTTTCAATTGATTAGCATCATCTGAAACTCAGAAAAACTGCCTCCCGCTCAGCGATTGATGCGCAAGCCGATGCATAACTAAGTGGTTACCTAACCAAGTATTGATCTCACCCCAGGCTGCTTCACTTTGGAGATCGCCGGAACTATACACTGACCGCGCATCCATCGCTATGTTTTTGCTGAGTTTCAATTGATTAGCATCATCAGAAACTCAGAAAAACTGCCTCCCGCCCAGCGATTGATGCGCGAGCCGGTGCATGGCTAAGCGGTTACACAACCAAGTATTGGTCTTGCCCGAGGCTGCTTAAATTTGAAGATCGCCGGAGCCATACACCGACCGCGCACCTATCGCTATGTTTTTACTGAGTTTCAATTGATTAGCATCATCTGAAACTCAGAAAAACTGCCTCCCGCTCAGCGATTGATGCGCGAGCCAATGCATAGCTAAGTGGTTACCCAACCAAGTATTGGTCTTGCCCCAGGCTACTTCACTTTGGAGATCGCCGGAACCATACACCGACCGCGCATCTATCGCTATGTTTTTACTGAGTTTCAATTGATTAGCATCACCAGAAACTCAGAAAAACTGCCTCCCGCTCAGCGATTGATGCACGAGCCGGTGCATGGCTAAGCGGGTACACAACCGAGTATTGGTCTTGCCCCAGGCTGCTTAACTTTGGAGATCGCAGGAGCTATACACCGAACGCGCACCTATCACTATCGGTAATTTAAAAATAATAATTGTTCGTTATTTACATAACGACATCAAAAATTTTTGTTGTCCTCAGCAGCATCTTTGATATTAATGGGAATTGATTTTAAAGCACTTCATGACGATAGCTCACAATTTAATCAAGTGAACAATTAAAATAGTATTATGATACGTTTGAAAAAAATGTTTTGTAAACTGTTGAACCTTTTGATTCACTACTCGGGAACTAAACGTCAGAAAAATAAAAATAGAAAATTTATATATTGAAAATTACTGCATCGCTGTAATTTCATATTTTTATCGTGTTTCTAGTAGTTGAACAATTTGAATCGATTAATCACAATCTATTTTAATATTAAACATTACATTATTCAGAATTAAATTAATAATTCAATGTTTTTAACTTCATTTAACGAAATTTTTGAAATGGTTTAACGTTAAACGAGTTACCGTTCGTTTCAATTTTGTTTAGACGAGAAAAACTTTGATAAATTATAAAAAGGAAAATTAGACTACTTTCAAATTTTTGAATGCTGTTGTATGTCTCGTTGATGAACGCATACAAAGAAAAACCGACACACACATGTCTGTACATACACGTTAATTTATAAATGGTCTGCGAGAGCCTGGATTTATGTTTTCCTTGGAAATTATTGTGCGTATTCGCCTCCGCGCATAATCGCAGACTCGTGGGAGCCGGTAATAATATTAAGAGGCGTGTGCTCATCGTATTCCCGCCTATTTACAAGAAGATTCGAGATCCTATTAAAATAGTAGAAACACGAAGTGTCGATAATAAACTCTTTCAACAATCCAGCGCTCTATCCGAAGCACTTTTTATTCCATATTAAACAACGACATATTGTCTTTAATAAAGAATTTAAAAAAATGTGAAAGCGCGTTGGGATGTCATGGATATTTCGTAATACGTTTCGTTGAGGCGATTTTAAATGACTGGAGGTTACGTTGACTTAATAAACCTCGCGATGAGCTTATTACGAAAAATATTCATTGGCAGAGACGAAAAAAAGGTTTAATGTCTTATTAAGTAATACTTCATGAAATTTTTAGAGTTGTTAACAAATCTTTTCAATGGAAATCAATTTTTTGGCTTGTTGTTCAATAGCTTTTTTATTTAATATCCATGAACAGCGAAAACTTACTTCTTTATCAAGATGTTGCATATATTCTGTGATTATGTGTTTCAATATCTTTTCCTCAATCTATATGACGGAAAATTCATTTTTTGACTCCCAAATAAATTAGTTAGGAAATTTTTTGTACTTCAAATTCTTTCAGTTTGAAGCTTAACGTCGACTGCAATAATATAATTTTTTTTACAAACTTTAACCATTTTCAAAGTTTGTACGAATTTTTAACAAAATCAGAAATCTTGGGATCATTATTCCGTTAAATAATTCCAATTAGACCAAGAGTTTTTACTCTCGTATGAAAAAAGTCGGAGATACATGTATAAATGAAATAGTAAATCGGACGTCCGAAGTCTCGGTGATTACGAGAGTACGGATTTTCATGCTGCATGCACTCGACGTTCAAGCCCGGAATTAAATCTCGCCACGGCAATAATAATTAGCGCTCTCTGTGTGCGCTCTTTCTCCAATACACTTTATAGTCCCCTCGTGGGTTCTTTCGAGCGTCGAACACTAAAACTCTCGAACTATTTTAAATTACATGACTATAATTTCGACCCGCACGTCTCTCTCTCTCTCTCTCTCTCTCTCTCTCTCTCTCTCTCTCTCTCTCTTCAAATATCATTGTTTTTTTTCTTTCTTTTTTTCTTTCCTACGTTCGATCTTCCTCTCTCGATCCAAGATTACCGAATCTCAAACTGGTTCCACTCTCGTTTCGATATATTTCAGTCGATTTATCTTTTTGGGTCGCAGGATGTCCTTTACTTTCGCCGTCGGAAATGCCAATTACGGGAGAGTCTCTTCGAAGCAAATCTTTCAATAATCTCTTTCGTATCTTCGTCTCCGTTCTTCCTTAAAATATAACAAACTGATATCGACAAAGGATCTACGAGCTGTTGATTTTTTCTATCTATTCCTTCCTCTTTTTAAGGTAATATGGCTGCTTCACACTAGTCAAATGAGTGCTAAATTTTCAAAATACATTTATGCAAAGTTCAATGGATTAATTATATTAATAGCTGTGCAAGTAGACTCGGCTTTTTTTAGTCAAATTCAACTTTATCGAAAAGATACTTGTTACAAAGATTAATAATCGAAATATTCGCCCTTACTATCTATGGTCTTTTGTCATTTATCGGGTTTTCATCCAGCAAAACTTAAAGTTCTTCATCTTCAAATTTTTTTACTGCACCTAGACGTGGATCATCCTTAAGACTAAAATTTCCATCACGAAATCTTGCAAACCACTTTTTTACTGCTGAATGACTCACAGAATGTTCACCCAAAGTCGAGTTAATCAATTCCATAGCTTGAGCAGCATTTTTTTTTCATTTGAAAACAGAATAGAATGGAGTGGCGTAAATGTTGCTTATCGACATCCATCTCTTATAAAATTGATACACACGGAATGACAGCTTGTAAATGACTGAAACTTATGTCATAAAAACAGCAATGACTAAGCTTCGTATCCAAAATGGCGGGTGAATTGGACGCGTTCAAGTATATTTTTTAATGCCACCAACTTCAGAGCAGCGTTTCTAATTGCATACCTATTAATTGAAGGTTGATGTGTATTACAGCATGTCTTAGTAACCTAAAAAAAAATTAATAACGATGGATTTGTGAAATCATCAACTGATAACTCCAAAATTCCACGATGTCATATTTTCATCGGGATTTTTCAAAGAATAATCCCGTATTTTTCAACCATTTTTAATACACCGCATCTTATTTTGTTTCTTAAGAGATCGTTTGCGAATTCACCGCGTAGGTTTTTTTCTAAACTTGTTAATATGAAAATTACAGCAATTGGTTTACGAACATTTTTTTTAGCCAGTTAAACAATTGGCTGCAACAGTAAAACGATGAAACTCAAAAAACAATCCACATGGTGAATTCGTAGCGGATCTCTTGAGAAACGAAATAAGACGCGGTGTATTAAAATCGGTTGAAAATTGCGGATTATTCTTTGAAAAATCTCTATGAAAATATGACATTGTGAAATTTTGCATTTATCAGTTGAACGTCTTGCAAATCTATTGCTATTAATATTTTTTTAGGTTAATAAGACATGCTGTAATACAAATCAACCGTCAATTCATTTAATTAGTGCATTAAACTTTGCACAAATGTATTTTGAAAATTTTGCACTCATTTGACTCGTCTGCATCAGCTATATTACCTTGATCCTCCTTAAGGGTATGAGTCAGTCGGTATCTCGCCACCGTGAGTGCGAGAAGGATAGCTGCACATTTTGAAAATGAAATTCTTCGACACGGTTTGACTAATTACAAAAAAGCCCTGTCAGCCCATTTTTGCTATCGTCCTGCGTGGGCTGACAGAGCTTTTTTGTAATCGGTCAAACCGTATCGAAGAATTTCAACTTCGACACGGTTTGACCGAATACAAAAAAGCTCTGAATGAATAATGAGCAACAAACTAATATTATTTATAAAAGAGAATGACTGTAAATAAAAAAATAGCGTAAATATCATAATAATAATGAATGTCGATAAAGTTTTTATTCAATTTTAAATTTCAAGTTTAAAATTGAGACGATTAAATATCTGAACGTATAGGAAACACGTACGAGGGGGTGAAATAACTGAACGGGATTTTTCATCGGGACTGTCGACAAAAATTTTGAAATGAATATTGATTTTTGGATCGAAATAACGATATTAATCGTTATACAGATTTTTAAAAAATATAAAATAATCAAATGTACGATAAAATTTCACTTGTTGCCAGAAATTTTTGAATGGACCTTTGGTACAGTTCACAGAATATTAAAATTCATTAATCAGTCCAAAAAATCCTGTAGATAAACATTTTATTACCATAAAAAATTAAATTTACTTCAATAATGATATTAACAATTTTCTGTTGTTCTTTCGTTTCAATGATTTTCACAATGAATTTTTCAAATAAAATTCTTCGAGTGTTGCTTTCAGAACGATTGGATACATCGAATGATTGAGTTTTGAAATCGTCGGGGGAGATTTGACTTTTCGAAAGAGCTTCACACCTCACGATACCAAGCTTTTGTGATTTGATCGTTAGTCAATATATTCGGATTGTTAAGAGTGTGAAGAGTGACTGTTGACTTTTCATATAAATCGAGATTACGTATTGCGTCACTACGATCTCGTAAATGTACAAGCTCGAAAAATTGGAAAGTCGGTTAGTTCTTTTACATCATCTCCGAGGGATTTTTACTGGCAAACTCGTGTGTTTATTCTTCCTGCCAATTGGCAAATGGAATGCGCATCAGTGACACGTATTACTCGACCGTTGTATCCTGCATCAAACGTATATAGAAATTTAATTGGTCGATGTTGAGACGCGTCTCTTTGATACATTGTAAAATATGTATATGGCGATATTACATTGCTGGAACGATTGGAATAACGTTGTGAACGGATTCCTCGTCCCAGATATCTGTCAGTTTCCCACACGCCTCTATATTTTCTACTATTTCGTTATATATATCAATTTATTTAGATATAGACGATCCCTACTACGCCCTCACCCCCACCCAACAAGGCAAACGCCTCGTATGCTTTTTGCAAATGTATATCCACCGAAACGCATATAATATAATCCCGATGAGGTGCAGGGAAAGTACCAAGCTATTATGTCGACGAGTATATAAGCGTGCTCGTAGAAAACGAAGCGGTTCAGTCAGTGGTTAAACGCCACGCTAAAACACACGTAAGCCGCAGGATGAAAACGAAGGTAAGTTTATTCTCTCGTGACTTCGGGAGTTGGGGATGCAGCGACTTTTTTTTTAAACGAACGGTAAACCCCCAAAAGCTCTCGAAAACAAACGCGTCCCAAGTACGTAAACGAAAAAAAAAAAAGCCAAAAATCGTGATTTATCTGTAAACGTGGTGTAACTGTCAAAGAAAAATTGCGACAAAAGAGTTCAACGTTACGACCGGAAGTAGAAAGTGAAACTTAAACGTCCCGAGTCCGATTTCACTCACGCATCTTCCAATCAGTAATTATCTCTTCGAGATCGCGATTAATCAGTGAAACCGAATATTGAGCAAAGAATTTTTTTTCCTCACGCGATATTTAATTACGACAGTTTTTATGAGAGACGCAATGAAGGAAAAAGAAGTTTATACATCGTGATTGAGTGTTTTTATTTTTGGTTAATTGCAGTCATTGATTAATTAACGAATTGTAAAAAGTATCATGGGGAACATATTTGTTAAATTTCTGAAATCCTAATATATTGAACGAATGGCAGTGCTTAACCCTACAACCTCACAATCTAATTTTTCCAACGTAAACCCCACACTGGGGTAAATAATTACCCCAATCTTCTCTTTAGCATAAAATGTTCCTCGTATGCGATAATAAGATTCGATTATACACTGAGAAAAGAAATTTGTTGTTTCAACAAATTGTGGCGAACAAAATGAAATTTGTTAATTTAACAGAAAATTTTGTTGATTCAACAATATTTTCGTCGTAATGAGTAATATTTATTTGAGCTAGCAAATTAAGTGGTTGAATTAACCAAATTTTTGTTGAGTTAACGAATTTCATTTTGTTCGCCACAATTTGTTGATTCAACAAAAATTTTGTTGAATCAACAAATTTCTTTTCTCAGTGTATATCATTCTCTTCGTTTTTTGATAACGACGAGAATGGTGCACAATAAAGTTGCATTCGGTAAATATTTAATGGTGAAAACTCTACAAAACCGCAGGAATGGTTTAAGGCGAGCAACCACTTTAGGAGACCGAAAATTAGATGATTTTTGGATTTTTTTTTTTTTATTGTGAGAAAAAAACCGAAATTTCCGCAACTCTGACAATAATTTATTTATATTTTCATACATCTCTGCTAATTTTTTCAAGTTATTTCATGCATTAATTAAGGTGTAATCCGCTGTGTCCCTTGGCGTGTCCTCATCGTCGTTGTCGATTTGCGGGAATTGTGCAGCTCGCAATTCGCATCTGAAATAGTCCAACAAATTTTTATACATTCTTGAGATGTTTTTTAAGAACGTGAACCTAAATTTTGAAAAAAAAAATCGAGAATTGAATGTTGGAACTTGTTTGAAAAAAAAATAATCGATTTTTAGCATTTCTTTCCCGGCATTTTGCAATAATAAATATGTTTTAAACAATCTAATCTTTCCAACTTTAGGTTCGTGTTTTAATAAATTATATTACGTAAACGTGTTCCAAATTTGAAAATGATCCATCAATTAGTTTTTGAGTTATGATTCCCGCAAATTGAAAAAATGTCGTTTCGAGAAAAACACGTTTAAAGTTTGAGCCCGCTTGAGAGTCGAGCGGAGAGTCTTTATCATTTATATACATACCGTTAGAAGGAATCCGAATATCGTTTTGAAATTTTCAAAGTGTATTCTTAAGATACTTTGCTAACGAATTATGAAATAAAAAAAAAAAGTTGATTTTTGAAGCATCTAAAATGGTTGTTCGCCTTAAAAAAATTGGTACAGGAAGGAAATTTGACATTTTCGTGGGGTAACTAATTATCCCGTTGCGGGGTTCCAGGGTTAAAAATGGAGTACATGACAATGGTTGACCAAAAAGTTATCAAATTCTTAAAACGTTTTCTTAACGAAGGGCAGTGTTTTTTTTTTTTTTTTTTAATTTCCTCTGAATCATTTATTTCCAAAGATTCCATGAAGAATTCATAGCCGCGATAAAAAAAAATAGTTAAATAGCATATTTATAGAAAACATTAAGAAAAAACTATCCGAAATTTTCAGATCCAAATAGCGCTCGTGGCGCTGTTGGCACTATCGCAATGCGTCCGAGGCGCCGAGAAGGAGTCGTCAGATTCGAAAAGTATAGAAACGGAGGAGGTAGGGGAAGCAGTAGAGAAGAAGACGGAAAAGCGGGGTCTTCATCATAGTTACGGTCATTACGGAGGCGGGGGTGACGGGGGGGGTGGTGGTGGTGGTGGTGGTGGTGGTGGTGGAGGTTCGTCGTACGGTCACGAGGAGCACGTAAAGACGATAACGGTTGAGAAGAAGGTGCCAGTGCCGTACGAGGTGACGAAGCACGTGCCTTATCTGGTGGAGAAGCATGTGCCGTACGAGGTTAAGGTCGGAGTACCGCAGCCGTATACGGTAGAAAAGCACGTTCCGTATCCGGTGAAGGTTTTCGTCAAAGTACCGGTTCACGTGCCGCAGCCCTACACGGTAGAGAAGAAAGTACCTTACGAGGTAAAAGTACCAGTGGATAAGCCTTACGAGGTCAAGGTTTACGTACCGCAGCCTTACACCGTTGAGAAACACGTGCCTGTACCGGTTAAGGTCTCAGTACCGCAACCGTACACCGTAGAAAAACACGTGCCGTATCCTGTCAAAGTCAAAATACCAGTTCCCCAACCATACACCGTAGAAAAGCCCGTACCATACGAAGTCAAAGTCCCAGTCGATCGACCCTACCCCGTACACGTGCCCAAACCTTACCCCGTTACCGTGGAGAAACCTTATCCAGTACCCGTCGACAAACCCGTTCCCTATGAGGTCAAAGTACCCGTTGACAAACCTTACCCTGTTCACGTTGAAAAACCGTATCCCGTACATGTAAAAGTACCCGTACCAGCTCCCTATCACGTCCACAAACACGTTCCCGTACCCGTGGAAAAACCGTACCCCGTTCCTGTAAAAGTACCCGTCGACAAGCCCTACATCGTCGAAAAGGAAGTGCCCTATCCCGTCGAAAAGGAAGTACCGTATCCTGTCAAAGTCCCCGTACCTGTCCCCGTTCACGTACATCATGAAGAACATCACGGTGATTACGGCGGAAGCAGTTACGGCGGAAGCAGTTACGGCGGCAGCAGTTACGGTGGCAGTAGTTACGGCGGTAGCGGCCACGGAGGGAGCGGTTACGGAGGTGAATCCGGCGGTTTCGAACCGTCCTATGGACACGGAGGTGATTCCGGTGGCCACGAATATCACGGTTGATTCGTTTCGTAGTTTTCTTATTAATTTTTATATTATTAATGTTTCTTGTATTTTTATTACTGATAAGAACATCGAAATGATTTTCACCCTCCGATCTCTTCTACGGGCTCGTGCAATCTGTTTTTTCGATCTCTACTCTTTAAATTCTTTCTCCATCTTATTCTTCCTCGAGATTTTATCTCGTACTCTTACTTTCTTCTTCGCGTCTCCGGACTCTCGAAATAAAATGTGATAAATCGTTTCGCCGGTACTCAAATGCTTTACGTACATATGTCTATGTTTTTTGTCAATGAATGTATATATCGATCAGGATCGTAAGGTATTTCCGGTCTTACGAGACCGTCGAAAAAGTATCGCTCGCAATGATAATCTGTCCGTTATGTACCGCTATAAAATGTCAAATAAATGTACCTTCCTGTTTTTTTTTTCTTTCTTTCTGCGCTCTCTCGCACAAATGACAAATCTTCTCTTTGTATATACATCGAAGTATGTATACGCGAAAATCGACTCGCCGTGTATTCGTTTGTAAAATACACGACGTCATATATTTTTGTATCAAAGAATCTGTAATAAAATTTACGAATCTTTAAAATCTCATCGATTTTCTCCCTCTTTTTATTCTACAAAATAATAACTATGATTGCAAATGAAAAATTACCAAATTTCTCACGGTCCCAGGGACAAAAAAATGACGATTATGTCGCGATTCAAAGTGAAACTCGGTCGTATGAATCGCTTCGGCGAATCTGCACTTCCGGATTCACTTTCGACCGGTTTTAATCGTTTTCCCTCCTCCTTCTCCTCCTCCTTCTCTTCGTCTTTACTACGAATATCGTTGTAAATATCTACACGCGTTAAATGTATATGAAAATTTATATTGCCGGTTTTACGCTGCAAATATATTTCATTCGTAGTAAAATAGTGGTTTGCAACTGAGATCTATGGAGTTACATGTAAAAATGCACATACAAACGACAGAGAGCATCACGAAAGCGATTTTGCTTTCACCGAAGTTTCTAGCCTGCGATCGTTCGCCGCTTTACTTCCACTTTTCGTATCCATCGGGCGTGGAGAGACCAACATCTTGGCGTGTGGTGCACTACGATCGTAATCACTTTAATAGCCATACGTTTTTTTTTTTTCTACTATTGTTGCTTCGAACGATTTTTATTGACATGCAAACGGTATTAGTATTAAGCTTCAATAAAAATAACGACTTTAATCGTGAAATTGAGGGATTTTCTCGTTCGGTTTCTCAAATCAAAACAAAACAGGGTGATAATTTGTTATAATTATTGTCATTATTATATCAATTAAAATGTAATACAAAGTGCTGAAAATACACGTTTGTATATTTTTTTTTATTATTATTAGAATTATCCTGTCCTTTTCGACTCGTTTTACGGTTTTATCCGAATGCATTTCTCCTCAATTTTCGAATAAAAAATTAAGACACTACATTTTCATCTTTATTTCACCACACGCTTTTTCATAAACGTTATAAATTTTTATTAAACGACTTTTTGGCTCTACTGATTGCTTCTCCGGATTGCTCGGAGTCTGGCGTTTCGATTTCACTACAATTAAACTTCAATAGACGCGTTTGTTACAATATCATAGAGCAATAAACGACATCGGTCCAATAGACCGATAGTGCGTAAGTAAGGTACTAAAAGTTATAGTGCGTAGCTAGGGTTAAATACTGTTGTCACTTCAAAAGCCTTTAAAATTTGCGATACCGATCACTAAACGTGATAAATTTGGTACAGTGCTAATTTTTCGTATAATTTTCCCTACACTGAGAAAAAAAATTTGTTCATCGAACTAATTCCATTTTGTTGGACGAAAAACTGGTGGATCCAACAATTATTTTGTTGAATGGCAAATGATTTAGTTTATTCAACTAAATAACGAAAATTTCTTGTAGATGAATCAACTAAATCACCGAAGCCAAATGATTTTGTTCGATCAACTGGTGCCATTTATTTGCTTACGCATAGTTTTTAGTTGCCTTAATAAAATATTTGTTTGAATCTCAATAACCAAATTGACTAAACGGTAATCGTTGGGACAAATAAATGAATTAGTTTATTTGGATGATATTTTGTTGCATTAACATTGATTTATTTGGCTGCACCAAAGTTTTGTTGGTTCGGTCAATAACTTGCTTCAGCATTCACAAATTATTTTGTCTTATCTCAAAAATATTTTGTTGCCTGTATCGAACTAAATATTTTGGTTGAGAGAAACGAAATTTGTTTCGGTCAACAACATTTTTTTCTCGATGTACGTGATGTTCCAATATTAATCTTCAACAAAAATAACGATTTAAGCAGTAAAGATCGAGCCTTTTTCTTAATTTGTATGTGTAATTAACAAATTAAAAATAATGTACTCTAATTACAGCTGATATTTCAAACTAATATTATTATTTCAATAAAAATGGGATACGAGCTATATTTAAAAATAATATGCACATGTGAATGAAGAAGAAGATAAAAAAAAGTGGAAAAATTCATACCGAGACGTTTGTGGAGTTTTTATTATTAGTCACTGATTTAAATGCATCGTTTTTGGATTCGGTCATCCGTATTGCATCGTCGGATAATTGCAAATTGCAACGAGAGCCGTGCAGCGATCGTAGTAAATAAAATCACGAAAACACATGTACATTTATGTGTATACAAAAGTGCTCGAGTTAAGAAGAGCTCGAAACGAGTGAAAGGAATCCCACCGTGATATTATAACTGCGGGAACGTTATACACCACGACGAAATCTCAGGCGATGAGCCTCGTGACGTTCGAGTTGATTCAACTCTACAAATATATACAGATATGGCTCGTTCGCTCGTTTGGGTGAATGCAGTTTGATTAAGAGCAATCAGGGCGGCGCGAATTAAACTACGTATCGTTTCAACGACATTAAAACCGATTTTACAGTTCGATCACATAATTATATATATATTTTTTTTTTATCACAGAGTTTCATTTTTTATTCTGCTTACCGAATTTGATGTCAACTAAGAAGTTTTGGTGGTGTAAAATTTGTAACGATAAGAATTAATTTGTAAATTATGAAGAAAAAAAATGGATTAGAATTATAGTTAAATTTAATAATATGGATTAAATCGTTTATTTTTTTAATAATCATTTGCGTTTGATAATTGTATTTTAATTGTGGAATTTAAATTTTCATTGCGCCAATTATTTTTCTCTTTATTTTTCAAACTCTTAGTTTAAGTGCAACGAATGTATAACATTTTTGCTGGTAGAAGTCCAATGTCAGAAAATTACAAGCAGAATTCTTCACGCTCCAATTTTTACTCTTTCGAAATACTATAATATTACACCGCACAGTATACTATTACGATGACTTTGAGTCTCTTTCATTTTAGACACTTGTGGAAATCTTCACAACAGTATCCTCTAACTTGATGTAAGTTGGCTGAGCATCAATCAAAATAAAAAAATTCTCCACTAATGTGTGTCGTAGATAATTGGAGAAACTCTCGACAGTTAAACGTGACTGGACAACTTGAGGTCGATCTTTTCTGTGGTCCAGATGATAAAGTTAATCATCTTGAACGAGTTTATGTACACTGCACGAACATAAGCCAAAGTAAATCTCAAAAATACCAACGAACGTATATCTAAATTTTTTTAATTTTATCCACATCGAAAAACTTATTTATTCTTCTTTTTTAATGATTTTTTATTTCAGCTCCTATCTAAATTACTTCACTGAATGAAATATTCGAAAAATACCCTTTTTTATTTGGATACATTTTTGGAAACGTCGATTTTTTATTATTTTAAATGTATAAACAACAGTTTTTTCATAGTAGCAAAAACAAGAGTTAAATAATCGATTTTGTCTTTTATTTAAATCCTTCAATCTCACAGATTGGCACAAATAGGATGCGAATGTTTATTCAGCATGTTTCTTTTTTAATTGGGTAATTTTAACGAATTCTAGATACATCGAGAAGTGAATTTATTTTACTTTAGAGAAAACTTACATTAAAAAAAAAGCTTCTTTATTCAGATTCAAAAGAATTTCGAATGTAAATTCATAAATTTACATTCGAAATTCGAAAATAATAAAAATACATTCGAAAATAAATGATAATATAATAATGCTTGAAAAAACATGAATAATCGTTTGATTTTTTTAGCTTGACGTATCCAAATTCGACCAGAATAACTTTTCGATATATGTCAAAATACGAATTAATCATACACTGCGAAATAACTTTGAAATATTATACTCAAGACTAATTTATTTTTGTGAAAGTGAAAAAAAGATCAAGAGGAGGGGAGAGAGAGAGAGAGAGAGAGAGAGAGAGAGAGAGAGAGAGAGAGAGAGAATGGCGACGAATCTGCCATGCGTGAATTAAAGAGCCGACACTCGGTAAACTACCGAGGATCAACGTCTTTTCTACACGTGTGCAAGACATATAACCGTCCGGCATACTTCCGGTTTTCTAACGTCAGGCACCCGTTGCCGCCTATCTCCCGCAAACGATGGAGAACCCTCTAATAACTAGGAAGTGAGTGTCCGAGACTCGCGAGTCCTACACTCGCTTCGTTCTTTCTTTCTCCCTCCCCGATAAATTACCATTGCAACTCCAAACGATATAAATCAAATCCTTTGTAATATTTTTCATAAATTTTCTGCACCATTTAGTGGGTTGAAACAAAAAATTGAAGGCATTTTTGAAGGAGATACATAAAGCTAGTCCTTCATCTACTTTCGATAAAAAAAAAATAAAAATATGGCACGAGCTTAATAAAAGTTCAAAAAACAACGAAAATAACTTTTTTTTTACTTCTTGGAGCAAAAAGAGGCAAGAAATGAATATGTAGCAATAATTCTAGAAAAGAGACTAAAAAATATAATCATCAACGCATATACGGAGTGAGCAAAATGCATAAAATGTTTTTTTTTTTCAGCATAACTTTCTCAATAGCTATAAAACTGACCAGTTATTAAAATGCAATATTCTAGTCATAAAAATAGTAGTATTGAATGAAAAAATAACGATTTCTCAAGTTTGTCACGGAAATTCCCCCTTAAACACTTGAAAATCACTGTAACAATATCATTTGAAACAAAAAATGACAAAATGAATAGGTGTGCAAGTAGAAACTCGGCTTTTTTTGGTCAAATTCAACTTTATCGGAAAGATACTTGTTACAAAGATTAATAATCGAAAAATTCGCCATTACTATCTATGGTCTTTTGCCATTTGTCGGGTTTTCATCCAGTAAAACTTGATGTTGTTCTTCTTCACATTTTTTTACTGCACCTGGACGTGGATCGTCCTCAAGACTAAAATTTTCATCACGAAATCTTGCAAACTACTTTTTTACAATTGAATGACTCACAGAATGTTCACCCAAAGTTGAATTAATCGATTCCATAGCTTGAGCAGCATTTTTTTTTCATTTGAAAACAAAAATAGAATGCAGTGGCGTAAATGTTGCTTATCGACATCCATCTCTTATAAAATTGATACACACGGAATAACGGCTTGTAAATGACTGAAACTTATGTCATAAAAACAGCAATGACTAAGCTACGTATATCCAAAATGCGTTCAAGTATATTTTTTAATGCAACCAACTTCAGAGCCGAGTTTCTACTTGCACACCTATTATTTGAAAATTTTCATTTTAATCCTAAATTCGTAAAATTTTTTACTGGATATTGAAAAATTCATTGCAAATAAATCTAAACGATCAATTTCAAAACAAGGCAATATTTTTTCTAATCAACTGAACCGAATAGTTAGTCAAAAGCGTTTTCGAAAGAAAGAATCGTTCAATAAAATTATTATTGAATTACTTTATCAGTTTTTTAACGAACTTATCGAATTGGCAATCGACCTAAAAATCAGTTAAAAACATGTTTAATTTTGACAAAAAAAAACAATAATAATTTGTTCAGATTCGCGTGACGCTTTCCTCCTTTACTGAAAATATTTTCTCGCCTCGATCTATACAAACACGCAGACACACACACACACACATATCTATATGAACGTATATATCGATGCGCAACTGTGAAGCTTAAGGCAATTATCGTAGCGAAACTTGAACGTTGCCGCGGTATATATTCGCCTGGATTGAGTGTCGGCGTCTGATACGAGCGGGCGTCGGATCCCTTGGGAATTCTTAGGGACTCCAAAAGCCCATTTACTATATCCCTCGAGCTATTTTCCTCTCTCTCTCCCTCGGTTTCTCATCTCTGTTAATTACAAAGTCCTATTCTCCGCTATTCTCGATTCCTTGTCTCTATTACTGTATTTTCTAAAAATACAGGTATAAATTTATGTCCAGAGAAAGAGGGAAAAGGGAGAGCTATGATAAAGGCTTTCTTAAAGCTCTCCGTAGCGTCAGATTGTGAGGCAACTCTCCTTGCAATCGTGATTGTGCACCACAAGCTTCAATCTACTCTCTCTCGACACTAGACTCCTTGCCAAAGGACAATTTTCAGTTTACGCCTCTATTCCTTAATATTTTATGACGTCGAACTTTCCATCGTTGAAATGCAACCAAATTTATTCTCTATTTTTTCCCCTTCAATACGATTTAATGTTTCTCAGTAGATTTCGACTACGAAAATTAATCAAACTTTTTTGGCTCACTTTTAGAAAGTCGTGAATTAAATACGGCAAAAAAATGCAGCCAAGTAAAAAATGGAAGAATCAAAAAAAAAGTATTGCTTTTTTTTTGTTTCGAAAAAAAATTATGGTTTCGATTAATCAACGGCCTTTGCACATTTTTATTTTATTCGCGAATTAAAAATCTGTCCTTCCATTTATGTCCTACATGGATTCGAATAATTTTTCCACGAATTTTGATTCGAACGATGTTCGATGATTATTCTTCATTAGTATGCTCGTATTACTGATTTATTTATGTATCAAATATATTAAAATAGCGTCTGATATCAATTAAGGCGAGCAACCACTTCAGATGCTTCAAAAAATCAATTTTTTTTTTTTTTTCATAATTCGTTAGCAAAGTATCTTAAGAATACACTTTGAAAATTTCAAAACGATATTCGGATTCCTTCTAACGGTATGTATATAAATGATAAAGACTCTCCGCTCGACTCCCAAGCGCGCTCAAACTTTAAACGTGTTTTTCTCGAAACGACATTTTTTCAATTTGCGGGAATCATAACTCAAAAACTAATTAATGGATCATCTTCAAATTTGGAACACGTTTACGTAATATAATTTATTAAAACATGAATCTAAAGTTGGAAAGATTAGATTGTTTAAAACATATTTATTATTGCAAAATGCCGGGAAAGAAAATGCAGAAAATCGATAATTTTTTTCAAACACGTTCCAACATTCAATTCTCGATTTTTTTTCAAAATTTAGGTTCACGTTCTTAAAAAACATCTCAAGAATGTATAAAAATTTGTTGGACTATTTAACGGGACAGACCTAGTTAGAATTTTCGAAAAATCGATTTTTTTTTAATTTCATTTTCAAAAAGTAGAATCTCTTACGAACATTTTCCGCCCAGGTAAATGTAAATCGGACCATTATTCGCCGAAATACAAGACTTTGTAGCACGTCGTGTCTGAGCCATAGGTAAGCAGGTAGCGGACTTCAAGTGCGTTTTTCTCGAAACCATGTTTTTGAAGTCGGTGATCACTGTAGCTCGAGAACGGCTTTACCGATCGGGTTGAAATTTATATCACTTCTTCTATACATGGTAGTCCTCCATATGAACGAAGGATTTTTTTTTTGGATAATTATTTTTATTTTTAATAGCAAAAAATGGAACTGATATTTTGGTCAAAAAAACACTTTTGACTTTTAACGGCCGCCATTTTGTGAAAAATGGAAATTTTTCAAAACCCTTCGTTCAACTGGAGCATTATATCATTAACTAAAAATCCCCTCCGTTTTTTTTGTTTCAGATGAGCCGTTGCAGCGTGAGCTTGATCACCGCAAACCGTGTTTTTTTTTGCAGCGTCCTCGGCAATTGACGGTCACCAGCTTATTTCGATATGTATTGCGTTGAAAAAATTGCAACATATACATTACATATGTATCTTTTAAACGGAAGAACTTTTGTTGTGAATTATTTTATCGTTTGACCAAAAAAAAATCGGAAAAAAGGCCTTTTTTTTGACGTTCCAACTAGGTCTGTCCCGTTAAGATGCGAATTGCGAACTGCACAATTCCCGCCAATCGACAACGACGATGAGAACACGCCAAGGGACACAGCGGATTACACCTTAATTAATGCATGAAATAACTTGAAAAAATTAGCAGAGATGTATGAAAGTATGAATAAATTATTATCAGAGTTGCGGAAATTTCCGTTTTTTTTTTCACAATAAAAAAAATACAAAAAATCATCTAATTTTCGGTCTCCTAAAGTGGTTGCTCGCCTTAAACGAAACTTTCGTAAAAATTTGATTGAATCCATCGTGAGAAGAAACTGCAATACGTTGCATGCTGAAGAGTTTCGTTTACGAGCTCATTAAACCCGGAAGTTGGAAGTAAAGTTCAGTAACGAATCTGGCAAATAAGCTCTAGCTTGAACTATCACGAGTATACATATTATTTTCTTCTTCATTCAACAGCCAATCTACGGACAGATTTATTTGTACATATAAATGTATATGTGAATGTTGAACGACGTATATATACTGAGAGAAGTATATTAAACGTCTCCCACAATCAGTGAGTGTCAGAGTGAATCCTCTGGGATTGCCAGGGTTAGCGAATCGTACCGGGATTGAACGCTTGGAAATGGAATAATATCCAATAATCTGGCAGCATTGGGAAGGGAGAGGGCGAGGGTGGATGGCCCGGTTGAGGTCTCTGGGATAAAAAGGGACGCGTTATCGGGACATCGCAGCGACCGTCGCACGAGCCATTTCTGACTCGCTTCGCGTCAACTAGTCTCTTTCTCTCTCTCTCTCTCTCTCTCTCTCTCTCTCTCTCTCTCTCTCTCTCTCTCTCTCTCTCTCTCACTTCGTTCGTTTCAACCCTGTCCCGCCCAACGAAATTAATTATTGATTTCGGATACGGGCATTGAAAAGCCTCTCTCGTAATCGAAAGCGAACCGGCCCGTCACCTCCCACCGCTTTAGAATCCACGTAAATCTTCCTCTTCATACTCGTTGAAACTCTCCCACCTCCAATTTATCATTTCATTTTTTTTCCCGACCAAAGTCTATTGAAAAACGACTGTTGCAAAGAATCTTTTGTTTTTTACAGGTTTCCACGTTAATAAAGCCAGAAGCAATGCTTTGTTTATGTGGAAATAAAATATTTCGAGCTTTCAGGCACGAGTGCTAACAATTTTTTGTTTGGTCAGGGAATTTTTTGTGCAGTTTTTGAAGCCATTTTTAGTCTGTCCGCTGTGGAGACGTGTTCTATTTTGTTGTTTGAATACGATCTTATTTTTAGGCTTTAATTTATTTTAATATAATGCAGAATTTGTAATTTTTTTTAAACTTCCATTCAATTTGTTAAATTAAGAGATTTTTTGTTGCCTTTCGGATCATTTGGAAATCAATAACCTACTTTTTTACGTTAATTATGTTCAGAATATAATTTCAAAAAAATTAAAAGTTATCAGAATATTACAAGAATTGTGATAACAGAATAATCTTTTTGAATTTGCATTTTTTCGAAAAAAATTTTAGAAAATTGAGATTATTTAATTCAGTGAATAAAAATTCGTCTGTTTTTTCTACGAGTATCTAGTTTAATGAACAAAAGAAAGAATTGTCAGGTTACATGGAATAAAATGAGTTTGGATGGATACCGTTAAAAAAAAATGGATGAAGAAGCTCGAGGATTTTCGTTAAGCACTTTCCACAGAAGTCGACGCCGTTATTGGAACCGGCACCGCTGAACTTTTCGAACCTTGACGCGAAGTTTCTTCTCGTGATGACGGTATTTCTTCTATCAGCTGATTTATATTAATTTGAAAAAGAAGAAAACAATAATGGTTAACGAAAAGCATTGGAAAAAAAAACAGATCACTAACTACCGTCGAATCCACGAGGATTCTATAAACCTGTGATGTTAACCCTCGAACTCAACATTGGGTCTGTGAAATCCACGAGAAAGCACAAATTGCCAATTTTTTAATTTCGCCTTGTTTCAAAACCTCAATTTTCATCATTTATTCTTCTTTTTCGGTGTTTGGCGTTTCGATATAAAAAAAAATAGGTCAAAATTAGTCTGGGTCACACAGACCCATGTATGGTGGAATCGAGTGACGTGTAAAGCGTAACGTTTAAGGGTTGAGGATATTTTACAAATATGTTTTAAGGAAAAAAATGATATGCGATTGAAATTTTAATTCGGAGTGGTTCGAAAAAAATTGTATAAGAGATAAAATCTTTGAAATCGTTAACTTTCAATGATAACGCTGCTAAAAACGTACTGAAAAACTTGTCAAACAAAAATTATTTAACCAACGATCGGAACATACTTTTTTCATAGTTGTCAATGAATTCGTCGATTTTTTAATTAACTTCTCATCATTTTCAACAATAAATACAAAAACAATATCGGTAAAAATTCGACAAATTAATTTCACACGGCGAAAAACACATTTCTGATTGTTTCATCAACTTTTTGATGTTTAAACAATTTTTTAATACGTTTCCAGCAGTATTATTGTTCAAAATTCATATTTACAACATATCAAAGATACAAAAATTTAGAAAATTTTATCGAGTCGAGTGAGAATCGAAGTTCTGATAAAATAAAATTTTTAATTGGGAACAAGCGTATAAAAAGTCTTAAAATCTCAAAGGTTGAACCTTTTTTAAACGGGAGAAAAGGATGGAACGTTCGAAATAGGATCCAAGCAGGATTTGTCTCATTTGTGAATGTCCTTTGCGTTTTACGAAAAAGATTGATAAAATGAAAACATTCGTGACTTTAAAAAAATGAAGTAACTTCAATGGGAGCTTCCAAAACAAAGGATTCGGTGAATCTGTGAAACATTGAATTCTTCTGCTAAAAAAATAGCAATAAAGGACGCGGAAAGGATTTTGACTCATTGGCCAGAAAATCAAAGTTTCGGGGAAAAAATGGACAAAAGTTATTTTTAATGAAAAAAAAAAAGAATCTTCTAATCTTTTCGATGGTGAATACATTGTACATGATTAATTCAGTAATTTTACGACACCCTTTTCTCCTTTTTCGGCAGATTTATTTGTAATAATAGTAATGATTTTTTTTTTGTAAAAATTCATAATCGCGACTTAGTCGATAATCGCGTAATTTGTTTGTCTCTTTTTTTAAGCAATGTCTTTAATCACCTCCTGCAATTCTTCCTTCGTGAACATATGAAACAGAGCACCAGGCGTCATCGTCATCACCTCGATGTTCGTGTCGTTCAATTTTTCCTCCATTACTTGCTTCAGTATAGTGAGCGCCGCCTTTGTTGCTTCCTTTAAAGTCATTGACTGAAAAATTCGATAAAAAAGTTTAAATATATCTCACACTGAAGTACAAACAAAAATTCTTATTTCCTCAAAAATGTAGGCTAAAAAGTTCGTTCAATAAATTCAATCCAATTTACGAGGCTTGTAAAAAATTTCTTGATTCTTAAACAATATAAAACACCAAATTAAAATACTAAACACAAACTGGAATCCAATTGTAGCTTGAAACAAAAAAATTAATATTTGGATTGAATTTCCTGACTGGAAAATCTCACACGAGGTAATCGACTCGAAATTCTCGATTTTTCTGTTGAGATTTGTCTTTAAAAGATTAACTGAAAGAAAGTAACGAGTCAAATAGAATAAAAAAGATAAATGTGATTATTAAGAACAATATTCAGGATCATTTAAAAAAATTGAAGCGCACTTAATAGGCTTGATATTTCGAGAAAGAGAAAAGTTGAACCTTATTCTCTGATGAAAGGAGAACAACCTGTAGCTTTAATTTTTCTCGTAAATTGATAAATGGCCTTAATAAGGGTATGGATCAGTCACCCCGCCTGCTTCGAATTTTTCAAAAGTGAAATTTTTCCACGCCGTTCGTCCGATCGGAATAAAAAAAGTATCAACCCACGCAGAAAAATGGTAAAAATGGGCTCATACTTTTTTATTCCGATCGAACGAACGGTGTGGAAAAGTTTTCGCTTCGAAATTTGGAGCTATCTCTCTCGCACTCATGGCGGCTCAGTCGGCATGATTCCTAGCTTTAAGGGGATGGACCAGTCACCTAACCTCACCTCGAATTTTCGAAGTTGAAATTCTTCGATACGGTTTGACCGATTGCAAAAAAGCTTTGTCAACCCATGCAGGGTGATGGCAAAAATGGGCTGACAGGGCTTTTTTGTAATCGGTCAAACCGTGTCGAAGAATTTCACTTTCGAAATTTGCAGCTATCTCTCTCGCACTCATGGCGGCTCAGTCGGCATGATTCCTAGCCTTAAGGTGATCTGTCAGCCGTACGGTCGGTAAAAGTCCTGCTGCACGTTTTTTTCGGAGGCTTGATATTTCAAGAAAAAGAAGTTACACGTTGTTCTTCTTTTATCAGATAACAAGGTGTGACTTTCGCTTTTCTCGAAATGTTAAGCGTCTCCGAGAAAAACGTGTATCTACTTTTTAGTTATCTCTCTCGCACTCACGCAGCTGATAGAGCGCCTTAAATCGAATGAGCAGGAAGAAAATCGTAGTTTTACAAACGTTATAATATAAATGTTGACAGTAAAATAATAGTGATAAATCGTACTTTGTGATAGACTTCTTGTAACGATTGTTGAGCTCCCTCGCTACCAGAGCCGATAGCTTTGGCGTCGAATTGTACGAAAGTACCAGAAGGATCCATGTGGAAAAGTTGCGGTCCTTTTTCGTCTATACCAGCAAACAAAATGGCCACTCCGAACGGTCTGGACATGGCACTGCCGTCATCATCGCTGTCGCCAAATTGTATAGCTAAATTGGACACAGCCTGGGTGGCAGATTCGACAGTCATTTTTTCGTTGTAAATGAACCAATGGTTCTGACATTCCGCTCTCGCCCTATCAACCATCGTCCTCGAGTCAGCCATTAATCCGGAAGAAGCGCATCCGATGTGCTTGTCAACCTCGAATATTTTCTCCACCGTTGTCGGTTCCATAAGTGACGATGTTATTCTCTTTTCAGACGCCAATAATACACCCTCCGACGTCGAAATTCCGATCACCGTCGAACCCAATTTTATGGCTTCGATTGCGTATTCTACCTGGAAGAGACGCCCTTCAGGAGAAAAGGTATTGACGCCTCTGTCGTATTCAGAACGAGTCAAAAACATCTGAAATTTAACGTTCAAAAAAGTTGTAATGGAAAATTGATGTGTCATCTATCTTTTTTAATATTTTGTTATAATTATGATGTTGACTAGTGCATAGTCATCGTCAAAATTACATTAAAATAAAAGTACTAAAATTATCGAAACCATTTAAAACTGGAAAGTAATGTGATTTGAGCAATGGAATTTTTTATGCTTAACACGAACCTGGCTAGTAAAATTATTTATTACGTCAGATTTTCTCAAAAATTGAGGTCAGTGTCAAAAAATTATGCTTTAGAACATTTTCAAGAAACTACAGCACATGAGTCGATGCGCTAGTACCTTTTAATGAGTAAAATAGACCTTAAGCTTTGTACTTTTAGATAGAATTATCGTAAATTCCTCTACCCAGGTCACTGAAGCACTGTCAAGGCTTCTTTGTAGTCGTATTCAAACTTGGCTGTAATCCTGAATATTACAAAGACTATTGATTAACCTTTGAGGAAGAAATTGACATAGGGTTCCAAAAGATGATATAATTTGTGATATTCAGCCAAAGAAGCCTTGACAGTCCTTCAACAATCATGTAACAAAATTTACAGTAATTTCACTAAAAAACTGATTCACAGTTCAATCGCAAAAATTACTGCACAATCTCAGTACTTTAGATTCTCAAAAATGACTTAAAATATGTTTTTTTTACACACCAACCTTAATTTTTGCAAATGCTTCATATCATGAACAATTTTATAAACCAGATTCAGGTTCAGTACAAAAAAATGTATCAAAAACATCTACTTACTTCCAAAACACAAAAAAATCAAATATAAACATGTTGCTTATCGTTATTAAACCAAATTACATTTTTATACATGATTTAAAATAAATACAACACCCTCTTAATCAGGAAAAATTTGAAAATATATTTCCAATTTTCAATTTCGGTGCGAAATGATATTCTGCATTTCGTAAATTCAACTCTGCGTCTTGTGGCATATTCTTATAACTCTTTGACTGTGTACTTTGGATACAGAATACATTATTTTATTTATATTGATAATTAAATCGATCTCGATTGTGGATTTGAATATATAAAATCGCTTGTGAAAGAAAGCTGTAAGAATACAAAATTTTAAGGTTAAAATTGTTCAAAGACATTTTTTTAGCCCAAAACTTTAGAAATTTTACTTTAAATGAATCGAAGACAATTTAAAATGTTTCTCCTGAACAAAATTACAATACGGAACGATTCAATTGAACTTAAAAATGACGAAAACAAATCTGAAAGTTCGCATAACCAAGAATGACAATGCAAAACATCGATGAATAGTTTATGATACTTAGGATATGTTTTAATTGTTTTTATTATTAAAAGTACACATTCTGGTTAAGAAGAGATTCTTACCTCGGTGGTTAATTTGTATTTCGTACAGTAATTAGAATTTGGCTGTAAACGAAGCCGACTTGTCACAATCGCCAGTCACGAACGAAGATTCCCAAGTTATTTAGAATGCAGTATAGCAATGCGGCTATTCCAGTTCCAAGGCACATTTCCGTTTTTCTTGTAGTTCCTTTTTTCATGTTTTTTATTGGTGCTCGGATCAGTTTCTATGGGAACGCTTGCGATAAAATGCATTATTTACTCGCAAGATGGCAGACCCTGCCAGTTTTAGAAGCTTTTTCGTATAAAATAAGTGCTGATTATATTTAACAAATTCTAGTCTATTCATTACATTGTTACTAAATTGAGATTTAGTTGAGTTCACGGAGGTCGCCGATTTAGAGTGCGTCATTTGAAGTTTTGAAGTCGCTAGTGAGTCTTTAGTGGGACCTCCGTGGTCCTCGAATACATATTATTAATATTTGAGATTTATGAGATTTTGAATAATAGCGTGATTTAGGTTTGCGGAGGGTTCTTACCAAAGGGTCTAGATTTAGACCCTTGGAATGAGTTGTTGATAGAAGTTTGATTGCGCACAAAAATATATAATATTTATTTACTTATTATTACACTCGTTTGGTTGTTACACTTGTTAGATTATTTCACGTGTATTACAATGGTTGCGTTCAGTGGTATTGCACAATTTATTATTGATCGCACTTAACTTTTACGTTTATGATTTGATCTGAGTTAGCTTATTGGATTTGATATAGTCGATCTGGTTTAGTTTGAATTTCGAAGAACGATTTACGCTTGTTATGATTTGGATTCGCGCTTGTGACGATTTCTAAGTCGCGAAGATTTAGATTGAGACTGTAGAGTCTTTGAGATTTCGATGCTAACACCGAAAAAATATTGTTGAGTTTTTGTCTTATCGGAATTAGTTCTTCGTAGGAGAGTAGGATTTTTGGGGGCAGGAGGCTATGGAGGGGACCTACTTTATTAGAGTCTTTTTCTAGGATTGGGTAGTAAGTTGATAAAATGTTTTTCAGGCTTTGTTATTGGTGGGTGTAGTATGGGAAACTAAACTGGACTATTTAATTGGTTTGAGACTTTGGTATATGCGATTTCTATATAATGATGTGGTCCAGTTCTAACGATTGGTGGATAGGTTGTACCGGGTGTTCACCGAGAGTTAGAACTGCGAGGAAAAGTTTATTTGTTGGAAATTAGATATTTGAAGGATCGAGTAGAGCGGACGAGAATTTTAGTGTTTGTGGATTTTCCTGGCGAGGTTTTGTCGATGTAGCAATAACGATAGTTTTATTTGGAACTGATATTTTTAAGGATGTCTTCCATCTGTATTTGGGAAAATATTTGTAGCTAATAGATGGGAACAGGATGTTATTTTAGGGAAATACGTGCTGGTCCTTAGAGTTAGAAATATTTCTACCGTTTACTTATTTATTCTTAGGATTATCGACAAATGAGGATGTTATCGTGAGGTCTATGTACCATCTGTTGGTACGTTGCTATCAGAGAAAGAGGAAAAAAGGGAGGCCACACGAGCGTGTAGGCTAGGACGTAACAACATATTGTAACGGAAAATTAACCAAAATATTTGTCTTGAATATGAACGATGTACAAATGTGCGAAAAAATATTCTCTCCCAAGTTGATCTTTAGAAGATTTGCACCTAGTCGTTATACTATTTTCACGAATTTTCAGAAAAAAATAATTCTCAGTACGGTGGGTATTTTGATGACAGTTATCAAAATACCCAAGTGTCATCAAACTACACGATTTACGAACATATATCAAGAGACGCGGTAGCGGCTCGACACCAAGTATTAAGGATGTATATAAGGTCAAATCCGCAGTACATCTATTTATTTTTTAAGGTTAATCTTTATGTCGAAATGTCAAGTGCCGAATCATTCCTTTTATTTTTTATGATGTCTAATGAAAAACTTATGTCATTTTGTATAATAATTTACGATTTTTAATGAAATTGATATGCAACTTGATGTATGTGGCCGAGTACAAATTGAGCCAATCAGATAATTTCATTTCTGTCCCGAGAAAATGTGGCAACAATGCTACACCCAGCCATGACAGTCAACTACAGCTGATCATTCCGAGACCGGCAGTTGAAGCGTGCTGCGTTGCCGCATCTACGTATCCGATATGGTGGACGTATTAAATTGAACAACAGTTTACAGAACGCTAATGAAACGTCAAAAGTTAACCATGAATATCTTCACAACGACATCGGGAACAGTAGTTTTTTTTTTCGTGAAAAAATTGAAAAATGTATGAAGTTTCAGAAAATTCTTTTTTTGGCCAAACATTGACTACAATACATATACTTTTTTATCATTTTAGTTTCATTTTGTCAACTTCCGGTACAAATAACACGGAGTTAAATGAGGCTTTAATTCTTAAGTATTTTTTTCAAATCATCGGCTAAGTGCCTTTTTCTTTTTTCCGAACGATGCAGCGTGATAAACTCTATCATATTAGTCATTTTTATGGAAAGTTAGACGACTTGATATATTTTACATACATCCTTAAAGAAAAGTTTGCACATGCCCTGCCGCTCGAATATGACGGTAAGGAGGGTTCACTCCTCGGCCTTTTGAGGTGAAGTCGAAAATTGGTTCCCGTGGTGATGGCGCTGATGTTAGTGATGGAACGTAATTTCATATATACATCAATCCGATTGACAGGCACAGGTTAGGTATAATAAAAAAAAATAGAGATAGGTTAGAAAAGCTGAACGGCACTCTGTACCTGCCGTACGGTGTCAGGTAATAAATGATAATTCAATGTTTTTTTCATTGACTGAAAGACACTATATATACATTTCATCAACTGAAAGACACTATATATACATTTCAGCTCTGTCGTGCTCAAATAAAATCACGAATAAATTGTATATAGTGTCATGCCCGAATCGTCGCTATTATTGTGGTAATATTTTTGTTATTTACATTCGTGAGTTAGAATTGCGATACTTTCCGAGATTTGAAATATTCGGTAGAACACTTTCGTTTCTTACATAGCTACCTTTTTGTTCCTAGGTAAATAATTTGTCAAACGTACACTGCAATCAAAGCTTTCAATTTCACAACGATAAAAACAGGAAATTATTTTTCTTTGTATGTTTTTTATTATTGTACTAAAATTTGATTTGGCACAAAATTATTGCAACAGAGTGCGGAGGAACATAATCGAAAAGAACAGCCAAGAAACAAAAACAAAATAGATACATTTTTTTATATAAAAAAGAGTCAATGTTGTCTCTGACCATACACTACGTTAATATCGCGACTGCTTCCGTAACTCTGGTGCGATACCTTTTCTCGCAGAAATTTTTGACTAACAGGTTATGTTCGTACAAATGCCTCCAACACACGTGAAATTATGTGTTGACACGCGGAACTAACACATGCAACAGTATTCCATCAGCGTCGCCAGCGCCATCTCACCGAGGTCACGATCAGGGAGACTAGAAAGAAGGAGTGAACACGACCTCTGTGAATTTGGCCGACTGATTTTGGATTTCTGAATTTTTTTTTATGTCAATCGTTTGTCGGGTTCTTGTCGGTGATTGTCGGATCAAAATCGACGTTTGTCGGAAATTAGTTAAATAGAAAAATTAAAAACAAAAATCCATGTGAAGTTAGCCGATTTTTTTTCAATTTTGAGATATCATAAATTTTCAAACGCCTAATCAAAGCGCAATCGTTTGTCGGACACGAGTTTCGTAATTAAAAAGTTTATCGGATGTTTGTTCATTAGAAAAATATAAAAAAAATATTTTATGTGAAGTCAGCCGATTTTTCTCAAATTGTACAATATTACACATTTCCATAAAGCCTAATCGAAGCGCGATCGTTTGTCGAATAATAATTTTATAATTAAGAAGTTTATCGGATGTTTGTTCATTATAAAAATATTAAAAAAACATTTTATGTGAAGTCAGCCGATTTTTCTCATATTATTTTTTCTAACCTTAAATTTTAGTTTCACGAAGGCTTTGGCATAGATATATCTATAGATATATCTATATATTTGCATATATAAATATATTATACATATTATATAATAAACCGGATATATTATATATATTATATAATAAACCGGATTTAGGTTTAAAGTGAAAAACTATTTTTTTCTTGAAAATACAAGATTAAAGAAGAGAAATGTCGCTGCATTCGAGTTTTTAAGCTTCGTAGAGCTTCACATAAAAAATCACTTTTTAAAAATTTCTACAGCTATCAAATTTCTTTACGTTGAGTTCAAATTTGGAGGTTCGTCTTTTTTTATATTTTTATATTTTTTTCAGATAAAAAATCACTTTTTCAAAATTTCAAATATTTCTACAGCCATCAAATTTCTTATATTGAGTTCAAATTTGGAGGATCGTCTTTTTTTTAGAACCTACTTTCTTGAAAAAAATCGGCAGCCAAATCGCTGACCCAAGCGCGCAGGCTGCGGTCGAAATGTAATGGATCTGTCCATATATAAGCTCTACGAAGCTTAAAGACTCGAATGGAGCGACATTTCTCTTCTTTAATCTTGTATTTTCAAGAAAAAAATAGTTTTTCGCTCTAAACCAAAATCCGGTTTATTATATAATATATATAATATATATTTGGTTTATTATATAATATATATAATATATCCGGTTTATTATATAATATATATAATATATATATATGCCAATATATAGATATATCTATAGATATATCTATGTCAAAGCCGTTGTGAAACCAAAATTTAAGGTAAGCAAAAAATAATTTGAGAAAAATCGGCTGACTTCACATAATGAACAAACATCCGACAAACTTTTTAATTATAAAATTAGTATCCGACAAACGATCACGCTTCGATTAGGCTTTGGAAAATGTGTAATATCTTACAATTTGAAAAAAATACGTTGACTTCACATAAAATGTTTTTTTAAATATTTTTATAATAAACAAATATCCGACAAACTTTTTAATTATAAAATTAGTATCCGACAAACTATCACGCTTCGATTAGGCTTTGGAAAATGTGTAATATCTTACAATGTGAAAAAAATGCGCTGACTTCACATAAAATGTTTTTTTAAATATTTTTATAATAAACAAACATCCGACAAACTTTTTAATTATAAAATTAGTATCCGACAAACGATCATGCTTCGATTAGGCTTTGGAAAATGTGTAATATCTTAAAATTTGAGAAAAATCGGCTGACTTCACATAAAATGTTTTTTTAAATATTTTTCTAATGAACAAACATCCGACAAACTTTTTAATTATCAAATTAGTAACCGACAATCAATCGCGCTTCGATTAGGCTTTGGAAAATGTGTAATATCTTACAATTTGAGAAAAATCGGCTGCTTCACATAAAATGTTTTTTTAATATTTTTCTAATGAACAAACATCCGACAAACTTTTTAATTATGAAACTCGTATCCGACAAACGATTGCGCTTTGATTAGGCGTTTGAAAATTTATGATATCTCAAAATTGAAAAAAATCGGCTAACTTCACACGGATTTTTGTTTTTAATTTTTCTATTTAACTAATTTCCGACAAACGTCGATTTTAATCCGACAATCACCGACAAGAACCCGACAAACGATTGACGTAAACAAAAATTCAGAAATCCAAAATCAGTCGGCCAAATTCACAGAGGTGTGAACACACCGTACTTAAGAAGTGTTCCCAAAAATCGGTAGAAAATGAGAGGCGCTGCGATCGCAAAGTACACAGTCAGTTTCACGTCGCTGAGGATTATTATTACTATATGCATTAGTACTTTCGGTCACGAGCGTTGCAGTGACAAGACCAGAAATTATAGCATCAAAACGTGTTTTGGGCACGCTAGAACTACAAATTGGCCTATGCTGTGTTCACTCTCTAGTCTCCCATACTCGGTAATATAACCGGTTCAGGAAAATTTACCCAAATTTTGTTTTTACTTTTTTTTACATAAACAAGCATCTAACCAACGTTTTTATTATGATATTCATTTTCCATAAACGATTTCGCATCGATTGATCTACAATTAAACTAATAAAGCATTAGAAATGAAATCGGGGGAACTAGCTTCACGCTAATTTTGATTTTTTTATTTTTAAACGATAAACTCATCTCACAAACGTTTTATTTATTTTAACACTAACCTGACGAAACACAAACGATAAGAATTAGAAAAAATTTGAGAAGTCATAGTCGGGGGGCCAAAAAACAAAAAACAAATTTTATTCGGTAAAATGGATGTTCATACAGTGTTCATAGCCCATGCTCGTTTCTCGGTTTTCTTCTCTTTTTTTCCTTCCTAGAGAGATCGGCATTCAGGATAGTTAAGTAATCGTTTTGCTGTCTATGAGGTTTGCTTTGTCAATTCATTTATCTATGTAAATATAACCAACACGATTTGTTTACGATAATCTCAGGAGAACAGATGATTGATTTCTTGATTCTGGATATAGCTGTGCGATAAAAAATTTTGATCATTTCTGCGACAAGATCTCTTGCAAATGGGATATAATTATAAGTAACAAAATTGATTTTGGAGAGTCCCCGGATTACAGGATCCCTGACTGATCTTGATACCGTATTTTTTTCGGCATCGCGACTATGGCAAAATGGCTTTTTTTAACTGTAACTGTGTCGGTATCGATACCCGAAAGCAAGTCCCAGCCGGCCCAATTGAGGGTATCGATACCGAAAATTATGCGGCATTGTAACTGAAAGTGGGACCCCACATGTACGGTATCGGTACCGTAAATTATGCGGTTCGCTACCCAAAGTGGGACCCCAAATGTACGGTATCGGTACTGTAAATTATGCGGTTCGCTACCCAAAGTGGGACCTCCACATATACGGTGTCGGTACCGTAAATTATGCGGTTCGCTACCCAAAGGCGGGCCCGCAGGTACGGTATCGGTACCGTAAATTATGCAGTACTACCCAAAGGCGGGCCCACAGGTACGGTATCGGTACCGTAAATTATGCAGTACTACCCAAAGGCGGGCCCGCATGTACGGTATCGGTACCGTAAATTATGCGGTTTGCTACCCAAAAGCGAGCCCGCAGGTACGGTATCGGTACCGTAAATTATGCGGTTCGCTACCCAAATATGCGGTTCGCTACCCAAAGGATGAAAACTTCCATGAGAAAAGCTATCGAGCGACAATGAATTTTACTCCACTATTTGATTGCAACGGATATATTTAAAACAATTGTAAATCGATAATAATGACCATTGAAAAAAAAAGAGATGGATGCAAAGCGCCCCTTCTCCCAAACACGTGTTCCAAGAGCAAAAAAAATAAAATAAAATTGCTCCTGGATTCATCGAACCTTCCCTACCCGCCAACTACGTTCCACTGGTGTAAATTTATTTAACCATCCATTTGTCTATCCTGCTATGAAACACCACCAGACTCGCGAAGAAAGAAATGCCAGTGAACACGGTATCGGACCTGCGAAAATGCGGTATCGAGACCGGATCGGTGGATTGGAAAAAAATTCGACAGGTAGGCATCGGACCTGCAAAATGACGGCATCGATACTGGATTGGTGGACTTAATTGAAAAAACAAAATTCGACAGGTAGTTAGCGACCCAACAAATTATGGTATCGATACCGGGCCAGTTGGACTTGAGCAAAAAGCGAAAATTCGGCACATTCGGTATCGGTGGAATTAAAATTAGGTATCGATACCGATATTAGGTCCGTTGGACTTAGTCGAAAAAGCAAAAGTCGACACGGCATCGATACCGAAAACGATTTCGGTTAAAAAACGCCCAGTTGAGACGGTATCGGGAACAGTCAGGGATAACAGATAATTCGTTTTTAGGTTGCGGATGTCGTTTTAATTGTGACAGACTATATAACCATTCTGCAATGTTTACAGATTCACAAACAATGAACAACACATTCCAACAGCAAAAATACAATTTTGCAGAGTGCAATCACAACAATTATGCTTTGTATTAAGACTCTGTGTAACTAACGTCGTTGATACGGTTGCAGCCTATTGACAAGAGATCTTCCCACAGAAAAAACCAAAATTTTTCGCAGTCACGTGCGTAACCTAAAAATGAATCATCTATTCTTCTCGGATTCTGTACAACCAATTTTATTGGTTATTACACCTTATGAGCAAGAGATCTTGCTCCGCCAAAAATGAAACGTTTCTAAAGCACAACCACACGCTTAGTATCTGAAAAAGAATCATCCGTTGTACCGCGATAGTACAGCCCAGGGAGACTAGAGTAAAGGAGTGGACACAGAGTGCTTTAGAAATCTACCCGAAATCCCGGCCTGAAGCGGCGGCGCTGTATCGGTACAAATCCTATTATTAGATCAGACATACTGTTACTACTTATTTCCTAACCTCGATTTTTCAAAATACGTGCAATGTCTATGTTTACGTCAGGGAGTTTACGTGTACAAAATTTTTTTTTTATTAATGTACTGAGCTTCGATCTCGGAAGGAAATGAAATGTGAACATTTGATATTGTTTTATTCTACCAGACCCATCAGTACAATTTTTTTTTTTATCATTCATTTTGTAAATACTGGAAATAAAGTTATGTTTATCTGGCTCAATGGCCATTCTTATGTCGTAAATACTGATGGCATTAAACATTTTTTATTCAGCATGAAAACGACGCAGGTAACAGAAAACACCACACGAAAAAATCTGCCAACCTTGAAAGGTGATCGGAATTTCGGATCAATGCATGCAACAATCTCAGATTGTCGACACAAAATGTTATTTGCAAAATTTAACCGTCCCACACATGAGACGAAACCACGCACTGAAGACAATAAATCGTCTTTTTAACTTCCAATATCCTGTTCAATATACTGGGATTTGGGTTAGAGGCTTTTTTTCTATTGCGCAAGCGCGAAACGGTCACTTTCACCGTGTGGACTAATTTTATTACTATACGTGTAGGATCTGTACACCTGGTGGCACAGCTACGAACTAATTCAAGACCGGATTTTGAGGACGCCGTTACTACTTATTTTCCTATGCTGTCTCCCTGGTACAGCCTGCCTCTGTACAACCAACCAGCCTTGTTGGTTATGATCACACCCGTCGAGCAAAAGATTGTGCTGCACTAAAAATGAATTTTTTTACTTCTTATTATCCTATTGACAATTTTCATCGACGTGGGAAATGGAATGGAGTTATTCGTTACACGACCTCATGCATAATCTGAAAAACGCATCACTTGTTATTCCAGGACTTTGCGTAAACAACTTTTTTCGTTATATAATTGTACTCCATTGGCGAGAAATCTTGCCGCGACGAAAATGAAATCTTTATGAACATTCTTGTGAATAATATGATCGATACCAGGGAATGGTTTTCATATTTTTTTACATAAACTTTGATCTAACAGAGGTAATTTTGAGGGTAGGGTGGAGATTGTCAGAATAATCAACTTCAGACCGTACGAAAGTGACTAGGGCTGAAGAGCCCAGCCTAACGTGAGAGAATGCTTATAGATGCGGAGCACAGATGTCGCAACGGTTACTTTCGTCGATAATTCGCGGTTACAGATTTGGTGACAGTGGTTCTCAACTACATAGAGATATCCGAATACGAGACTTGTTTTTAATGTAAGCGACGTTATTCCTTCGCAAATGATCACTTTGGAGGGCTTGTTCTTAATTTTTATTATTAAAAGGGTTATACATAGCAATAATCTGGAGCGATTAGCTTACTTTGAAAATAATTAATCTATATTAATAAGTAAATGAACAGAATAAGAAAAAATGGAGGTATAATTAAGAATAATAATAATAATAATAATAATAATAATAATAATAATAATAATAATAATAATAATAATCATTTTTCTATTATTCAATATCAATAATTACAATAAATGTTGTTATAAATGTTTTATTTCTTTATTTATTATATTTGATACTATATTTTTGTTCGTGCGTATGACGGAACAAATGAGGTGAGGGGGAAGGATGCACGGAATACTCAAGTATTATATATATGTATATATTTGTGAGATTCTTAGATCAATTTTTCAATGAATAAATAATAACAAATTGTAATGACATCTGGATTTTACTATTTTGTTTCAACATACTTATTTATCAGAACAATGACTGCTGGGTTTCAGCTTTCAATATCTAATAATAAAAAGATAATTTTATTTATTTAAAATAAAGCTGGATAGTTGAAAAACAAATATTAATATATAGATAGGGTAGTACACCCAGTCGCCAGCCATGTACCAGTAGTCGGCCTTGTATGAGTGGGAAGAGCGTGGAAGATGTCTTCGGCACTCTTCCCTCTCATACAAAGTATGGACAGAGACCGACTACTGGTACATGGCAGGCGACTGAGTATTTTACCCTACACAAAGTTGCTTACCCGAAGCGGGACATTATATAAATTTCGTGGATGACTGTTTTAATTTTGATAGCAACGAGGCTATTGTTGTTAAATATTATGAAAAATTTTAAACCACAGTTTTCTACTCCGCAAAACTCCTAATAAAATATCAAGCGACCCTGATACGCATGTACCATTTTCCACCAATAATTTTCAAATACATCCGCAACAGGATGGGTAACAGCTAGACTCATATCCCGAAGGTGGTGAGATCGATTCCACCCTCGGGCAACTTTTTTTTTTATAATGTAACGAATGTGAACAAATAGTAATGTGCGAATAATTATTTTTCTTTAATAATTAAATAACTTAATTATTATTTCTAACTATTATTTTCTGGTGTTTCTTTCATATAGTTAGATATGCGAATAATTAATTCTATTCAATTATTCGAATTAAACGATTATATTGTTGTTAAATTTTAAGAAAAATTTCACTATTAAACTAATAGACCAATAGACTAAAGTAGATTAATAGAAACTAATAAACGTATTAGATTTATAAAATATGTACCGACGTATTAAACACCTTAAAATGTTCTTGATTGTACTAAATCTATGAGTCTAGCCTAGTCTACTATTCTATTAGTCTACAATTAGTCTAGTAGTCTACTAGTTAAATTTTTCTGAATATTCAACAACAATATAAGTATTTATTTAAACACATAATAGATTGTACTTAATCTAATACGGTTTTAAAGTATTTAGTACGTTAGTACGCTTTTTATAAATTTAGTACGTTTTTCAATTTTTTTTGGTCTGGTCTCGTCTGTATATTAGTCTAACTAAAATTAATTTAGTAGTCTAGAAGTGGAATTTTTCTGCATATTTAATAACAATATAATCATTTATTAGTACAATGTAAAATAGGCACATATTCATTTTCGCTCTGCGTTATATTGTATTTCATAGTGGTTATACGAATAATTAGATTTGTCACAAAATTGAATACAGAATCAATTATTCGCATATCTAACTACATGAAAGGAGCATACAAAAATCAATAATTAATAATAATCAGTTAATAATAATTAATTTCTTTAATAATTTAATGAAAAATAATTATTCGCATATTACTATTTATTCGAATTCGTTACATTATAAAAACAGTTGCCCGAGGGCGGAATCGATCTCACCACCTTCGGGATGTGAGTCTAGCTCTTACTCATTCTGCTACGGATGTATTTGAAAATTAATGGCGGAAAAAGGTACATGCTTATCAGGGCCGCTTGACATTTTATTTGAAGTTTTACGGAGTAGAAAACTGTAGTTGAAATTTTTTCTTAACATTTAACAACAATAGCCGCATTGCTATCAAAATTAAAACAGTCATCCACGAAATTTCTATAATATTCCGCTTTGGGCAAGCAGCTGTGTATATCTATATATTAATATGTTTTCAACTTTCCAGCTTTATTTTAAATAAATAATTATATTTTTATTATTAGATATTGAGAGCTGAAACCCAGCAGTCATTGTTCTGATAAAGTATGTTGAAACAAAATAGCAAAAGCCAGATGTCAGTACAATTTGTTGTTATTTATTCATTGAAAAATTGATCTAAGAATATAACATAATACATAGAACATAATACTTGAGTATTCCCTGCATCCTTTCCCCTCACCTCATTTGTTCCGTCATACGGATGAACAAAAATATAGTATCAAATATAATAAATAAAGAAATAAAACATTTATAACAACAATTAATATAATTATTGATATTGAATAATAGAAAAATGATTATTATTATTATTCTTAATTATAGCTCCATATTTTCTTATTCTGTTCATTTACTTATTAATATATATTAATTATTGTCAAAGTAAGCTAATCGCACCAGATTATTGCTATGTATAACCCTTTTAATAATAAATATTAAGAACAAGCCCTCCAAAATGATCATTTGCGAAAGAATAACGTCGCTTACATTAAAAACAAGTCTCGTATTCGGATATCTCTATTTAGTTGAGAACCACTGTCACCAAATCTGTAAACGGCGAATTATCAACGAAAGTAACAGTTGCGACATCTGTGCTCCGCATCTATAAGCAGTCTCTCACGTTAGGCTGGGCTCTTGAGCCCTAGTCACTTTCGTACGGTCTGAAGTTGATTATTCTGACAATCTCCACCCTACCAATTTTGAGATATTCTCCACTTTCAATCGATTCCGCTTTGTCTACACTGCCCGTCGCCAGCAAAAAATCATGATTCTATTTTATGTCGGAAATTTTTTCGGGTAATATAACAGGTTCGGAAAAATTTAACCAAATTTTGTTTTTGCTTTTTTTACACGAACAAGCATTTAAAAAACATTTTTATTGTGATATTCGTCTCCCACAAACGATTTCGCATCGATTGACCTACAATTAAACGCGCAAAGCTTTAAAAATAAAATTGGGAGAGCTAACTTCACGCTAATTTTGATTTTTGATTTTTAAGCGATAAACTCATCCTACAAATGTTTAATTTATTCTAACAATAACCCA
Source organism: Rhimphoctona megacephalus (assembly GCA_963989365.1). Classification (NCBI taxonomy): domain Eukaryota; kingdom Metazoa; phylum Arthropoda; class Insecta; order Hymenoptera; family Ichneumonidae; genus Rhimphoctona; species Rhimphoctona megacephalus. The sequence goes on from OZ022420.1 coordinate 24,743,006, forward strand.
CTAATGAAACACAAACGATTAGAATTAGAAAAAGTTTAAAAAATCAGGGGGGCCAAGTTCACACCACTTCTGGCTCGGGGTCTTTCCGAAATGGTGCTTTATCGTAGCGGCTGACCTTACAAGCTCTTCAAAACGACCCACTTTGCTCGGTCACGTTTACAGTTTCGACAACCTTTGGCAGGAAATATTACATATTTTTAAATCTATAACGATTTCTTTGTTGAATATTTCAATTTTACTAAGTTGCAAGATTTATAAGCATGAGTGTGGTATTATGAATTTTCCAACATTTTCATTTTTGCGTTAAGAATGGATTTTCGAAGCAAACTTTCTGAGTTAATCAATTAAATCAAATAAAAAAATAAAAACGCATAATACCCGTCTTTTTGCCCTACGGGCATATAAGGCTAGGAGTCATACCGACTGAGCTGCTATGAGTGCGAGAGAGATAGCTGCAAATTTCGAAAGTGAAATTCTTCGACACTGTTTGACCGATTACAAAAAGGTGCTGTCAGCCCATTTTTGCCATCGTCCTGCGTGGGCTGACAGAGCTTTTTTGTAATCGGTCAAACCGTATCGAAGAATTTCAACTTCGAAAATTCGAGGTGAGGTTAGGTGACTGACCCATCCCCTTAAAAAATGAAAAAAGTCAAAGTAATCACGAGGCAAAATAGTTTCTAGTCAATTCTGCAGAGAACCTCAGCAGCCTTCGAGTATTTTTAGTCAATGCGGTTTCATTTCTCTCACGAGAATTCCTTCGTAGTAACGTCAGTGGCGAACAGCTGTTCAACGAGGGTAGACGTCGAAAAATTGTTCGGACATGTTTATCACAATCATTGGTGCAGATGTGGTATTTTAATCCCTCTTTTTCTTCGCAAATATTTCGATAACCAAATTACTTTATTTTTTATCAAGTGATTATGTACTCATGTAACGAGTAGTGATGTGAGAATTACGAGGATTGATATTGACAGTAACTCTGCGAAAATAAAACAATCCAAATAACTACCGGGTACCTGATTACAGAAGAAAAATAAAAACGCTGCGTTTTTTCTTCATGTCAGAATTATTGTTTTAACAAATTATTACTATATTGTTATTTATAATGGCTCAATGTAAATTAACCCCTCGGGAATTCATCGGGAATGCTTTCTCGCCCCAAATCGGTGCTGTTTGCTCAAATATCGCCGAGTCCGTGTGCCAGAAGAACAATCTTTCGTTCATTGAGCTTCTACAACCTTTTTGTAATCTCAATACCGAAGGTAAGCAATTTTCTTTTTCATCTCCCTCAACATATTTTTTTGAAATTACTCGCATTTTTTTCCCCTGTCATCGAAATCATTTTGTTAATCGTCAAACAAGATTTTAACGACAGTAGAAATAAAAAATACTATTAAATTCCAGTGACCCAATTTTTGAGATAAGGAAATAATACGATGCTGCTGGGAGAGAAACTTTTTATGGCCATATTCAACAATCAAATTCTCTCTTTTGATTCTCAAATTAGAAATACAATAAACGTATATTAAACACAAATACAAAATACTTAATATATCGAACTATGTACAAATTTGGATCTCTCGAATGCAACGAAATTTATTATTCGTGTAAAGTTTGAATTTTATGTGCAGTATTTCGAAAATTTGACAATCTTTTTTTGGCCTCTAAAAAATAATTCTACAAAAATTTGAAGATTTAAAAAATTAGCAAAACAATGGATGACCAAAATATTTGTCGCTGTGTCTCAACAATGGGAACTTCAATACTGTATTGCTTATTTGTGGCCGAAATGTTATAACTCAAAAATTTTTATCTTTGAGTTTTTTTTTACCAATCGTATAGTTTTTAGATGTAGTGTCCAAAATTTGTTGCAGTGTGACAACCCATGCGACGTCATTTAATTTTGACTTCTTATCTGCCCTATTTTTTTGACATGGTCACATCGAAGTTTGTTTGGGTCAAAGTAAAACTCAAAACAAATAATCAATGACATTCCCAAATTTACTACATAACAGTGTAGTAATTGTTACCATTGAAATTTTTTGAAAGTGCAATATTGTAGAATTATAGCAATCAACACTTTCTAATGCAATTCGTGTAAAGTTCGTAAATTTTGAGTTATGACAGTTTGCTGCCAATAAACATTATATGTGCATTATCAAAACATTAATTTACAACAACTCCAGCATGAAAAGTTAAAAATTTCAGTTTTGATTAATAAAACTCTAAACTATTGTTTATTTATTATTAAATCAAAACCGTGTTGTTATAAATTCAAAAAAGTGAATTCATAGTTAAACATTTGAATCAACTTTAGTAAATACATTATTGTAATACTAAACACAAAATGGTGTTGGAGTTTTCAGTGCTGAAAAACAACCAAAAAATTTATTGCATTTATTAATATTTTTAATATAATTTATTTATTTTTAATATAATTTATTAACATAATTCATTATATTTAGTGCATTTATAAATTTCGTAATTTTTCAACATTATTCCTATTTTCTTTATTGCATATTGATATTTCAATCCAGAAAAACATCTGTCCAATTTCTCAAGCCAAACAGCAAAAATTTTTTAAAAATCAATGAATAAAAGAAAAAAAATTTTGTTGCATTCCACAACAAAATATTTTATTCTAATTAAAAATTAATAAACATTAAAGATATTATGATCATTATTGAAGATTTACTTATTATAAATATTATTACGAAATATTCCATCGTATTTGTGATTTATTTGTCCAAATTTGAAACAAAAAAACTGAATGTAATAAATCAACTATAGAAAAATGAATTTTTTTTTGTTTTGATCTTTGATGCCACTGAAAATTTTGGTGTTTATAGGTCATTTCAAGGATCCGCAGGGAACGACAGTTGCAGTAAGAAATCTGCGTCTCTCTATCCAAGATATTCATGCTCAGCCACCGGAGCCTTCGGTCGCAAGAAAAATGCTCAATGATTCGGTCAGTTTGGAGCCTTGCGAACGAGTAACGGTTGTAACGATAGCAAACGTAGACCTCGACATTCCTTTGGCCGTGCCATGGTTCGAAGCTTGGCGAGAAATGTTTCTAGCTGTTCAATTTCCCTCGGATCACGAATTCACGAAACACTTTCTGGCTTGTATGATCGTCGTCTCGACCGGCGACGAAAATCCTTTGGAAAAAATACAACAAATGGCGACGCAATTGCATCAGAGTGTGCCAGGCAAATTGCCAAAATGGTTCAACAACAATGCCCTCAGATATTATGTTCTTATCCATGATTCTACTCAAGATGACAGAGCAAAGTAAGTCTTCGATATAAAAACAAATGGAAGCTCGTTTTTTGCTAGCCGGAGAAAAAAATTGGAAACATTTGGAAAGAAAGGGAATTGGTTGTTTTTGCTAAACAATGTTTCTTACGACCCAATTCGTTCTCCTTATTATTTGTTTTAATAATTCGCCAATAAATCGGTTTTTTTCTTACAGAGCCGAAGCTGTATTTACCGAAATGAAGAATCTGTACGACTCCAACAATTGTTTCCTATTGCAAATGAATTCGAGGCCTCCTGGTCATGCGGATGACAATACACACTTACCGGATCCTTGGAGCCAGTTTCTCGTTAAACATACGGATTTTAATGCTAGCAGTGATCACAGCAGTAGTCCTCGAACCCCTGCGGACATGGGGGGAGTCTCGGCGATGCCCAACGAAGTTACGACCGAGCCGGACAAGTGAGTTTCCTATAATTTCCTTAACTCCTTCCTCGACACGAACATTTTTTTTTTTTTAATGTCTAAATTAGCTAGAAAATGTTTCTTTAACCCTCCGTCACATGCACCAAAAAAATTGTAAATGTTATAATCAACTTTAGGAGCTTTTATCACACCGTGAGTTAAATCATTACAAGCCTATACGTTCTGCGAAACACCATAGAAATGTTCATGAAAATTCCAGAAATGTATCATTTACCATTTTTTGGTTATTAATAAAAAAAGAAATAAAAAAGCGGCGTTTTGCTCATGACGTATGTAACGGAGGGCTAAACATGCGTCATAAAAGTTCTATTAGTTTAAATTTGCAGACAAAATTTAAAAAATTAGGAGCTTTTATCACACCGTGAGTTAAATCATTACAAGCTTTAAATTTGCAGACAAAATTTTAAAATCCCAAATGATTTCCCTCAAATTTCCCGACTCGCAAATAATTTAATAACAAAAAAAGGCAAACATTTTGAAATGATGAACATTTGATAAAAATTTAAAAAAACTCATGTTGCAAAATGAAAAGTAAACAAAGTAAAAAATGTGTATTAAACAGTTCATGGAGGGAATTTTAAATCAGAGAAGTTTGAAGCTAAAAAAATCAATATGCTGGTCATTGCTGTGTAAATGGGAGCGAAAGGGTTAATTATTCAAATGAAAAGCGTAGTTTCGAGGCAACGATCGATTTTAAGGAGTGTTTGAAGAATAATGCTCTCTATAAATTTGATGGCAGATCGAGTCACGCCGGAACTCCGATAGCGCCGCAAAATCCAGCCCTGTTATCGCCGGATATAGCGGACAAATTGAGTTTGTCTTCGGAAATATCAGAGGGACCAAATATGCACGTGGAAATGGGTCAAGAGGCAGTTCCGGTGACGATACATCCGCTAAGTCCGGAAGGTCATAGAGATTTGAATGTAGAGATTGGGAGAAGATCGTCAGGGATGTCAAGCTTGACGGGGAACAGTGAGACTACTCCGATAAACGCGAATGTATGGGCCGATTCGCCAAATCATCCGGTAGCTCAACATGGCTCTAGACTATCGACGCAGGATCTCGATAGATTGAGGAACATGATAAACGAATTTTGTTTGAAAAGTTTGTTGCCCTACGTCGAAAAGCAAATAGGTTTATTGAGTGACGTAATATCGAATAAAAAGGGTGTTAGCAGGTCGTTGTTCAGCGCGACGAAACGTTGGTTCGGCACGAGTAAGCCCGGTGCTCCAGGCTCAACTCCAACCAACGCGGTTATTTATACGAGTGAATCACCCGAATTGCAATTACGTCGTTTGGGCGATCTCTGTTTTATGTTTGGACATTATACTCTCGCTTATCAGGCTTATCACAGCGCGAAACGTGATTTTGCGGCCGATCAAGCTTGGCTCTATTACGCGGGAGCCTTGGAAATGGCCGCTCTTAGTGCCTTCATGCAGGGCGAAATGACCCGAAAAACAATCGAATACATGGACGACGCCATACTCACCTACTCCAACAGCTGTAAAATGCCACAATTTGCCACGAGAGCCACTCTCCTCAGTGCCGAATGCCTCAAAGGCCGTAACCTTCATGGCGAAGCTGCCAAACAATTAATTCGCATGACCAGCGAAGATTCTGATCTCAGATCTGCTCTCCTTCTCGAACAAGCTGCCTATTGCTTCATCAGCCCAAGAATGATACACAAATACGCGTTTCATGCTGTACTCGCTGGTCATAGATTCTCCAAATCTGGACAGAGAAAACATTCTCTCAGGTGCTACCAACAAGCTTATCAGGTCAGTTATCAGCCCTTAAATATTAACCCTTTGAGGCATACATTTTTTCTTACGTACGATTTGTTTGAAATTTTGCATGCATAGGTTTTTGGAGTCGCTGATTACGAATCTGTACTAAAAATTCGAAAACAAGCGAAAGTTTTCAGCCAATACTACTGTTAATTTGGATCTAGTACAGAAACGATTGAATCTTTATTTTTTTTAACAAAATCTATAGACCGGAAAATTAAAAAAAAAATCTAAAGAATTCCTTGGTGTGTATTGAGGGTGGGAAAAAATTTCCATCCCGATTTTCATAGTAGATTAGGAGAAAATGCATGTTTTTCATGAAAAAGTACGAATTTTGACTATTTTTTTATACTCGGCATTTATGCAATTAAGAAATAATGAATATACATATTTTTTTTGCATTCATGAATGTCCTACGGACCATGCACAAACGAAAAATCCGGTATTCGTTGCAACAAAAGTAGCTAAATAATAATTTAACAAAACTGCAAAAAACAGGTGGAACAACGTAAGTCTCACCATGACGCAAATAAAGTAGTTCCGCTACAGTCGTGTTAAAAAGTCAACTCTCCACAATGTGCAGACTAAGGGATAATTCGAATTTCAATGTACAATATAAGCGAATGAAAATTGTTAAAATTATTGTCATAAATTAATATTGTTGTAACGATTTGTATTCTTTGACAGGTTTATCGCGACCGAGGATGGTCGTCGGCGGAAGACCACATTCACTTCACAATAGGAAGGCAAGCAGCCTCGTTGAAACAAGTTGGCGATGCGGTTAGGGCGTTTGGAAAATTACTCAACGAATCAAGCAGGCAGCCGAGTGTTCAGCAAGCAGCATTTTTACGCGAATTCTTGCATACTCATCACGTAAGAAACTAAAATAAAAAAAATACATGAAATTACGTAAATGAAAGGTGCAGATAAGAAAAAAATGAAAATTGATGGATTTCAGTTACTGCTGCAAGAGAACACAACGGATCGTTCGGAAATTCCAGTTCTTCCGTTGCCCCTGGTGAACGGTAACGAGATTCGAGTGTTGCTTGGATTTTTGCCAACGTCGACGAACGAACGTATACCAGCGAGTAACGTATCGTTCGAAAGCGTAGACGAGGATGATTCTCGATGGACGAAATTGGAAGAAATAATAGTGGCCGAAGCTCAGGGTTCTTCGTCGATGATATTCAAGCCGACGACAGCTCTTTACACGAACCGTACGAACAACAGCCTGAGACCTAACGCCGTATTGGACGAGCCGATAAATCTCTCGATCGAGCTTTACAATCCCATGAAAATATCGATTCCACTAACGAGAGTTAAACTTTTGTGGTCTTTTTCGAGTGGCAACGAGTGTTGGAGCAACGAGAGGACTCGAGAAGAATCAACGGAGCCGATGCCAGTCGATACGGAAATTCTCGAGTCCGTTGTGTTGCAACCGAGCTCGAGACGAAGAATTATACTTTCGTGCACGCCTCGACGGACCGGAGACTTGAAAATCACAGGAATATTCTACGACCTTTCAAATCCTTCAACTACCGATCAACCAATCGTAAATCCCATGGTTGCCGTTACCGGAAAACGCATTTTTGAGATCAAAGGCCCACGTTTGAAAAACGTGAAAGAAAAACCCGGCGCAAATATGTACGGTGTCGATAACAGACTCGATATAAACGTCGTCGATCGATCGCCTTTGATGAAAGTCACTTTTACCAAAATATACCAAGAAATGTTGTGCGGTGAAATGCAAAAACTCGACGTCGTCCTCGAAAACGTGGGACAAGCGCCTTTGAAAAATATTCACGTTGGCTCGACGAATCCAAAACTTTTTTGCCTCGAAAACAACAACGAAAAATCAGACGGTGCGGTTACGAAGATTATTCTACCGGATTGTACGAATTTACAGCCTGGAAGTAAACACACGATAGCACTGTGGATTCGAGCGCCTCACGTCAAAGGAAATCATCGTCTCGATCTTCTTTTTTATTGGGAAAACGTCAATTCTAAAAGCACACCGAAATATCGACTTTGTCGACACACGTGGCAACTCACCGTACTCGATTCTATTCAAATAAGCGCAATCGCTCGAAGAAGCGCAGTCAGAAAAGCCGATTTACCAACGCTGACTTTAACGGTACAGGTGAAAAATACCAACCAATCGAACGATCCATTTATGAATGAAATTTCACTCGAGAGAGTCTCGCTCGAGAGCAAAGCTTGGTCGCTTCTCGAATGCATCGTCGAACCTTACAGCATTAAAATACAACCGCAAGAGACTTACAGCGTTTTGTTGAAACTCGTTAGGAAAATCGAGGAATCTTCGAAAATATCGGATATTTCGTTGATTAAAAAAATCGATGAAACTGATGACAGTGTTACGAAATTTCCATACATTAATTTTATCCAAAAGAGACACATTAAGCCTCAAGCTAATAATGAAAATTCAAACGAAAATCAGTTTCGAAACTTTGAAGAACCGAGCCCACTCGCGGTCACCACCAGACTCGATGCAACTTTGATTTTACGATGGAGAGCTAAAGTCACCGAAAGTGGAAATAGCGCGAGACACGCCGTTGGACAACATCATGTTGATCTTGCTGTTGTTAACAAATCTTATAAACAACCGGAAGAAAAACCATCCGATCAAAATGACTATTCTACGAGATTGAAAATTTTTGGCCCCGATCGTAACGTCTCAGACTCTATGACTATTGTCAAAAAGGACGACGTTCCCGCATCCGAGTATCTCAAAAACATCGTTTCATTTTCCATGAATCACGTCCGAGAAGGAAAACACAATTTTGATCGTAGTCGAATGTGCATTATTCCGGTCAATCTTCATTTGCAAAATCATTCGCAATCCCGTATCGATGTCAGGATCGACACTATTGGTACAAGCAGGTGAGCAAAATTTAAATTCACATTATTTTTTATAATTAAAGAGAGCAACCTGAATCAGAACAAAAGAAGAAAAAGAATCGGTTGCTTTCGAGTCTGATTACTTTTTAATTTTGTATTTAAATATTTATTTAGAAATTTGAAGCAGAACAAAACTGAAACTTTTGAAATTTTTCATCCATAAATCGACGAAAAATAATTATTTTTCTGCGAAAAATTATTGGAGGACAAAACCAATGCTTATTTATGTAAATAACACTTATAGAAATTTGTGAAAAAATCTGTAACTGGCAACAACAAAAGACGACAAAAAATAATTAGGAAAAACCCCCAACAATTTGAAAGTTTCGCCGTTACCTGAATAAAAAAAAAACACTGAAGATTTTTGCAAAATATTTTCTACTTATTGCTACAATAAAAACGTTTTTCTTTTCGCAGTCAAACTTCTTTGCCAAGTTTAAAATCGCAACTGTACTCGCCTCAAGCATCGACCTTTTTTCGTTACGTCAGCCACACAGCAATAAAATGTCACGTGGATGCTCTGGGGGTAAATACGATCAAATTACAGGCGATTATTCCATCGCCAGGTACATACGATCTCTCGTCAAGATTGGAAATTTCCGCGAGGGTAACAAACAGCGGAGAATTCGTGTTGCAAAAATGGCGAATGGAGAGTGCGTGTAGTATAAGCCATTCGAGTGTGTAGTAAAGACTAGAAAGAAAGAAGAAAAAAAAACACAAAAATCGGTAATTTCCAATTATAAATCAGTAGGCACGAAAAAACTTTTCTTTTCAACGTCTAACAGTTGAATTATGCATTTGCATCATTCCCTAGATGAGTGTAAATATTAGAACGATACGAGAAGAAGAATTCTTCGTATTTTGTAGAGTTTGAAAGGATTTTTATCGAATAACAAATAACTTTGAAATATTTTGAGACGAGCAAACGTTGTCGAACATCGTCGTGTTCAACGATTCATGATTTAGAGTCAATAGGGGATACGATAAAAAAGAGAATTAATATTTGTAAGAAATCTTGAAGGAAACATATCGTCCAGTGGACGCTTCGAATCTTACGATTTTTGTTGATTTCTCGATAATAAAGAAAAAGAAAAAACTATAATATTTAAAGAAACTCAAGTGCTTCATTAAACACAGATTAGAAAAGAATATAAATATACGCGATCAGTCTTCGATAATAAATGCAGAGAGCCTGTTTATAAAGAGCCAGTCCACGTTTTATGTGGTCGAGAAAAAAAAATGAATTTATTTGTTATATGTATTCTCATATATTCAAGCAGGGAAACTGTGAATTTTTACGTAAGTCCACAACAAAACAGAAACGTCATTACTATATTGTATAAACTGTGACATAAAAAACAAACTGTAAATAACTGCATAAAGATAAATATTTTAAGTTCATACCACTAAGGGATTAATGTATTAGTAATATTATTATTGTAGATACAATGAACTTTTGCGTTACTCTGCAAAATTATTGCTCATCCATGCCAAACATCATAATGACTCATTATTTTATTTTGACTTTTCTCCATTTTTCATTCAAATTTTAAACATTTTTACTTCTTGGTATTTTCTATTTTCAAAATCCCATTGTCATAGAACATTAATCGTAAATCTGGGAGCATTGAAAAAGTGGCAATGAAAAAAATAAAATTAATATTTAACGGCATAAAACTTTTTTTGATTTTTCATTCTAATTTTTAACGCATTTATTTCTTCTTGGTATTTTTGATTTTCAAAATTCCATTTTCGTATGACATTATTTGTAAATTTGGAAACATTGAAGAAGTGGCAATTGAAAAAAAGAATCAATATTCACCAGCGTAAAAGTTTTTTTCGATTTTTTAGTCAAATTTCAAAAAATACTCACTTCTTGGTAATTTCAATTTTCGAAATCCCATTTTTACAGGATATGCGTGAATTTGGGAATATTAAATAAGTGGGAATTTGAAAAAAAAAATACCAATATTTAGCAGCGTAAAATTCAAGAAGAAAAACTTGTAGTATTCTTTAAAGACGAAATTTCTTTTCTTGAGATTTGTATAGAATCGCCCAGTACCGAAATTCTGAACGAATAAACTTTTTATCTGAAACACGAACATGCAAAAAAACACGATGAACAGAAATTTTGAACAGTTATGCGAAAATTCTTATTGCATTAAAATTTCGAACAGTGCAATTATAAGCATGAGTGAGAGAGAGAGAGAGAGAGAGAGAGAGAGAGAGAGAGAGAGAGAGAGAGAGAGAGAGAGAGAGAGAGAGAGAGAGAAAGAAAGAGTAAGAGTCGAATGAAAGCTTCCCATTTACGAGCGCGTATCTCGAAAGAGTAAGAAAAAAGAATGAAAATTGGTGAGAACAATTCATAATAAACTGTAAGTTTATATACATAATACAATTGTACTATGTAAAAGGTATAAATAATGTAATAAACATTAGACACTAAAATGTAGACCAAACGATTCAAAATACATAATGAAAATTTCCGATTTATTAAAAAACAAGAATTAAATTCACATATTGAAGAAATTTTGCCGCCTTTTTGTCTCGCCACCTGGCGGTTGCAGAAAGAATCTCGAGATCTTCGTGGTGCAGAATGATCGTCTGCAAATTGCCCGGTCGCTTCGTTTGTGTCAAATTTTCCAGTATCAACAATAAATTTTTCGTTAATTAATCAAGCTTTTGATTTTGTGACAACAATGTGAATGATAAAGTGTCTCGACGAGTCTCCTTATTGTTAAATAACTGCCAACTGCTCGTTGGTATTTAGCAACGAGTATTATGGCTGTCAAAGTAATCTCTTAACAAAAATCTTTTTTTCTCACTTAATCGACTTGTTATTTATTCGTATTTAACGAACTATGGCAAACTATGTTGGCAATACGATTATATGGTGAGTTACATCGTTTATTACTAATTTTTTTAAAATTCACCCCTTTCTCGACCCTTTGTTTTTTTACTGATATTACTCAATCGAAAGAGTTTACTAAAATTCATTGTTGGTTTTTTCAGTCTCGAGAATATATTAAGATCGAAATGTGGAAAGAATCCTTGATAGTAATTTTTCACTCATGCCTTCAATGACCCAGTATGCCGACAGAGGATTATTTTTATTCTAATTCAATCTATACGTTTTCTTTGTGCAGCGCTCTTGTTCTATTTTCTATTATTATTATTTACGCCACAACTCAAATTGTCAAGTCGTTTACCGAGCAAAGAAACGACCTTATGAGCGATTCTTCCAGCTATAGTTGGATCATAAGACTTTGCATGAATATTCTTGGATATGCTACTGTTTTATTGCCTGGCTATCTTATCTACAAATACGTTCGCCGCAGCAAATATCTTCAGAGAGCTGGTTAGTTTTGTGTCTACACTATTGTACCGGAATAAATGAAAAACTAATTTTGAAAACCTAGAAACATTGATGTTCAAAGAAGAAATATCGAGTAGTCATTTTTATATTTTAACCTTTTAAGGACAGGGAATTTTCCATTAAAATTGACTTTTTTTTTTCATGCGAAATTTAGCTATATATGTACTGAATAGCTTATGTGGAGTCGCCAACCTTAGAGGTGGTCGATATATTGACCACTCCCATCCTTAAAAGGTTAAACAATTCAGAGGACATTCAGGACACTATTATGTGATTTCTTCCCAAATTGGAAGAGGATTTATCATTCCAGATTTGAGATATTTCCTACGAAAAGAAAAAAAAAAAGAAATTCTGTTCTTTCTGAGAATAAAAAATTTTCTTACAATTTCCATCATGAAGAAATTATACAAAAAGTGAAAAAACTCAAATAAATAGAAAAAATCTAGATCATTAATGAACAAATAAACTGAATATTAATTTTCAGGCAAAGGATGTCTATTCAAATTAGTCGAGACATGTTTTCTGGGCAACGGCGAGTCTGGCTTGCTAGATTCCCCAAAGTACAGTCCGGCAAGTGTGTCGTCCACGAGTGGCCAACAAAGTTTTTCTCAAGATGCGCTAGTCCTTGTTTACTGCTTCTTTGGCCTGCAAATGAGTTACTTAACTTGGGGCTATTTGCAAGAGAAAATAATGACGCAGGAATACGTGAACGACACAGGAGAAAAAAGTCATTTTCGTGATTCCCAATTTTTGGTATTCGTCAATCGAATACTAGCATTTCTAATGTCCGGATTGTATCTCGTTGTGAAAAGACAACCGCGTCATACTACTCCATTGTACAAATATGCTTTTTGCTCTTTGTCCAATATAATGAGTAGTTGGTGCCAGTACGAAGCTCTAAAATTCGTCAGCTTTCCTACTCAGGTGAGATTTATTTGTTTTTCACTTTCGAATTTAATCAAAATTTTGTTCACCATTTTTGTAAATGGTACGTGAATTTTTGGATAAATCGAATGTTTCAGGTTTTAGCAAAAGCTTCGAAAATCATTCCTGTAATGATAATGGGAAAAATCGTTTCACGAAATTCGTACGAGTATTACGAATATGTAACGGCTGTCCTTATTTCTATTGGAATGACGCTGTTCATGTTGGGAAGTTCAGCACACACAACTGGTAAAACAATCGTAATAAACATTTTTTATAGAAAATTCAACATATTCGGTTGCACTCGTATGAAAAAATTCTAGAGAAAAAACGACAAACCTAAACCGCAACAAACCTAAATTTCTTTAATTTTTTAATTTAACTATTTGAATAAAAAAATTTAGTTCATTATAAATTTGAATGAAGAAATAGTAATGTTAGTTCGAATAATGAACATTTAAACATTTAATAAGAGAATAATTACGGATTACTAATTATAAAAATGTTCATTCTCATGATGTTAAATATTTTTCATACTTTTTTGTGTCAAATAAACAAATAATTATTTTCTATGTTGAATTTTTTTTTCCAGACGGTGCTACAACAATTTCTGGTATCATTCTCTTAGCTGGTTACATGATGCTCGATAGTTTTACTAGCAATTGGCAAAACGCTCTTTTCATCGAGTATGGCGTTTCGAGTATACAAATGATGTGCGCCGTCAACATGTTTTCTTGCATGTTAACAGCAATGTCGCTGTTTCAACAATCGAGCTTTGTACAGATTCTTGATTTTGTGATAAAGGTAATTTTGTAAATTCGAGAATCTGCAAATGAAATATAATCGATTTTAACGTTTTTATATTTTTTTCAGTACCACGGATTCATCGTCGATTGTTTGCTTATTTCCGTGTGCTCTGCGAGCGGTCAATTATTCATTTTTTATACGATATCCAAATTCGGTGCAGTAACATTTGTTATAATGATGACTATACGCCAGGTGAGGTTTTCAAAATCAAAATTACAAATATTTATGATCCAAATCATTTTATACGAACAATAATCATATTATTTCGTTTTTTACTACAATTTATTAATCGTCTATTGTATCGAATTATGAAGAATATGAAAAACCGATCATTCCATTGCAATATTTCTTATTTAACGCATCTTGAATGTGACAGATAAAAAAACATGAAACTATTTTCACTACATTTTTATGAGTAAACAATTGGTAAGTAAGTAATATCTTCATAATAATTCATGCTTGTTTTCAAATTATTTTCACGTAACTTTCAATAATTGAAAACATTACTGAAAATCGAAAATTATTCACAATCGTTACAAAAACAAAACTATTCACAAAAAGGATATTTCGTTTCGTTTTACAAGAGTATTTTTATATTTCGGAGGCAGCTTTTGTGAACAAATGAAAGAAACTAAAGAAAAAATCGTTAAATTTTGATTTTTATACTGATTTCGTAATTGAGGATTAAGAATTATTTTATAATGATTTTGTTGTTGTTGCAGGGACTGGCGATATTAATCTCGTGTTTGGTGTACCAGCATAACATAACAGTTTTCGGTGTAATCGGTGTTTTGATAGTCTTCGGCTCAGTGTTCCTAAGAATATATTGCAGCAATCGTTTGCGAGCGATCAGACAACGAAGAGCTGAAAGTAGCAATGTTAAGGATTAACGATACGATATTATTTATTGTCGATGTACAGTGTGGGCATTGTGGATGGAAAATATTGAGAAAAATGTCGCTGTCAATATGCAACCACGAAAATTTGCGAAAAAAGGCAATCGAACGTTCACGCAACGAAAGGTACCGAAATCTTTCCTGTCTATTTCCATCGTCCTGGTGAGCTTGGAATTTCTTTTGAAATTCAAAATTTCCATTTTACTGTTTCCTTTTTCTATCACTTGTTCAGGATACGAACAAATTGAATCAAATTTGTTTTTACATCAAACTAGGTACAAATATTTATAAACATTTTTATGCAATTTATTGAAAAATGATAAAAAATATATTTTTTTGCACGAATTCAGAATGCTGTAAAATGAAGCGATTGCTTACTGAATAATTTCAATTATGGGAATTTTTTCTATTAGTACATTTTATATAATCATTTTGAAAAAAAATTAAATAATGCCAGATTGAAGAAAATCGTTTATCAAAAAATGCATGTAGTGATTTTCAAATTAGAATGATTTAAGAACTTGATTTTAATATAACTTATAGATCGCGACAATACAACGATACGTGGAAGTACTTAGATAAAAATCAAAATATTCATGTAAATATAAATATGGATGATTCGGGTATTGAGGTATCGGCAATTGAAGAGAATTTAAAAGAAAAACAAAGAAGTATTTTTGTTACCTGAAAACTTGCAATCTCATTAGTGACGTAAAACTTTTAGTTGTAAAAATGAAACTACAATCATCGAAAGTCTTCTTATATTTATTTATTTTCAAAATACGAAATTGATTAAAAATTAATATATTAATTAGAGGAGAAAAAGGAGGAGGTTTGATAAAAATCGGATAAAGGTGTATACCGAAGATGGAAAAAAAAAATAAACAATAATCGTAACACTGGAATGAATGTGACCAAGATTTTGTTTTTATTATGCAAAAAAGATCGTGTAGAATATAAAATCATTGCGATTGCATATTAAAAATCGTAGCTTAAAAACATGTATCGACGTTTGTTTAAGTCTTTGGTTCGTACGTAACTCGATCGTAAATTAAATCGAGATAAATTAAAAACAAAAAGACAGCGATATAATAACGTGCATCATAAATACGTAAAGTGTAAAACTGTAAAGTACCAGAGATTCGCAAGGCAGTAAATGTCCGTTTCTTGTTTTCTTTTCGTTTGTTAAACCCATCAATGGTGTTAGTAGTTCGACTAGCGATCTAAAGTCCAAATGAAATTAGTGAATGTTCTAACGATGTTAAAAATAGTTAAGGACTTAAAGGTGTTTTTCTGTTTTTCTTTGCCTTCACTTTACAAATTCTATTTGTTATAGCTCTATACGACAAATACGGTTTCTCTATACAATCCATGGTAGAAATTCTTAAAAAACATCATACAATCTTGCGGGTGAAGGGTGCTCGCTTATACATACAACTTTTCACTGACGGGACATAAATCTCCTTTCCAGCAGCAGCGTTGTAACAACCATTCATTGTTTTTCCCTTAAACATACAAATACTTGAAAATCCATTCTTTTCACACAACAGAACAAAAAATCAGGCCTAACGTGCAAATCCCATCGCAATGGTGAATTTTGTGCGCTACAAAGGACAAGAAACTAAGCGAAAGAGCACTATTCGTGCGTTACATGCTCCTTTTTTAAAAAGGCAACTAAATATAAGTTCGTCAATGTTTCCTGGCTCATTCTTCGGGAGGAGCGGGTCTATAAATCGCTACGAGGCACATAACGGAGATAACAAGTTCGGTGATGAGTAGAACCAACTGAATGCTGCAAAGTATCATTTCCAATCTGAGAACATAATTTTGCCAGAAGAGAAAATACAGAGTGGCCAAAGCGCTTGGTATTGTCAATAATATTCCCAGCAATATGGGTAATCCTCTTTCCGTCAAATTTCCTTTTCTACCGAGGTAAACTCGCCCGCCTTCGGTCGCTATCAGAAAAACTAGTAAGGAAAATTCGACTGCCGTTGTTCCGCTTCCTGGTGACGGTAAATTTATCGCTTTGAAGAGTCCCATACCGAGCTCGCACACGGCAAACATACCAAAGTAAAAGGAATTCAGGTACATTAGAATTTCGTAGGTCAGCGACGAATTTATTACCGTAGGCATTTTCACTCCTTAATTTTTTATTCTATTTATATAAATGTGTGTATATATTCTTGTAACTCAGAAAAAACGAGTTACGAGGAACGATTTGAAAAAAATGCCACTCAGGCTTGGATAAAGTGGAATTTTTGATTTTTTTTTCTCTTCGAAGACGATTATTCCGGGCTTCTGTATTGCGATCCAAACGATTCAGGTTTCTCCATAATTAAACGAGAAACGTTTCACGGACACCATCCAGATTCTCGTGTGTTTGTCCCTCGCGATAGTCTTTTTTCTCACTACTAAGCCTAATTTATCGGTTAAATTCATCACCGTTTCTATTCCAGATAATTCACTGCTTCACACGGAATTTTTTTCTATTTTTTCTTCCACTAGTTTACGAATATTGTCTCTTTTTCTCGTCGGTGTACATTCCATAATTGACCATTTTTTCTTTGTTATTTTCGTTAACGAAGACTTTTCTTGCCTCGGTTTGATCGAGAGATAAAGATGATAAATTTTTAGCGACTACTAGTCGTGCAAACTAGGCTTGGCTCGCCAATTATTTCTGTATTCAATAATAGGCGCTTTAGCCTTTTGTTTATTTTTAACCCCTTTTTGATGACGCTTGTGCGTTCGCCGCTTTTCGCTCTTTCTACGACGGGGGTGTACCATGCATGTATGCCCTCAATGATGCATTTGCACCAGTCCCGCCACTCGTGGCCATTAGCCTAAGCTTCTTTTACCGCGCTCTCACTTTTTTTTTATTCCTTTTTTTTACGTGCAATGTATACAGGGTGAGTTCAAATGTCTCGTTCTATTTTCGTGCGAGACATTTTTTAAATTATAAATAGATTAACTTTTTGACGGCTTCAAAATAGCTTCGCTCAGGTTTATTGAAAATAGAAGCTTAGGTATAGCTTTCATATAAGATGCTAACAATTTTTTTTTTCGTTAAGGTGATCTATCAGGCGTACAGTTGGTAAAAATCCTGCTGCTTATGTTTTTTTCGGAGAGGCTTGATATTTCAAGAAAAAGAAAAGTTATACGTTGTTCTCCTTTTTTTTTAATTAGTCAATAAGGTGAAACTTTTTTTTCTCGCAATATCAAGCGTCTCCGAGAAAAATGTGAATTCTGCTTTTACATATTTTGGCAATACGATACTATTTTTTTACTACAAAAATATTATTATTATAATAGATTTTTATAAATAAGTAAATTTATAACAAATGAAAAAATATTGTTCGTGTATTCAAAAAAATGTTTTGCAATGTTGGAATCTGTAATAAAATATCCCAACAGTGTCGCAAAGATTCGTTCTACTATATACGGCTGAGGAAAAAAATCTTAAATACCTATTCAATTTTGCTTTCGAGTTAGAGCTGATTAAAGAAAAATTGAATGTTTTTTTGAATAATCTGACACGCGTGTGGCATGCGGTAGGATTATGTTGTTGATGTGTAGTTACGATCTGAAGATATCCGTGTTTACAACGATCTAAACAGTACGAACAGCCAATCGAGATATTCTATTGTTTTCGGAGAAATCTCACGGGTCTTACACGTTTACTATGATCGTAATTTTTAAGTCGAAATTACAGTTGATAAAGTATATAATTTTAATAATAAATAATTGCCAACATTTGAAAATGTGGCAATAAGGCCTGCTGTTGCGAGAAATCGCACGAGGGATAAAAACGATAAATATAAATGTAGAGAAGAATAAAAAAAATATGATCGTGAAGGAGGATGACGGTTTTACAATGGCCGGGGATTGTTATCGCTCGGGCACACGATTAAATACAAAAAGTGAGATTATTAAATCATAGAAAAAGTTGATGTTTTTTCTTAATTAATATTTTCGTAACTGAACAAAATTGCGAATAATGAAGATAATGAGACAAATATATGAGTCAATGAGATCCTTCGGCATGAGATTCGCGAGCAGGTCACGTGGCGATCCCGCCTCTGTGACCTTGAGAATAAATGTCATTCGATGCTACGTCGAGCGTGAAATAATGCTTTCAAGATCATCAGCGTCTAGTCGTCCCAAGCCGATAACACCCTATTTCACAAAGTTGGCGCTAATTATACGACCTCGGGATAGGGCAATATGTGAGAACCCTTTTCCAACGAGAACGGATGAACGAACGACCTTGTTGAGCATTATCGCCGAGCTCGTGATGCTCACCACAAGGATTACTCTCGTATTATTCGTAGCCAGTAGCGTGTTTGCCTTTTATCTGATGACCCGAATAATTTATTCGAAAGCCTTCCCCGGTTTTCTTCTCAGGGGTAAAATATTTATTATTTATAATCATTTATATATGGACGCATTCATTATTTATGTTTTTCCAAACGTAGCGTTGTTTCTTCTTCTTCTTCTTCTTCTTCTTCTTCTTCTTCTTCTTCTTCTTCATTTCACTCCATTTTTTAAATCCTCAAACCATTCTTGTATTTCAATGTTTATTTTCGTCCAGATTATAATGCATTAACCCTAGAACCCCACGATCTATTTTTTCCAACGTAAACCTCACACTGGGGTAAATAATTACCCCAATCTTCTCTTTAGCATAAAATGTTCCTCGTATGCGATAATAAGGTTTAATTATATACCATTCTCTTAGTTTTTTGATAACGAAGAGAATGGTTCATGATAAAGACGCTTTTTGTAAATATTCAATGGTGAAAACTCTATAAAACGGAAGGAATGGTTTTAAAAAATTGATTCGGGAAAGAAATTTGACATTTTCGTGGGGTAACTAATTACTCCGTTGTGGGGTTCTAGTATTAAAAAAATTTGCATTGCATTTTTCGGATAAAAAAATGAATCTTTTACTTCAATGTTTAAACCATGAAAAATTGGAAAATTTTTCAAATGTTTTTGCCGGAGCCTCGGGTGGTTCGGGCTCGATTTTCACAATTCCAGGCCCAAAAACAGCCTCGCTGTGACGCATTTGCGGTCGGTGTGCGGCTTTGGGTGCCTCCCATGAACGGTTTTCTGCAGTTTCCCTTCGCGCTCGGCAAATTCGGTACAATTGGGAATCTTTCAGCTGCAACGGCATAGGGCGGGAATAGTTCGAAGGGTCGAGGAGGCTAAAAAGGGAAAACCTTGAGCACTGGCAGTAACAATTTCAATTAGTTACGAACTTTAATAAAAAAATACTTCAATATTTTATTTCTTCTGGATAAAAAAAACATTGTTTTTTGATAAAAAAAATCGACTCAAAATGAAAAAAATCATTGAAAAATTGAATTTTACACGAATAAAGTTTGTCACTTTGAGGAAAGTTTGCTACGTTTCGAACGGGGAAAACTTTTTCGTGTATTTCTTCTTCTTTTCTTTTTCTTTTTTCTTCTTTTTCGTGTATTTCTTCTTCTTTTTTCTTCTTTTTCGTGCATTTCTTCTTTTTTCTTCTTTTTCGTGTATTTATTCTTCTTTTTCTTCTTTTTCGTGTATTCTTCTTTTTTCTTCTTTTTCGTGTATTTCTTCTTCTTTTTTCTTCTTTTTCGTGTATTTCTTCTTTTTTCTTCTTTTTCGTGTATTTCTTCTTCTTTTTTCTTCTTTTTCGTGTATTTCTTCTTCTTTTTCTTCTTTTTTTCTTCCTGTTTTTTGGAAAATGTTCATTTTCTCCGATATAAAAATGTTTCTTCTTATTTATAAAGAAAAATCCACTCTTTTTCTTTGATTAGCCATCGAATTTTTGGGTCCAACTTTTATAAAATTGGGCCAATGGGCCTCTACTCGACGAGATATTTTTCCGGAAGAAATTTGCAAAACACTATCTCGACTCCAGCGCCATACAACGGCTCATTCTTGGCTCTACACCAAATATTTACTCGAAACAACTTATGGCCCCGAATGGAGAAATCTATTTGTGAAATTCGATCGATCCGAACCAATTGGTTCTGGATGTTGCGCTCAGGTATATAATATTTAAATTCCTACAGAATAAAAAAAAAAAAACGGAATATCAAATCGTGCATTTTGCCAAATCGTCGTTTGGACCACCTTTTTTTTTTTACTAATTTTTATCCGCCAACAAATCACTTTGAGGATTTCGATCATTTGAAAAATTGGGAAATAATGCCAAAAAAAAATCAATTTTGTATCAAGAGGTACAAATTTAGACAAAATTTAAATTGGAAATGTATGCTGTTTTAATTTTTCGATTTTTTTTGGCTATAACACAAATTTGATCAATTATAAAATAAAAATTGAATTTTTCAAAATAAAATTCGATTCGAATGATGAAAATTTCGAGGAAAAAACATGAAATTTTGCCTCTTTTTTGCTAAAGGTGTACAAAGCATGGATCGAGAGGAAAAGCACGCCGGTTGCGGTGAAAATTTTGCACCCTGGGATTGAAAATCTTCTGAAGTAAATAGCACAAAAAGAGAACAAAATTTTGTGGATAAAAATGTAAAAAAGTAATTGGGAGCACAATTTCAGGAGGGATTTGGCGATATTACGTTTTTTTTCCGAATGTTTGACTCTGGCGGTGCCTTCGTTGCGATGGCTAAGTTTGCCGGATTGCGTTGGTCAATTTTCCAAGATGATGAAAAATCAAGTAAAGCATCGAAAATTTTATATCTCAAAATAGTTAAAAATGAAAGAGAAAATCTTACGAACTGCGTGATATTTATTTTGAGATTGACATGAAACTCGAAGCGAGAAATCTCGTTGAATTTTCGAGAAATTTCGCTGGCAACGTCGACGTTGTATTTCCATCTCCGATTATGGATTTGACGCACAAACAAATTCTCGTCGAGAGTTTTCACGAATGTTCACCCATTTCGGAATATCTCGATTGCGAGGATCGTAATTTTAAACGAAAATTGGCCAAAATTGGCATCGCAGCGATTTTTCAAATGGTAATTAAATCGCTAACGTTTTATCTTTTTTTTATAAAGATGTTTGAAAAATGTACGAACACAATAAATGGTCCCATTTTTTTCCTCCAATTCTCACAAACGAATGAAGAATTATTTTTTGGAAACAAAAAAAGAATAAAACATACAGACTAATCGACTCCACACTTAATATGCTAATCGAGCTAATATTCATAATTCCAGATATTTAAGGATAATTTTGTTCACTGCGATCTTCACCCAGGCAATATTTTAGTCGAAAAATCTCGAGTCTCGGAATATCCAAAATTTTCAAGCTTCTTTGATAAAATTTGGCCAGCGTATTTCGCCGATAAAACCCGTTTGGTCTTCCTCGACTGTGGTTTAGTCGCTTCTCTCGACGAACGTGGCAAAAAAAATCTTCGAGATGTTTTTCGCTCGGTCGCCAAGGGAGACGTAAGTTTCGAATGACATTTTCACCTCATCGAGCTGTTAAATAAATAATAAAAACAACAAAATTACCTTACAAAAACATCCAATTATCAACGTCATTACCATCATTTTGAATATTTTCTTTCGTTCGTTGTGAATCCGGTGTTTTGTTTATTATTTTAAGTAAATTTCAAAATGTAAGCATAAAAAAAAATTAATTTACCATCCAAAAAATCGTTTGTCATATAGTTTTCTTTTAGCCAAATAATTTCTTATTTTTTCCTCATTTAACGTCTACATTGACAATTTTTTTTTACCCCTTAAGACAGTGTTCTAATTCAGAGGACAAAAAAGTCATTTTCGAAGATTTTTTTTTTAAGCTAGAAAGGATAATTAGTCTTAAACTTTTGTACATATTTTATTGTCCATTTAAACAACAGAAAACTAAATTTTCAGCGAAACATAATGGAGAAATCATGTACTTTTAAGGCGAGCAACCACTTTAGGAGACCGAAAATTGGATGATTTTTTGGATTTTTTTTTATTGTGAAAAAAAAAACGGAAATTTTGGCAACTCTGACAATAATTTATTCATATTTTCATACATCTCTGGTAATTTTTTCAAGTTATTTCATGCATTAATTAAGGTGTAATCCTTTGTGTCCCTGGGCGTATCCTCATCGTCGTTGTCGATTTGCGGGAATTGTGCAGCTCGCAATTCGCATCTGAAATAGTCCAACAAATTTTTATACATTCTTGAGATATTTGTTTAAGAACATGAATCTAAATTTTGAAAAAAAAATCGACAATTGAATGTTGGAACGTGTTTGAAAAAAAATGATCGATTTTTAGCATTTTTTCCCCGGCATTTTGCAATAATAAATATGTTTCAAACAATCTAATTTTTCCAACTTTAGGTTCATACTTTAATAAATTATATTATGTAAGCGTGTTCCAAATTTGATGATGATTCATCAATTGGTTTTTGAATTATGATTCCCGCAAATTGAAAAAATGTCGTTTCGAGAAAAACAAGTTTTATGTTTGAACGCGCTTGGGAGTCGAGCGGAGAGTCTTTATCATTTATATACATACCGTTAGAAGGAATCCGAATATCGTTTCGAAATTTTCAGGGTGTATTCTTAACGGGAGAAACCAGTTTAGGAGGTCGAAATTTCGGTGTTTTTCATGAATTTTTTTTAACAGGGAAGGAATAATCAGAATTTGTTTAAACTTGGAGGATATTTTATTCATGTTTTGAAGTACACTTTGTAATTTTTTCAAGTCATTTCCGCCGGAAATAGTGAAGTTAGAAGCTGCTGTCCATGGACGACATTTTTTCAACTAGTGGGCATTCTAGCTCAAAAAGTTATTGACCAATCGTTCTGAAAATTTGTGTGAATATTCTTTACTCAATTACAATCTGTATGAACCTAACTCTGGGATGATATTATTATTAAAAATATTTTTTTTAATGCAAAAAAGGTGAAAAACATCGTATAAAAACATGACATTGTGTTCAAATACCTCAAAAACATGCAATTTTCAACTTTTTTGATCACAATTAGGTTCATATTCTTAGGAAATATGTTGTTAACGAAATAAGAAAATTGTAATGATTACAGATAAAAATTGTGACTTCAGGAATGCCCACCAGCAAAAAACTCGGATAGCGATCGTCCATGGACAGCAGCTTCTAACTCCACTATTTCCTGCGGAAATGATTTGAAAAAATTACAAAGTATACTTCAAAATATGAATAAAATATTCTCCAAGTTTAAACAAATTCTGATTATTCCTTCCCTGTTAAAAAAATTCACGAAAAACACCAAAATTTCGGCCTCCTAAACTGGTTTCTTCCGTTAAGATATTTTGCTAACGATTTATGAAATAAAAAAAAAATGATTTTTTGAAGCATCTAAAGTGGTTTCTCGCCTTAATAAAAAATCAACGAAATCCCATGCACGCCATTTGGGTTTCGAATTGGCGGGAAAAGTGGAGCCCGTATTTTTGGTTTAAAATAAAAGAAGAACTAAAAATATTATCAATTGAGACACTTTTTAACAATCAATGAACAAAAAAAATCCAGAAAATAGTGTATAATCCTAAAAACCTACGAGCTCGAACGAAAAAGTGAACATTTTGAGGACAAACTTTATCACTTTTTTGGTAATAAATATTGTTTAAAATAAAGTTTTCAACGAATTTTTTAGTTTATTTTGGATCGTTGGCAATGCTTTAGAGAATGAGCCTTGGTTCAAATCGATCGGTAAAATATTTTTTCGTTATCTTGCCCGCCAAATTGGAAAAATCACAAAAATGTTTCGAGAAAGCGCTGTTTAAAGGTTGTAAAAAAAAATGAATTTCGTTGACCACCTAAACTGGAACACTGCCCCAATGAAACTAATCGAAATTTGGAAAAAAATTGAAGAAATAATTTGGTTTTTCTTCAGGGTGAAATGGCTGGGGAGTACATAATAAATTATAGTGGTAAATCGTCCTCAGACGTGGAAGGATTCAAGAAAGAGATCGGAAGAATAGTGAAAACTCATTTGGGATCTCGTCTCAGTCTGAATAAAGTAATTATTAATGAATTCTAAATTTAATCAGATATTGGATTAATTAATGAATCGATAACGAGGATCCAAAAACATTCTTACAAAATTTTTTGGTTAGATAATTTTTTAGACGATACTCCGTCTTTTAGTCTGGGCCTATTTTTTTCAGTATTGACAAAAAAAAAACGAATTTTCCAATACTAAACATTGAAACGCGTGGAATAATTGTACGAGCGTGATGAAAAATGTGCAAATAAAAGATTGAATATTCATTATTTACGTCTATAAACGTGTACAGGTTAAATTAATTAGAAAACCGGTGAAATGAATTGGAAAAAATAATTTCATCAGACAGACAAGTGTCTCAGATAGACAAGTGTCTCTTGTCTCTGCAAAATAATCCATAAATAGAAAAAGATTCATTGCAGTAATGATCGTATTATCATAACTGTTTGGCCAAGTCCGCACATGATAGATAAAGAGCCATTGGTGGAAAAAAGAGAAAAAAAATGTATATAGACATTCTTTTCGTCAGATAAAAGTCGGGAGCGTAGTTGGTGAATTTTTCGAGGCGATAGTGCGCTACAAAGTGCGTCAAGACGCTTCGTTCACGAGTGTTATATTGAGCATGGGAATTATCGAAGGAATTGGTCGAAGTTTGGATCCGGAAATAGATATAATTTCCGAACTGTTGCCTTTTCTTACTCGCAAATAAAAGAAAGAAAAACTGGTGAGTCATTTATCCTCTGATATAATCGAACCTTTCGATCTTTTTTTGCGGACTATCCTTTTTTCATTAAGATTTTGTATCATTGCGATAAGAAGCAATCGAAAAAATAACGATTCTGAATTGTATTTCAATTTTAGATAACATTTTAGAATCACCATTTTTTTTTCTCTTTACTACTCCGAACGAATATCATTCTTTCTTAATAATAAATAAAGTTTCCATTTCAATTTTTTCTGACATGAAAACAAATCGAAGTAAATAATATAAAAATGAAATAAAAAGTATGGAATTATTTTTTTCTTCTTATGAATTTATTTCCTTCAAATGATTAGAATTAAAAGTTTTTCTTTCGCTATTTTGTCTAGTGCTTCGTCGGGCTGATAATCTAGTACTGTAACGTCAACGTTTGAGGCTTAATTAATTCTTATCAGTAACATCACGTAACATCTGGTATTTTCCTCGCTGCTCTCGTCATCAAAAACTTTACGTTAATGTTCGGATCAGTTTTCAAGATCAAGAGCAACGCTCTTGAAAAATCTTTGGTCTTTGAAGCGATAACACTTCGTTTGACATTCAAAGATCATTGATAAATTTGCTGCATAAATGAGAGCTCGAAATGATTTTATTTTTGAATCATTGTATTTAGCATTTTTATTTAAATTATATTTCCATCATTTTGCAAAATTATTGTATCAGGCTCGTAATTTTTCATTCCTCACCAATTTTTTTTTTACACAAAGTGTAAAAACAATGATGTTTATTAAAAAAAAAGAGAACCAAAACATCGTTAATTAAGTTTGCAATTATTTTCCTCGATTAATTCAATCCCAACTCGATTTCTTTTAAATAAGAATCTTTTTCTCTCTTTCAAATACGAAATGGTAACTACTAACTTAAAATTGCTAGTAGCCAATAAAATAATAAATAGAAGAGACCAAAAATTGAACAAAAGCTTTCTCCAGGACTAAAGATCGAGGAAATCCATAGTGATAAATCACGTAGAGTATAATGGAAAAAATAATTGAAAAAATAATGTGAAGCAACGAAAATATTTTTTAGCTCGAAAAACGCTATTCGAAAATTGATGAAAAAAGAGAAGAAAAAATATATAAATGATAAAACGAACGCCGCCCTGTAAATAATCTTTAAAAAGTGGAGAAAATCATTGAAAAAATAATGTGAAGCAACGAAAATATTTCCTAGCTCGAAAAAAACTATTCGAAAATTGATGAAAAAAGAGAAGAAAAAATATATAAATGATAAAACAAACGCCGCCCTATAAATAATCTTTAAAAAATGAAGAAAATCATTGAATAAATAATGTGAAGCAACGAAAATATTTCCTAGCTCGAAAAAAACTATTCGAAAATTGATGAAAAAAGAGAAGAAAAAATATATAAATGATAAAACGAACGCCGCCCTGTAAATAATCTTTAAAAAATGAAGAAAATCATTGAATAAATAATGTGAAGCAACAAAAATATTTCCTAGCTCGAAAAAAACTATTCACAAATTAATGAAAAAAGAGAAGAAAAAATATATAAATGATAAAACAAACGCCGCCCTGTAAATAATCTTTAAAAAATGGAGAAAATCATTGAAAAAATAATGTGAAGCAACGAAAATATTTCCCAGCTCGAAAAAAACTATTCGAAAATTGATGAAAAAAGAGAAGAAAAAATATATAAATGATAAAACGAATGCCGAAATAATCTTTAAAAAATGGAGAAAGTCATTGAATAAATAATGTGACGCAACGAAAATATTTCCCAGCTCGAAAAAAACTATTCGAAAATTGATGAAAAAAGAGAAGAAATGATGAAAAGAGAAAAATGATGAAGAAAGAAAAGAAAAAATATATAAATGATAAAACGAACGCCGCCCTGTAAATAATCTTTAAAAAATGGAGAAAATCATTGAATAAATAATGTGAAGCAATGAAAATATTTCCCAGCTCGGAAAAAACTATTCAAAAATTGATGAAAAAAGAGAAGAAAAAATATATAAATGATAAAACGAACGCCGCCCTGTAAATAATCTTTAAAAAATGGAGAAAATCATTGAATAAATAATGTGAAGCAACGAAAATATTTCCCAGCTCGAAAAAAACTATTAGAAAATTGATGAAAAAAGAGAAGAAAAAATACACTGCAACCTCGATTTATCGAATCTTGATTCATGCGATATTCCCTACTACGCGACCCGTATCGATCGCTCTGCGTTTGGTAAGGGAAGCGCCCGATCGAATCCGGCCGTTGGTCTGGTGCGCAGAAACGGAAACACGAAGTGTGCGCAACGTTCTATATTTACAAGTGCGATGCGGAGTCGATTCCACCGCTGTTCGAACAATCAAGGTTGCAGTGTATATAAATGATAAAATGAACACCGCTCTGTAAATAATCTTTAAAAAATGGAGAAAATCATTGAAAAAATAATGTGAAGCAACGAAAATATTTCCCAGTTCAAAAAAAAAAAAAACTATTCGAAAATTGATGAAAAAAGAGAAGAAAAAATATATAAATGATAAAACGAACGCCGCCCTGTAAATAATCGTAAAAAAAAGGTGGCTCGTTTGTTACGTGGAGAATAATGTTTGGTATACACCCTTACCTTACGATTGAATCAGTCGATATAGTGTATGATGAATGCGTATGTGAGGGGACGGTTGTAATCGTATAGCTGAGAATTCCGGCGAGTTGCCGGTCGTCCGTGATGACTTCCTGGTTGGTCGGGTGCCCTGTCGTTGAGAAACGTTGCGCCTCGAGTGTCCCGGTGATTGAGGCGACTGAGAGAAGGAACGGGCACGAAAACCCGTATCCCCTTAACGTCCTGCGTTCTCCTGATATATCCACCATTTTTCTTTTTCTCCTTCTCGTTTTTTTATTTTTTTTTATTCTTCATTTTTTCATACACGTATAGAGTTTCAAAGAGCAGATAAAAAAAATCGAATAAATGTCCGTCACGTTGAATTTCCGTGTGCGAACGTTAAATTCGCCGATAATATTCCACGGATTCACGAATTGGCGAATATAAAATAAATACGAAGAAAAAAAAATGAGAAAAAGAAAGAAACAACAAAATGGGGGAAAAGAAACAAATTGGATAAGAGAGGAAGAAATATATATTTCGAATTATACGGTGGGAGTGGAATTTTTTAATTAGAAGCATAATCCTCGACGGCGTGTCTTCTCTTTCGATTTTGTCATTTCGGTACAGTCCCCTCAAAATTGTCGGCGAATTCTCAAACGCAGAAAATAAATGTATGGCAGGTCAGTTTCGAGATTTTTCGAACCTTGAAATTCCAGCCACCTGCCACACCGCCAATTTATAGAGTTTCATTTTATTACGAATTCATGTTGCTCCAGTCCATATTCCATTTTTTATTTTCCTCCTCGATTCGTATACTGCCTTCGGGGACGATAAAAATCGTGATAAAATGATTTTATCGAGTTTTTATAGATACATATACATATAGATTTATAGATACACTTTACTCGGTAAACCGTATATCATAAACGTCACTTGTAATTCTAACAATGCAATCTCCTTTTTACATTTTATCGATCTTAATATTATATTTCGAGATTCTTCAAACTCGTTTTCGACGAATTTTCACATCGTTTTATCATCTTCTCGTGATGAATAAGATCCTGATGATAAAAGTGTTTGTTATGGAATTTAGTTCGCGTCGAAATGAAGAGAGACAAAAAATTTATTGATCCAATTATTAATAAAGCTTATTGACTTACAATGACGAAATTTCGGACAAGTTCCTATCCAAAATATTTATATACTTAAAAAAAAAAAAAGACACTAGTCAGAAAATAAATATTTTTCCAAAAATCTTAAATAAACAAACAAAATTCTCTCTCAATTCTCAAAATTATAGTTTATAGCAGTCAATGAATAAAATAAATTTCCGCGATTTTGACGCCCAAGAAAATCTCGATTCTCCGCTTCTCCGCATACGGAATCTCGATGTTCTCGTTTTGTATGGGCTTTCTATGCATCGTGTGCAGAGAAAATAGGAAAAGAAGTATCGACGAGACTATAAAAGGGTGTCCTTCCGCTCAACCTCCAGTTTATTCACAATTTCATTCTTCATGTCACCGATATAAATCAATTAATAAAATAATACAAAAAATTAATGTTATAAAAGCTCAAAAATATTCGAACTAAATATTTCAACGGTTTGATAAAAACGAAAAATCTTTCTGCCACAAATTAATTAGTTGAAAACAATTAAATTCATTACTTCGCTGATATAAATATATCACAAAAATCGACATTTATTATTTGAAAATACAAACATCGTACTCGAGAAAGAAAAAAAACCTTTCTAAACATTCTACGTTAAAATTTTTGAAACTAATTTTTTTACAACAATTTAACGTTGAAATATTGAAATATTTTGTTGAACGTGTTCAATAAAATTGTTTCGTCCAGGCAACAAAATTTTTGTCGTTTCAACAAAGTTTCGTTTCAGTGTAACGAAGTTTTGTTGTAACATTCGAAATTTTGTTGCCTGGACGAAATAATTTTGTTGAATACGTTCAACCAAAATATTTCAATATTTCAACAAAATTCGATTTTCAGTTATAGAACCCCACAACGGGGTATTTAGTTACCCCATGAAAATGTCAAATTTCCTTCCTGCACCAATTTTGTTAAACAATTCCTTTCGTTTTATAGAGTTTTCACCACCAAATATTTACCGAATGCGACTTTATCATGCACCATTCTCTTCGTTATCAACAAACGAAGAGAATGGTATACAATTAAACCTTATTATCGCATACGAGGAACATTTTATGCTAAAGAGAAGATTGGGTTAATTATTTACCCCAGTGTGGGATTTACGTTGGTAAAATAAATCGTGGGGTTCTAAGGTTAATATTTTGTTTAGTTTATATAAATATACATTTTTTTTTAAATATAATTATTCGAAAATGCATACACCGTACTCATTAAAAAATGGAACGAAAAATGTAAATACGTTTCTAAAGAGTATAAATATAAATAAGAAAGTCTTTCCGAGTTTATTTCGAGGCGGTTTATACGCCCACTTTGTCTCGAATGTATTCGCCTTATTCTTGTTATTATATCATATCGTTTTTCTCTATGTTTTTTTTTTATTCTATTTTTTTTCACGATTTGAAAACAAGTTCCAATCGACAACTCATTCTAGGCTCAAGGAGGGCTAGCTGTACAAGTTTGTCTCTCTGTTGGTGACTATGTTAGTGTTTACTGCGTCGTGTACCGCCCCTCAAACGCTCACGCGTTGCAGTTCTCGATCCCTTTTCCTATTTCGATTTCGTAGCCAGTCGATTATTTCAATCCACCTTTCCAATACGTCGAAAAACTTAATTAATTCTCTGATTTTCATGTTGAATAATGTCAAATTTGTATACATCATTATTGTTTGTAAGCTTTCGAGTTTTTTTTTTTTTAATCGTCCCCTAAAAAATACGCTGTGACAAGAAATAAAATGCTTCTTATTTCGTCCCGGAATCTGAATTTTTAAAAAAGATTCTCAAAAATTCAAAAAGATCGCAAAATTTAGTCATTTTCTTTTTTAACACTGAATCGATCATTCGAAAATCCCCCAAAATGATTATTTTCGAAGGGAAAGAACGTGTTTTGGTTCATCTCGAAATCTCGATTCTTAAAAAATCGTAAACAACTTTAAAGTTCTTTGTTCGAGTGTGAAATTCCGGGATATCCTGAATCTGAAAAACTCATTGAAAATTTGCAAGTGCATCGGCTTGATTTATTTACGGTAACTTGGGAATTCCGAGAAAAGTGGGAGAAATTCGAGCATAGAAAAAAAAACAAACAAGTCACGCGGTCTGGGAAGTTCGTACATGCATTTCGCTTGTCGGTCACGTACCCGGATGTTGGATAAATACGCGAATTCCCATCAACGCTCGTATTACCGATGACCACGTGGTTCTTTCTCGTCTTCTTTTTTTATTTTTCTTTCTCCGTAAGACGTTCATTCTCTCTCGCGAGGGTTTGTATCTTTATTTTTTATTTCTCGTTCACCCCTCATTCCTTTCACCATACTTGTATCGTCATTCTCTCCGCTGTTTATACGCTCAGTATTTGTACAGGATCTTTCTAAAGTCTCGAATTTCTTCCGCATCTATTTTCCTTCATTTTATTCTTTTTCCGATTAGGTTTCACTTTTATTATCCAGTATTCCATTAACGCCCAACATTAGAGAAATTAAGAAGAGCTGGAGATTTTATTGATTCAAAATTACGAGATCAAGTTTTGCTGCAAAGTATGGGCCTGAGTTTTGGATGATTCAGTGCATAAAAACCGGATTTCTTTTTCCAAACTCATGAGCACATCGTCAATTAATCAAAATGTCACTAACGATGTACATCAGGGAATAAAAAATTCCTGAAAATTTCAATTGTTCGTCAATTGAAATGTTTTCAATCTTTTTCCTGCATTTTTTTTCCCGTGCAGTTTGGGCTTATGGAATTTTCCCGTAGCCCACCATCGATGTGTTTTTGTCACTCGAAAACACGTGAGAGCGCGTGAATAAATTGACATAAATTCTGATAGAGCGTGCGGTCGCGTTTGTCGCTGGTTGTGCGTTGCTCTGTGACTGCCTGTACTTTTACTACATGCGAATATCGTAGCCACCACACGTGGCCGAGCCTCGAGCCTTCCCTCCCTCCCTCCCTCCCTCCCTCTCGCTGCAGACGTGCCCTCACACGCGAGCGCTATGACATAACACCGCACTTCCTTCGACTTCTTCTTCTTCTTCTTCTTCTTCTTTCTCCATTTCTTCCTCCTCTCCTGCCTCGAGCTTCTTCTCAACTTCGTTTTTTTCACTTGTCTCTTTTATTTTGATACAATGTACGATCATTTTCCGCTACCTCCCTTTCACTCCCCCGCATGTGAATACACAGAAAAGACTTCCTTCTTCCGGCGAGGACTTTTGAAAATATATTCATCCGAGTAAGTGCTCGAGTAATTCCGGCTTATTCTGAACGTACTTGAACTTCATTTTTTCAACTATTTTCTTGATTAATATTCTACCCTTATTTACATCGAATCATTTATATTTTCAATGTTATTACAATTGTGAATAATCCGAACGATGAGCTTGATTCGATTCGAAATTCCAGACATGAAAAGCGAATGTTCCGAGCTATTTATTTGTTCATTTCACGTATATGTCGGTATAAATATTTTTTATTATTATTTTTTTTGTTACTGAAACGCTGTTACTTTTGCGCACATTATCGTGAAAAT
>OZ022420.1:24775607-24836229 GCA_963989365.1 Rhimphoctona megacephalus
TTCGCGCCCCATGAGAAAAATATATTCGATAACGAAGATATAATTACACTTTAATATGACGGTTTTATAGTGCGCAAATTTTTCAATCATTTACACATGTGAATACATATATATTTATATTTATATTTATATATGTTCATGTGTCAATGTATTATATACATATAAATATACATATATATTATTTATTTATTTACGTATCAGTGTGTGCACGAAGGTGAAGCCATCCAAGATCATATCATAATACAAATAGCCGCTCTTCCGTATTTAAAGTGAGTACATTGCGTATTCAAATTTTATTTTTATCATTTATTCAGACTTTTTCTCTTTCGCTATCTCGCCCACCATTCTCAAATATCGTAACTTTAATCTTGATATCATTTGTGCTAATACAATTGAAATATTTTTCATAACAATTCACTCCAAAAGTTGTGGTAAAACGTGAAAATTTTCAAAGTACACAATAAAGTTAAGAGTTTAGAGTGAAAAACTCACAATTTTTCGTGGCTTTTATACATTTTTTGAAATCCTGAATACGATTTTGGTAACCCTAGATCTCGACAATCTATTTTTTCGAACGAAAACCCTACAACGGGGTCGAAAACGACCCCAATATTCCCTTTAGCATAAAATGTTCCTCATATGCGGTAATAAGGTTTAATTATACACCATTCTCTTCGTTTTTTTATAACGAAGAGAATGGTGTATGACAAAGTTGCATTTGGTGAATATTTAATGATGAAAACTCAAATAAACCAAAAAAAAAGTTTCGAAAAAATGAAGAAAAAAAAGGTTTTTTACTGAAAAAATTGGGGTTGTTTTTGACCCCGTTGCAGGGGTCTAGGGTTAAATTTAAATTACTTTGGGTACATTTTTTCGAAACTCGATGACTCAAAAACAAAAAGAAAATATTTGCAATATTTTGTGACCGAGTAGAGATACAAATATTTCTTTTTACCTTTAAAAAAATTGTTGTTGCCACTGTACTTTTATTATCCTCTCGTTTACCTCGTACTTGACCACTCTTATTATCATATATTATTGTCTGCTTGGTAAGAAATCCGCTTGTGCGAGAGAAAATTCTTTCGGCAAATACTTCGTTATATGTATTTATGTATATATGTGAATGTAATTTCGATTTCTCGTTACATCGACTACATATTCAAACATTGCGTTCCCTCTCTCGTCCAGCCCCCTTCATATAGGTATATATTTATGGAGATACGGAAAGTAAATTGTTTGTTTATATGTGGTTGATGTAACGAGTGATTGAAATAATATGATGTGATCGATAACAAATTTTCTCTGTCTCTCTCATCCTCTTTCTCTCCTCCCCACAGTATCTTGTCTTCCTCTCTATTGTGTATCTTTGTGATCTCAATTCATCGATCATTTCGGGCAGGGATTGAGTCAATTAAGTTCGCGGGTAGAGAAAAATTGATCCGCGATCGAACTTTCGCGATTTGACATTAATTGGACATAAGTTTTAAACTCGTCAGGAACGTATGACTCGATAATTTATAAAAGGGAACAACGCGTGTGTTTATTTTGTGCTCATTGTCAATCAACACTTTTGGAACGACACATAACCAATGAAATTCATAGAAAAAATAGTGAAAATCAATATTCCAATTTTGTTCGACTATTTTTCGTTTATCATCGATTAGCTTACGAAGAAACAATGTAAAATAGAAAAAAAAATAAATGTGTCAGGTATTTCGCATCGAAAGCACTTTTCAGTATTTTACGTTTTGGGATGGAGCGTCGTATGAAAAATTCGGAAATAATGAATTTGAAAGAAAATACCGGGTATTACAGACACGTAAATACATATGAAATTGCTTATAAATATGAATAAGCACTTTCGTATGCTTCTAAAAATATCGAAACCTCGCGCCGCGGGACATCAAGCTCACAAAATACACGTGCCTGTATATATACGCACATTAACGGTGTTTCCGTCGATTTGCAGGCTAACGGGAAACCTTCGATATAATTTGCGGAATGGTTTCTCACTCCTTCGAGCGCCCGGTGCAATTTTATAGCCGCGTATATATGTATATTTATAAATATACATATACGTACGTACTGGCGCATGTACGTATGTACGGTGCACGTTTTAACTGCGGCAGATATATAGATATAAATGGAAATATATAGACGTAAATAAATGTGTATATTACGTGCGCGCAATTCACGTGCTTCATGAGGGTTCGCGCTATACATATCGTATGTTTCACTCGAATGCACTTTTTTCTTTCACCGTCCCATGAACGAGGGTAGAATAAAACAAACGTGAAATATCATACGATAAAAAGAATGTTTCTCCATGGTTAAAGAAGAAGAAGAGGAAGAAAAAAAAACAAAGACCAAGAAAATTGCCAAAAGGTTCTGCAGCTGCATCTAATTTATTGCAACGAGGTGGACGTACCAGTCATTGACCCATTGAGCGATTTAAGCTCGAAATAAATATCAAGTAGCCCTCTGTCGAACTCGAGTCAAATACTCATGCCGCATTGCAATGTTTAATTTGAATTTAAAAAAAAGAATACACATACATTTACACTTAAACGATTCACTCTTATCTACGTGAATTTTTAATATTGTCCCGAAGAAAGTTTCGTTTTCACTCGTTTTCGAAAGGGACTAAACATCATGGAAATCGTTCTTTCGCGTGGTTTCCATAGTTATTGCAATTATTCATTTTTCACATACTCCCCTCGCTCTCGTCCACTTTTGTCACTATTATCATGGTTTTGATTGTTTTTATTATTATTTTTTGATAAGTCGTTCATTCGTTGCTTCGACATTTTTGTAAAGTGCTTCGAGACGTATTTAGGCATCCACTTAATCAAATAATCATTAGCCTTCTTTAATGCTGAATCGTTGAAATATGCTGGGGAAAATAATTGTTAGTACACCCAAAAAAATGTTCTATTTAGATCCAAGTTTATTCCAACTTTTTTTATTTTGAATTAACAAAATTTTTATTCGCTTTAGCTAGAAAGCTGTATTTAAATCAAATAGACCATGCTATTTGGGTCCGTTTATTCGAGTACCCGCGTTAAAGCTTCTCGCTCCGGCCACCACGTGGCGCAGACCGTCGAGGCATTTCTCACATACGAATTGCGCTCTGGATATACATAAATCGTGGGAACCAAAGTAGTTTTATTATTCTGACTGACTATATCTGAGAGGTCGAATGTGAATTTTTGTACCTTTTCATGATCGCAGACGCATGAAAATATTATTAAATAATATTATAATCGAATATCGCATAAATAACATTATAAATATTATAAATAATAATATAAATATTATTTTTACTTCAACTTCAACTTTGGCCGTGAGACAAGGAAAAAAAATTATTTCATTCAACTAGATCCTAGTTGAATCAATTAGATGTTTTTTCCGAGTGTAAAATTGACTTTTAATATGCACAGTTGTAGGGTTTCAAAGTCTCATGGTTTAGACGATGAAATGCTGCATCGCCGGTTGCAGCTCGCTGTATTCCTTCTTCCTCTTGTTTTATATATTATATATTATATGTGTATGTGTGTGTGTGTGTGTGTGTGTGTGTGTGTAAGGTCGAGATGCCGATAGAAGCCGCGGGCAACCGTGCGGATTCGCCGTTAGGAGATCCGGCGATACTCTTAGCACTCTTCGAAGCTCGTAGCATATATATAGACGATCTTCTAGCACGGTTACTCACGACTGACCCTCTCTCTCGCTCTCCCGTCTCTCTTTGATGCGCTTCGCTGGTGCAAAGACTTTTTCGATGCACTATTAGATTCGAGCCTCTTCTCCGCAATATCGTTTCACTTTGGAATTCTCACGAAAGTGATTTCCTTTTTAAATACTCTTGTTTTTTTTCTTCGTTTCCTTTTTTTTTTTTTTATCGACTTTTCGATCCCTTTCACTTCGCGATGATATAAAATTTCTTCTGATCTGTTGCATCGTGAGTATTTTTCTCTCTCGATCTATTGTGGGAAGTAAAATCGAGGTAAATGTGAGGCCGCTTGTTTGTGTATATTTTTTCACTTATTTTTCGCGTTTCATTGACTTGACCGTATCGTCGTTTATGCGCGCGCGCGCGAATGCGACATGATTTTTTTATTATCACGTTTCTTCACGATGACGTTCAGATTGGTCGAGGGTACCGGTTTCTCCATATAATTTTACCTCGTCGTTTTTTTTTTCTCCACAATTTTATAAACATAGATATAGATGTTTTTACATTTATAAGCAAATCTCGTGTGCTCCTCTGTACGTGATATGTGTGAGTTTGACGATTTAAGAGAAATAAAAAATTAAAGGTGGCAAATAGTTCATAAATCAGTGGGGATTATAAATATCAGTTTATATACTCGCGTTTTACCGTCGTCGAGGCCATTTAAAGTCATGTACTCGAATACGAGACGCTCTTGTATTTGCTCTTAACTCATATTTTTTATACGCATACCGGAAACAATTACTCTACTACTTCACACTCACGGTAAAAAGCTTTTTTCTCTCCTGAGCTTCCTTTTTCGTTTATTTAGTGTTTTCGCCATTTCCAGTTAACAAAAGAATATAAAAATATTGTGTTTGTAATTGGCTTGGAAAATACAAGCTTCAATTTTGGTTTCTCACACTTGTTAGGTTTCGCAACTCACACAGTTGACCACGGAACCGATTGAAACGAACAATCGTATTAAATTTAAAGTCGACACAAGGATAAAGAAATATTTTTGAAGTTTCGAAGGCATTTTTTAAAATTACATAAAAATTGCGCACTGGGAAAAAAATTTGTTCATCGAACTATAAATCGAATTTCATGAACGACAAATGGTGGATTCAACTATTTTTTTTTATTGAATGGCAAATGATTTAGTTTATTTAACTAAATTATGGAAATTTCTTGTAGATGAATCAACTAAATCATCAGAGCCAAATAAATTTGTTCGAACCATTGACACCATTTATTTGCTTACGCCAACTTTTTAGTTGCTTCAATGAAATATTTGTTTGAATCTCAATTATCAAATTGACCAAATGGAAAGCATTGAGATTCATAAATGAATAATTAAGTTATTTGAATGATATTTTGTTGCATTAAGGGTATGGGTCAGTCGGTATCTTGCCATCGTGAGTGCGAGAGAGATAGTTGCACATTTCGAAAGTGAAATTCTTCGACGCGGTTTGATCGATTACAAAAAGGCCCCGTCAGCCCATTTTTGCCATCGTCCTGCGTGGGCTCACAGAGCTTTTTTGTAATTGATCAAATAATATCGAAGAATTTCAACTTCGAAAATTCGAGGTGAGGTTAGGTGACTGATCTATCTTCTTAACATTAATTTGTTTGGTTGAGCCGAAGTTTTGTTGGTTCGGCACTGAAAAAAAAAAAATTAAAGTATTGCCAATTACGCGATGAAGTTGGACGAAGTTCGTTGCGCCAATAGTCATATTACCGCAATAAATGGTTACATTGAAAATAAAAATAAAACTTGAGACACAGAATCGATTGAATTTGAAATAATCACACGGAGGTTGAGTTGTATACGGTTTGTCCGTGACTCGATAAAATAATAGCATCGAATAAACTTTTCTGCGAGAATTGAATTCAATGACACCATAGATCAACGGAATATAATTTCTGATTGAGTTAATTACCTAGTAGTAATTGGCATGAAATCTTTTGTTACTATTCAAACAAATAAACCTTTTGCTAAAGCTACTAAAATTTCGTTGCGCAAACAATAAGTTTTGTTTAACATGAATTATATATATTGTAACCGGACAGCCTTATTCCCTGGTTGGATTTTTGGTGTGGCAGAAATCCGTTAGAGGGCCACGGGCGGAGCGCTCTCGCGTAAGCGTCCTACCGCCCGTGTGCCTATAAGGCTCCGACATTGAGTCGTTAAATATCGATCACTCCGATCGATGGTCGTCGAGAAAACTCGAACTCTTGTTTTACGAGGTAAAAAGGTCTAAGGCCTTATCGTACAATTTAAAGTACGCTGATATAAAAAGGTTTTGTCACCTAATTATGTCAGGATAGACGATCCTACTAGAGTAAAAAATCGATCAATCGTATTCACTATTGAAAGTTGCAAAATACAAAATTAAAAATATGAAATGAAAAATATTCCAAAAAATATTTATATAAAAAAAAATTTCAAGTATTTCTTACAGTCATTTCGAAATTATAATTGTTCGGTACAATCACTATACGTTTTAATTACACGATGCAATTCATTCAATCCAAACATGATTGATGCAATTGATTGAAATACTTTTCCGCATTTCTCGAGCAATGCGATGATACTATTTCAAATATTTATTGAATTTTATTCAAAAAATGTTTTGGTTCTATTGAATATTTAAAGTTTTATCTGAAATTGCGGACATAGTTGGCTCAATGAAATACCTTCAATTACGCACGGAGGTTGCGTCAACTACGCCATAGGTTTCGCCGTATCCAACCTCAAGGCGTAGTTGAGCCAACTACGCCTCCGTTCTTAACATTATGCCTCAATAACTTGTTTCGACATTCACAAATTATTTTGCCTTATCTCTAAAAAATGTTTGTTGTCCGTATTGAACTAAATATTTTGGTTGAAACAAACGAAATTTGTTTCGGTCAAGAATTTTTTTTCTTAGTGTGACCTCTGGCGAGCTGAGATATAAAGAAAATGTATACTTTTTTTCAATTTTCTTAAATTTAGATTAAATATGATTTGTTTCGCCCGATTAATTGGCAGTAAAAAGAATCATTTCAAATCAGTTTGTTCTCATCCGTTGCTAACTCGAATTTTTTTTGAGTTAAAATAAAAGTGAATAAAAATAATTTATGCAGTTTGTGAACACAGCGAATTAAAAGTAAAAGTAAAGCAAAGTTAAAACTTCGATATCGAATTGTGCATGATTAGAATGCCCATTAGACTGACTGAAGCGAACGTAAAGCACCTTCATCGGAAATATCTAATTTTTTGCCCTACATAAAAATCTGTTTTGCTTATTTGAATGAGAAAAAAAATGTGTTTGCATGTTATTTCCGCGATCGAGCTTAGCCGGCTGGCCTCGTAGATAAAGTGCATGTGCGCGGCTGTCAATATATAGCAGGAGTTTTCCCTCGATATCAAGCCGCGATATCACTCTCGGTTCTCCTCCGCAATAAGTCCCTCTCTCCGAATCCCCCTTGAAATGTTTTTTTTTTTTCTGCTTTCAACGTCGAACTCGTTGCGCTTGTCATGTAGAAAGTCTTTATCGATAGTTGTTTGCTTATATACCAAATATATTCATCGATTTATTTATTATAATTTCGCAATTTGCATGAATATGTACACGCTGACTCAAAACCTGGGCTCAAACCGTGCATGATCGTTAGAACGATTAATTCTAGAATGAAAAACCCTTGACCATTTTTTTCTGTGACCCTTTGTCGATGAGATACGATTAATTAATTGGAGCCAGCCAATCCGGTGGGCCGATAAGAACGAGTGGGAGTGGCAAGTGTGCAAAACGCTCTCATTCGCGAATTAATTAATATGCCGCGTTCTTCAACGTTGTATCCAAGAGAAATATAACTAAAGACCTCTTTATTCAGGATTTCGCGGTCTTGTTTACCGTCACAAACCGTCGGCTCGACTTTTGGCATACTCAATATATAATCCTGAGCATTTATTTATATTTCGCTTCGTTTATTTTCTTTTTGTTTTTTTTTTTTCGCACACTTCACGAGGTGCACCTTGGTCCGGAGAACACATCGATACGAGAGTAGAGCGTGCGTAACTAGCCCGCGCGTGTCACATGCCAACAAATAGGCCAAACAAACGAGACGATTAATCACCACTAGCCCCGTCTCTCACTCTCGTTCGCCCTCTTTCTCTCCCGCGAGAAGTGGCTGCTCCTTCATCCCGTTTCAACTATACAAACTTCTTTCTCCCATTCACCCGCAGAGACTCCTTCTCGTCTCTCAAACTTACTCTCGATTTTAAAGAGTGAATATCGTTCGTGTACCGGGTGTCCGATACGTAAACTCTTATTGCACGCGTTAGAATTTCTTTGTAGAGAAAAAAGTTTATCCAATTTTTTACAAGTTCAAAATATCCAGTTATATTCATTTTTTTTTTTCAATTTACAATTTTAGCGTCATGGGACTGTTTCGGAAAAAAATCAAACGTGAACATTTGTTTTCATCGTGATTTCTCGTTCACTTTCTCTCGTGTGTTTACATCGAGTTTTGCTACAAACTATTTAAATATCTACGTCGCGAACTCGATAAGTCGATTTGATTAGTTTAATGAATAGGGTAAAATACCCAGTCCGTAGCCTCTTTCCAGTAGTCGGCCTTTTGCAATTTTGTATGCGTGAGAATAGCGTGAAATTTATTTTCGAGTAATGGAAATTTTTTACTGGCATCTTTGGCCCCTGATCAACCGATGCACAAAGTTTCAACGTACTGACTATTCAAACAATTGAGGAAAAAAATATCATTCGGAACGCTGCGACCGATGCGCGCGGACTAGCGTCGCGCGCTATTTTTTTCTTAGCCCGGAGACCGTTCTTACGAGATAGGTACTTCGTGCTTTTCGGGAGCTTAGTAGGGTAAAACACCCAGTAGTCGGCCTTTTAACGCTATTTCCAACTTTGAAATACTGTCCTATGAAGAAAAAAAAAGATAACGAAACACAACAAGTCTTAAACGAAACGTTATTTATTAAACTTAAATAATACTTAATTTATTTATAAATTTATAAATATTATAATATATTAAATAATATATTATAAAAATTATATATAAATAATAATTAATTTATTAAACTTAAATAAAATTGCAAACGATAGAATCTACATTAAAACATTGAAAAACGTTATTTATTAGAAAAACGTAATTTTGACCAGTAGTCGGCCGCTCCAAACCAGTAAATGGCCACATAGGGACCCTGTAGTCGGCCTTTTTTCTATTGGTCCGAGTTCTACTGGTCCGAGAACGACGGGTTTACCTCATCCAAAAGTCGGTCGCCTTAATGACGATACGTTTACGTGTGGCCCACTACTGGTAAAACTATTGGAAATACACTAAAAAAAACTAGTAATTGTCCGGGAAGGGGGGGCTGGACATTGGCTTTACAATGTTAAATTGAAGATCCAGTAGTCAGCTAGGAGAAAAAAATATATTTTTTACGATTTAAAACGATTTTTTTCATCAGAAACTTTTAGAAAATTATAAAAAGCACATTTTTTTATAATGTAAGCCCATATAAGAACACTAAGCTTCCGAAAAACATGAAATACTTATCTAGTAGGAAAGGCCTCCGCGCTAAGAAAAAACTAGTGCGCGACGCAAATTCGTGCGCATCCGTCACAGCGTTCCGAATGATATTTTTTTCCTCAGTTGTTTCAATAGTTAGTTGAAGTAGGGGAGAGCGGTTGGTCTAGTGGATAAAGGCTCGGGCTCGCACGCCGTGGGTCCCGGGTTCGAATCCCGACCAAAACACCAATGAAAAATTGAGATTTTTTTCACGTGTTTCCACTGTAATCCCGGGTGGTTTGGACTCCACCTTTATAAAAATCATGTCCAGACCTCGCTGTGATGCCTGAGCGGTCGGTGTACGGCTCCAGGTGCCTCCCGTGGATGGTTCTCATCGTGTGGATGGGTGACCCCCTAGCCGTGTACTGGCTAGCTCATTGCATTACAGCTGAGGAGGTACCTTTCTTAAGCGCCTCTGGTAGCTGTGCTTGAGCATGCTCGCATTGCTACCCGGGGAAATTAGGTAGGTACCGGCTGTATCGGCAAGGTTTTCTGCAGTTTCCCTTCGCCCTCGGCAAATGTGATACAGTTGGGGATAAGTCGGCTGCAGCTGCACAGGGGGGTGTCTTTGGAAGGGGGGGGGGGGCAAGCTAAAAAGGGAAGAACCCTGGGCAATGGTAAATACAATAAAAAAAAAAAAAAAAATAGTTAGTTGAAGGGGACTGCGGACTGGGTGTTTTACCCTATTCTTATATTAGTTTAGACTTTAAAAAAATGTATTTTCTATTATTTTCTAAAAGTTACTGATGAAAAAAATCGTTTTAAATAAATTGTAAAGCCAATGTCGAGCCTCCTCTCCCCTCCTCCCAGCCGACTACTGCATTTTTAGTAAATTTCTTCTACACGTTTGAAATTTGTACCGTAAACAAATAGATTATATTTAAACACTGTTCACAAAAAAAGAAACATTATTAATGATGGTTTTACCATTAGTCGGCCAGACGTAACGCACCCTGATTGAGGCGGCCGAATTTTGGATCAGATAACCTCAGTCGTTCAGGCCTACTATAGCGTCGACCCCAGCCAGCCCCGACCAATAGAAAAAAGACCGATTATAGGGTTCTTATGTGGCCGTCTACTGGCTCGGAACCGCCGACTACTAGTCAAAATTACGTTTTTCTAATAAATAACGTTTTTCAATGTTTTCATGTGGATTCTATCGTTTGCAATAATGTTATTATTAAAGTTTAATAAATAACGTTTCATTTAAGACGTGTTGGGTTTCGTTATCTTTTTTTTTCTTCATAGGACAATATTTCAAAGTTGGAAATTGCGTTAAAAGGCCGACTACTGGGTGTTTTACCCTACGCGCATTATATTTTGTTGCGTAGTATATTGGATACTGAGATGACTAAATATACATATGCAACTATTTAAA
This sequence comes from Rhimphoctona megacephalus, assembly GCA_963989365.1. Lineage (NCBI taxonomy): Eukaryota > Metazoa > Arthropoda > Insecta > Hymenoptera > Ichneumonidae > Rhimphoctona > Rhimphoctona megacephalus. The sequence goes on from OZ022420.1 coordinate 24,786,278, forward strand.
TTCATTGGTGATTTAATTAAATGAAAAACACTTTATATATAGTTAGTACTTCGTATCCCAGGCATGAATCATCATCATCATCATGATCTGTGTTTTCCTCTCTCTCTCTCTCTCTCTCTCTCTCTCTCTCTCTCTCTCTCTCTCTCTCTCTCTCTCTCTCTCTCTCTCTCTCCCCCCCCCCCTCTCTCTTTCTCTTGTTTTATGCACTCATGCATCTCCGAGTTCTATATTTGAACCCACGCTTCCGAGATTAAATAATTGTGTACATTTCTGCACTCAATAATATCGCATCAAATGCGTGTTATTAAGTTGTAAGAAGAACAAAAAAAAGACAAAAAATGCGTAACAGTAACAATGTATAAAAAAAAAAAAAAAAAAAACAGAAAAAAAAATTTTCTCTCCGTAGGTCGTATCGAAAACAAAGGCCATTATGTTGCTGTCCGAAGCTTGGTTCGAGGCTATTGCAGCTACGCTTTTCGCAATTCTCGTACTCGCAACGAGTTATCGTCCACCTTGGTGGTTCTGGAGCGGAAGTTCGCACCAGCCCGACAGTGAGTTCAAGAAATACCATTTATAATCCTCTACGAAATTATATCGAGACGTGGATGAAGAATATTATTACAACAATTAATTTCCCGTCTCGATAAATCTGAATATGTTTTTTTTGTGTCTAACGGTATTTCTTTTTGCCGTTTATAAATTGTTTATATTTATTTATTTACGAAATCCACATGTTCAATTCGACTAAATTTCACGGGCGTTTTTCGTTTTTTTTTTCTGGGGATTTTTGTTCAGCTTTGAACAATGGTGCAACATTATTTCAATGAATTTATCAATGTCCGAGCATTTGAAAAAAATAGTCTTATGCAACGAATTTTTACTCTTTTCATTTATTTTTAGAAAGCTTGCGATCGAAGGGAAACAACGTTTTTGCATGTGTATTATGAGCTTTGAAACCACACCACAAGTTTCCCAACTTGTCAGTTCTTTTCCGCTTTTTTCTGTTTTTCTTTACCCTCTGCTTCTTTTTTTTTTTTTTTTTCATTCATCTTATCTGCGTCATGTGTAATACAAATATTTGAAGGTCGGTCTTATCAGGTTTGTCGGCTGGGATGCTCCGGTAGTGGCAAATTTATGTAGCAGGTCGAGAGGAATATTCAAATCTAATTGACGTCGTGTTATCTCAATAAATAAAAATTCAATGATCGATATAACGCAGAAACAACGTTTTCAATCAAATTCAAAAATTCGAAAGAATGATCATACATTTTTATTGCTTACAAAATTCATGTCAAATAATTAATAAACTGCAATTAATTCAAATTAATTTCCATGAATTTTAATTCATTTTTTTCGATCGGTTGCGATCGAAAATGAGGTCTACTTGATATGAAAAGCCTCGTATATGCAAATATATATATATATATATTGCTGTAATCGACAGCGATAGGTGCGCGGTCGGTGTGTGGTTCCAGCGATCTCCCAAGTTAAGCAGCCTCGGGCGAGGCCAATACTTGGTTGGGTGACCGCTCAGCCATGCGCGCATCAATCGCTGAGCGTGAGGCAGTTTTTCAGAGTTTCCGATGGTGCTAACCAACTGAAACTCAGTAAAAAATCTAGCCGCCTGTATCGGTCGGGTTTTCTACAGTTTCCCTTGGCCCTCGTGCAAATGCGATACAGCGCAGTGCAATAGGAGAGAGTGGCTGTGGGCAACACTCTTGGGGGGTCTCGCAGGAACAAAGAAATTAGTAAAGTGGGTTTAAAAGTAATGGGATGGAGTCGTAAAAACCTGCATGGGTATATATATGCAGGAGCAATAAAAAAAAAAAATATATGTATACTGCTGTATGCATTGATTTATGATAAGAAAAAAAAACAACGGAAAAAATCTTGACTGATAAAGAATTCATTGCACTCTTTTTTTCTACGCATTTATCAATACGTACGGATTAATATAAATCTATATACATATCGATGCATTCACTCGATCTCGTCACGCATTTTTATCGCGTCGGGCCACTCACCTCGATTTCTATGATGACTACGAGAGAAGACAAACAAGGCTTCTTATAAACCCACAGCAATGTCATCACGTACCAAGGAGATCTTTTAATTACTAAAAATGTAAATAAAAATAATAATGCATGTTGAGATATAATGATATGTATAAATATGGCTGGAAGTTCCTGCTTTACAAACCATAAATCGTAATAATCAATAAAAATCATCCGTCAATTCATTTTTTTTCTCTACGAAAATTTATGCATTTACATATTACATTTTTACAATCTTATGAAAAACACTCATGGAAATTTGTTAATTATGATAATTTAGCATTTGAGATTTTACAGTTAAACACGGAAAATATTAGCCGATACGATCAATTTCAATAACAAATAGATTTATCGATTATCCTATCGATAAATCAAGACCTTCGTTTTTCCGGGTTTGTTTGTGTGTTGTATGTACGTGTATTTTTATCTTGATATTCGTACCTATTTACAGCACGAGCCTTTTTTTTACCGTTGTTTTCTTAGAGCTCGGAAACTACGCAATAGTTTAAAGTGTGTTGAATTTTCATGAAATTCATTTTGCCGACTTTTACGAATTAATTAATCGTTTAGCGGATTTTTTGATGTAAACATGTGTAGTTGTTTTTTTTTCCTCAAAAAAAAAAAAAGAAAAAAAAAGAAAACGGATCTTCGATGAATTTTTCAATAAATTTTATATTGCTTTACAAAAATCATCAAATTGATAATTCGTTTTTGTATTTTTGTGTGAATGATTAGTATGGTAATTTTCGAATTTTCTTTCATCCAAATTGCTGCAAAATTCACTATTCTAATTCATATTTTACCACTATAATTATTCTTTCAATATGAAATTCCTTCGTCTGACATAATATTCAACAATTTGATTTTTCTTCGTTGAAAGTGAAAAGCAAATTGATTTCCGAATGTTTTCTTTTCTACTTACTTTATTTATCGACGAGGAAAAGTGCTTGGAAAAAAGAATCGTCCATTTTATTAAATAAAAATAAATTTTATAGGATATTTGAGTGTCTCTTGTAGCAGAAATGAGCGTGCAAGACTCACGAGGATTTCAGATGGCTAGAAGCCGGTTTCGTAACGGTATATTCATTGGTGCCTAGGCGTGGTGTATCTGAATTTATTCTCCATTTTTTCTTCTTTTTTGTCATCTTCTCTTTATCGTACTCTCTTCTCATTAGCCTCGTGTGTGGGTGTTTATAAAAAAAGCATAGAACTATTGGATATTCGGAAAAAAAAGATAACGATTAAAAAAAGTACAGCAGCTAAATCAAATGAACTTTCGCTATATATTTGGGAAAAGAAGAAGAAGAAGAAGAAGAAGAAGAAGAAGAAGAAAAAAGACGAGGACGATCGCCAGCTTCGCTGGTAATAATCGTCGTCATATCGGCTTATCGGGTTTTGCGAGTCAAGTTCAACGCCAGGGATCAAGGTCGTGAAATTAATTTTGCTAAATAGTATAATATTTAATTATCTCCCGTTATCAGTGAAAATATATTTCATTAATGTGGTGCGTTTGTCACGTGCTTTTGTAATTCAGAGTGTTCTAAATATTCGTTAACACACTTTTATTAAGCCTATTTCTTAATTAGTGTTTCGCAATGCAATTTCTCCTCTCATCAATCAGCAACGTACTTTACGACGAAATATTGCGAATATTTTCATTGAGTACTAAAACATTCAGATTTCTTAAATAATTCTTTTAAAAATTGGCTTTCGGTAAACTATTTAAACGTTTAAATTTCATTTTAAATTCATGCAAAAAGGTTGAAAAAATGTTAACGGTAATTTATCGGGAATAGTCGAGAGATTTCTAGAATCTTCTTAATTCGATGAAAAAGTATTTTAAATAGGTTTAATTTACGATGTTGATGTTTAAACATCATAAAACTGTCGATTTCTTCGTCAATAACTCGTTTCTTGTTTTCTGAATGAACGCGATAAAATACCGAAGATTATTGACTTTCGTCGTAATAGAAAATAGTAAAAAAATCGTCAGGATTCACGGGCACGTGTAAAAAAAACACATAACACAACCGAAAAGTAGGGTAATTCGATTGGTATATGCGAGAACGTAATTGAAGTGAGAATGATTCAACAACCTGCTTCGACGAAGAAATAATCGATGAATCTTAAATTCCTTTTCCAGAATTTACCATTTATAGATGTTTACGTATGAATGAACAACCATCAAAAACGAATTAACGAATATTTGATCGAAAACCAAACGATAATAACGTTATTCCAATTGTACACAAGATTTCTTCGAAAGTAACTTTTTCTCGAGTAGGCTGACGATGAAAAAAATAGTTCACTGCAACCTCGCTTTATCGAATCTTGATTCATGCAATATTCCCCACTATGCGACCCTCTGGTATCGATCGCTCTGCGTTTGGTAGGGTAAACGCCCGGTCCAATCCGGCCGTTGGTCTGGTGCGCAGAAACGTAAACACGAAGCGTGCGCGACGTTCTATATTTACAAGTGCGATGCGGAGTCGAACTCGCCGCTGTTCGAACAATCAAGGTTGCAGTGTATATACACATTTTACGAAGATATGATAATAAGCATTAAATAGAGAGCGTGAATTTGCTCTTTGGAAGGTTCAGAGACCATATCCGAGTGTACAGAGTCCTAAAAAGTAGCAGTTTAACGAAAAAACAAAAAATCTTTCCAATTATCCGAGATTTATCCTAATCAGAAATAAAAAATAATCATCTGAGAGAGTTAATGAAAATGGTCGAATCACGAGCAGCGGTCCATCACCGAAAGGTCAACGACCGGGCGTTTCTTATGACTTCATTACGATATTTATGTATATTAAATAATTTAGCATCGCATTTATAGGTATAATATTTGGTAATAGCACTTTTTCTTTCTCTTTCTTTCTACCTCTGTGAAATAAAAAAAATCATATTATATATTATTCGTGATGGTGTATTATAAAATACTTTGGGGCTTTCTTACAACTGAAAAACCAAGCACGTGACCTTCTTCTATCGTTGTGACCGTGAGATTTAAACGAGTGACCGCGTGGAGATACCAATTCGAAGAGGATTCACATAAGCTCGTGACGATTATCGTCAGATTATGCGAGATTAACATTGAAAGAGCCTACGAATTTGCATTAATTGGCGAATTCAGATTTGGCCTCCGTTTGCTGTCGATTCGCGCAGGGATGGGGCGAGATGTGTCTCACACGTGTAATATATATTCCCATCTAAATGTATACAGTTGACAAAAATTGGAATCCTCGGATCGGTATCCTCTTGATGCGATTGCCAAAAATCCTTTCGGTCGCTTTCTCTCTCTTTCTTTCTCTCTTTCTCTCTGTTTCTTTCCACGTGGATTAAGATATTTTATCAAATAATCAAATCTATATTTTTTCTTCTAGTATAATTTAATTATTTAATTATTATTTGTCATTACACTTTGCTTCTATTTCGTCGTGTTGTATACTGATAAATATTAAAGACTGTAATGTTCCATTATAATCTCAATTTTTTCATTTATCATCTGCGCAACAAGCTATCGATTCACTATTTTTAAATATGACGACACTTTTGCCTAATGTGAATTTTTATTACGACGTTGCCGAATAATCTTTACGCCAATTATTATTAAATCGTGATTTATTCAATTTTTCAAGTAAATACATTTTTTTTTTACGAATTTAGTAAATATGTTGGTTAAAGAAACTGTTATTTTGAATATTATTATATTCTTCGATGTTTGTACGATATAAAATTAAAATTAGTCGCGCCAGTTTATTTGTTGTTCAATATATATTTGTTTTTCTCGACTTTAGGATCAGTCATGTCTCCGGTATTTGTTTGTTCCATTTTTTTAATCGTTGTTTAATTTTTATTTCTTTCTTTTTTTTAATTTATCACCACAGACGATTTGTTTTCAGTTTTTTTTTTTTTTTTTATCGTGGCACGTTTTTTTTTCTCGTTTCTCATAATCACCAGCATCGTCCAAGGATCGAGTACAAAATCGTTATCAATCCGCTCAGGATGTGCCCGGTCCGTTTGCTCTTCCGATACTTGGCACGCGATGGATCTTCTCCTGGTTTGGATATTATCAAATGAACAAGATTCATGATGCTTACAAAGGTAAGGAGACATGAATCTTTTGACCTTTTTGCTTCAACAATTGCATTGCAAATTATTCGGATATTTAAAAATCATTATCATTGATATTGCTTCATTATATTCAATCATTATAATTGAAAAAGTAAAATTCTATTGTATTTTTTTCGGAAATAATCTTTCTATTATCAAGTGTAAACCGATTCTTTTTTTTTCTCATTGCATTTTCATGGAAATTCATTAAACGGCAATTTTTCCGCCCAAATTTGCGAGAAAAAGTATATTTTGACGTGATTTTGATGAATAATAAATGAAAAAAATGAATCGTAACGAAATAGAAGTCGAAGAAATTAATAGACCAACTGATCGATCGGCCCGGTCGCTAATCCCTGATTTAAGAGTAGACCTGAACCGGCGCTACGGGCCACTGTGCAAGGAGGAAGCCCTTTGGAACTGGCCAGTTATCTCCGTATTCTCGAGGGAAGACATCGAGGCTGTACTTAGACGAGGCTCACGATATCCACTTCGTCCACCACAGGAAATCATATCGCAATATCGTCAGACTCGTCAGGATCGTTACACGAACCTTGGTCTCGTAAACGAGTGAGTTTTCAACATCCTTAACTCGTAATACATTCTACAAGATTATGCAAAAAGGTCTAGTTTAAGGTCTCCACCGAATTTCTCTCAACGGTTATGCAGCATTTATAATTAGCTATACAATTTTTTTTAATATATACGGATTCGTGTATTGGCCGTTTAAAAAAAAAAAACAAAACGACACATTTTCAGCTCTTCTCACATTTTTTACGCTCACGTTAAAATTTAAGAGAAATTTTATTTTCTCCGCGTTATTTCTCATTTAATTTCTTCAATTTATCAAAATTAAACAATCAAATTCTCCATTTTTACAAAAAAATAAAAAAATAAATTAAAAATCACAAAATATTTTACATCGCCTATTGAGTTACAATTTGGAAGAAATATTCAAATCCCGACGAAATACGAAAGAAAAAATAGTTAAAAATTCGAAAAAATAATAGATATTTAACCCTAGGCCCCTACAAAAGGGTCGAAAACCACCCCAATTTCTTCGATAATAAACTTCGTTTTTACATTTTTTCGAAACTTCTTTTTTTTTTTTATAGGCTTTTCGTCATTAAATGTATCCTAAATGCGACTTTATCATACACCATTCTCTTCGTTATCAAAAAACTAAGAGAATCGTGTATAATTAAACTTTATTATCGCATGCGGGGACCATTTTATGCTGAAGAGAATATTGGGGTCGTTTTCGACCCCCAAAATAGTCTGAAAGTCTGAAATAATATTCTTTAATTTAATTATTCATATTATCGATGAAATTATTAAGAAAATGTTTGATCAGCACACCCAAAAAAAACGTCTAGTTGGTTCAACTAGGATCTAGTTAAATCAAATAAATTTTTTTTCTTGTCTCACGGCCAAATAGAGGTCTATTTAAGGAAGTTCACGCGAATCTAATGATAATCGAAAATTTCAACTTTGAGGGTTGAAATTTGGATATTTCATAGAAAAATATACCGTACATCTATCACCGGAATTATTTTTCGATCTACCGTCTAGTTGTCGAGAAAACAATTTATGAAAATCACATTTTTTGAATCCTTAAGCTCTTATGTGATTTTCATAAATTGTTTTCTTGACAACTAAATGGTGGATCGAAAAATAATTCCGGTGATAGATGTACGGTATATTTTTCTATATTATATCCAAATTTCAACCCTCAAAGTTGAAATTTTGGAATTATCATTAGATTCCCGTGAACTTCCTTAACTCTAAGAAATTATTTTTTTTGATCACGCTATTTTCATATTCTTAATTAATGGAAAAATTGAATATATGTTTTAAAATCGGACATATTTTTATCTTAAAAATTAGACGAATATGAAGTTGAAATAAAAATAATATTCAACTATAATATTATTTAATAATATTTTCATAAATATTAATATTAATATAAGATAAATTTCAAAAATAATAAATTCACGTTCGACTTCTTAGATGTAGTCAGTCGGAATAATAAAACTAGTTTGGTTTCCGCAATTTATGCACATCCAGAGCGCTATTCGTATATGAGAAATGCCTCGATGCTCTGCGCCACGCGGTGGCCGGAGCGAGAAGCTTCAACGTGGATACTCGAATAAGTGGACCCAAATAGCATGATCTATTTGATTTAAATACAGTTTTCTAGCTGAAGAGAATAGACATTTTGTTAATTCAAATTTAAAAAATTCGTAGAAACAATCCTTGTAGATCTAAATATAACTTTTTTCTGGGTGCAATTGCTACAAAAATTAGGAAGAAGCAGTATAACGAAGTCTCGAGAAAAATAGTAAAATAGTCAATTGGTTATGGAAGGTCCGATACAGATCGTGGATAAAACAGATGGTTCATAATCTCTATTGGCCTAGACGCTGTCAAGGTTTTTTTCAGGCTGAAACCGCGTAACGACAAATGAGTAGGTTTCGATGACGTATCAAGGACAAGATAGTTGGGGAACCGGCGACACAGCATTTGGCATGCATAAGCATTGTAATGCGGGCCTAAGACATTCGACCAAACGTATATCGATTACAAATATCTCACGATTTATAGCACATAGTCTCCAATTCTCGTGTTAAACAGATACGTATATTAAAGAGGGGATTTCCAGTTGTCTATCTAAATTATCGCCATCAGTTAAGCCTCGCCAAGTCTCGTGTGATTCCTCTCTCACGGGCGCTTGCAAAATTTCGTCGAAAATAGCTAGCCACCAATCTGGTCTGGTGTACGAGCCGGTAACAAATAAAAAAAAAAAAAAAATAATAATAATAAAAAATAAAATATATTTTTATCCAAAATAGCCATGTATACTAGGCTTTTTTTCAGGGTCACACCCGCTATAAAAGTCATTTCTTTCACACTTTTTTTTCATTATTTAATACCTTTGGATATTTATTTGTATTTTTTTTTTCATTGTTGCCGCTCGATTTTGCACATTAACGAGCCTGGAATAAAATTCTTTTTCTTCTTCTTGTTTTTTCGAAATCTCGTCGCAAAGTTTTAGCCGTCGAAGAACAGTAAATTTGTGCCAGTAGATCGAAGAGAATTTCTTCAGCCATCGTTTTCTTTCAGCCGATAATCGCATGTATTCGTTCTAGAATAATTTTGCCCTGAACTGTAGTCGTATGATAGTATCACTCAAACGTTTATTGCACGATAAATACCTGAGCTTGAATCCCTCAGAAAAATTCTAATCAATCTGGACTTGATAACGTTTATTAAAAAAAAATTCAATTAATTGAGCAATTAAGAAGTAATTCGGACGCGTTTGGGCCACGCGTTCGTGCACACACTTCTCGACCTAATTTTTGTTTTCTTCCGTATCACACCGCGTAACAATATTTCAGCACTTTTGTCGGGACGTGAAAAAAATTATTTTTATTAACGTCAAAATACGTGGTTTTTTGTTTCGAACTGGTGAGACGAATAAAGGAGAAAAAAGATATTGACAACTGGTATAAATTTTGTGGTTTAAGGCAGGGTGAGACATGGCAAAAACTGCGCGCTGCACTGACACCCGAACTGATGGGCGCGAATACCGTGCTCGGATTCTTTCCCGCTCTCAATCAAGTATCCGACGACTTCATCAACCTGATTCGAATTCGAAGATCCGGCGATGACGTGACGGGATTCGAGGAAATTGCCTACAGAATGGGTCTCGAGAGTGAGTTTTTGTTGACGTTCCGCTTCTCCGTTCCTCTTTCTTCTCGTCATTCTATTCGCGCTTTAATTCAACCTCCGATCATTTCGTCGTCTCTAGCGATTCATTAATCTCGATTTATCGCATCCTATTTTTTTATTCTCCTATGTGAACACACTTTTTTCATTTCCTAAAAAACTTTCATTATTTACTTTTCTTGCTTCGTAATTATTTCTCATAATTACAGACTGCAATTTATCATTTTTTTTTTCTTTTTTTTTTTTTTTCATTATTTTTGCCAGCAAAACTGACTTGCAAATTTTCTTTTAATTAACAATTTTCTTTTTCTAATTCTGATTTACCGCTTTGTTGTCGCGTGTTTTTTTTTTTTTTTTTTTTCATTTTCCTTTTTTCCTCTTTTTTTGCTATTAAAGCTGATTCGTCAATCCCCCATATCTCGTATTTATCTCACGATTCTTGGAAACTCGTCTAGGCACGTGCACGCTGATACTCGGTCGACACCTGGGCTTTCTCAAACCGCATTCCGCGACATCGCTCACAACGAGACTCGCGGAAGCTGTCAGAATTCACTTCACAGCTTCGCGCGACGCTTTCTACGGTCTTCCACTTTGGAAAATTTTACCAACGCTCGCTTACAGACAGCTTATCGAGAGCGAAGATGCCATTTACAAGTGAGTTTTGAAAAAATATCGTTTTTACCCTCTTTTCCTATATTTTTTCACCTTTTTTTATTCTTCCCCCATTTCTCATTCGTTTCTGTTGCTTATTCTTTTTGTGTCTCTCATTTCTTTTTGCCTTTTTTGTAAATTTTTGGCTCTCCTCGTTCCAGCCCTTATTTATTCGACTCTCTCGTCTTTGTTGTTCTTATTGAGCTTATTTTTCCATTCGCCTTCTTATTATTCTTCCTCCTTTCGAACTCTTCGTTTTCGTTCCGGCCCTTCATTTATTTTCCTTTGCAAGAAATAATACTTGAGAAAAGCAAAAAAAAAATCAAATAATTCTTCCAAGGAAACGAACAAATTCTTTGATCACACAATGAAATAATTCTGACTTAAAAAATACCGTAAATATCGATCGGAATAAAGGGACATTGGAAAAATTATTCAAATTTTTATTGAACAAAATTTTAATTTTAATACTAATTCAATAAACGATTTTTAATTGTATTAGAAACGCATCCGGACTATGACCAGTCAATTTTCATGTTTACAGTAAAATATTTTGAAGATAATTTTGAAAATTAGGCGGTACAAGTCAAAATTAAATTTTGGTCTCTGTTATTTGATATTGATAAAAAAATTAGAACAAAAAGCAGTGTTTTTTCAATAAGAATTTCCCAGAAATTATCGAACATCTGATTCACGCATCAGGGCAAAAATATTCCATTCAAATTTTGAGTCAACTTGAAGAAAAAAAACTTGATCTTTAGGAATAAATTCAATTTTTTCACTTGTTCGTATGGAACGATAATGTTAAACGTGAATTTCTGCACAAAATGTACTTTCTGATTTTTCCAATGCTTCAGTTTCCCATTAAAAAAATGTCATTTGTATTATTTTTGAAGCATAATATCGGAGCTTTTGGAGGCGACGATAAACGAGCAGAAGGAAGACGCGAGGGACGAGCGAGTGGAGGCGGTGTTCCAATCAATTTTGCGGGAAAAAAATTTGGACATGAGAGACAAAAAAGCGGCCATTATTGATTTTATTGCAGCCGGAATACACACGGTAAAAAACGATGAAAATATTTCAATGAAAATTCATCAAAGTCACTACACGATTTAAATCAGTCCAATTTCTCTAATTTAACTTCAAAACCAGTCCAAATTCTCAAAATAATAAAATAAAAAAAAAAATCTTTCAAATCTAATCAAATAAACCAAAAATAATCTAATAAAATCAATCTAATCGATGATATCGAATGATTTTAATCCTTTCAAATAGTGCAACTTTTGTTGCTTCACCTCGTTCAATAGAATTTATGCAAATTTATTATTTTTGTCATTTCGCAGCTGGGAAATACTCTGGTTTTCCTTTTCTACCTGATCGGAAGAGACAGCGAAGTACAAAAACGCCTTTATGAAGAAACGGCGACATTAGCGCCACCCGGTTGCGATATTGCCGCTGAAGATTTGCGAAACGCTAAATATCTTCGTGCTTGCATCACCGAAGCATTCAGGGTCATACCAACGGTACCATGTATTGCAAGAATTTTGGACGAATCGATCGAACTCTCGGGATACAATCTTGACGCTGGGGTTAGTTTCAAGTTGCATTAATTAAGAGTTCGAGTAATCGACGGCATATAATCGTTTGCTGATCGTAAAAACTCTGTTTTACTTTGTTTCCTTGATGGATCATGGCAGGGTAGCAAGTATGCACGGTTCATCTCGCCTCTGTTTCCACCTGCTTGTTCAATTCGCCTTTTTCCCAATTCTCCAACATTCCCAACTGGCCCTCGTTCCAAATGCCCAACCGTAGCAAGTGTACAGTATGCCCAGTTAGCAGTACAGCAAGTAGACGCCGGGCTACGGCCCAGTGTGTCAACCGTCCCGCTTAACTCGCCTTTGCATTAACTCTCCAACATTCCCAACTGGCCCTTGTGCCATCTGAGCAGCGTAGCAACCGCGCACTTCCCCGCCGATCGCATATCACCACTCTCCACTCGCCGTTCTTTTCGAGTGAAATCGCCCATACTCGCCCACCATCGCAGTGGGTAAACTTTAACGTTTACCGACTACCTGGTGCTCCAGTTCTCTACCATGCCGATATATTGTTGTTCGCTATCGCATCGGCGGATTTTTTCTATTCAAACATAAACTAAGCTTCACTTTATTTAATTATTTAAGGATGCTGCATACATATTCATGGAAATTATTTTGTTGCATAAAAATTGCATTACCAACCGATGTGCAAAAAATGTGTACAAATTCAGCCATTTTTGAATGAACTTGAAATAAGGCAGAGGTTTTCAATTCGACCAGTTAATTTTATCATTTTTTATGTATATTCATGCATGACTTTTTATTAGGTGCACCAATCGGGATGAATCGTTTTTTGTTTTGCAAAAGAAACTCTCGAGGTGCTTTCACATTAATTTCCTCATGATCTAACGATGATTTTAAGGTAGTTCGGTAGAGTTTTGCCGAGTCCAAATGTAGTCCATTTTTCAAATTTGTAATTGGACGATGAAATCACAAAATCGATTTTAAAAATCATTTTCATTGAAAATAAAATTTATCAAATCGCGTATACTCTTATAAATCACCTAAATGACAATTAAAATTTAATGAGATCTTGGCCTGACTCATGTAGTAACAGATTTGTGGATCGGTGAGAATGTAAACATAACCTCGAAAATTTTGACGCACGATGAATTGATTACGAGATCCTTCGGGCAGTTTTATTAAAGAAAAATAACTGAACCAACGTAAACGTTCACTCGAAGCTCTAGAAACATGCAATAAGTAGAAAAAACTTGGAAATGAAGTAACTGGTGGCTAAGAAAAGCACTCGTCTAATTGACATTTCGTACCAGCAGGCATAGATGAACCGCCATCTTAATTGTCTACTAACTTCCAAGAGAGAGAGAGAGAGAGAGAGAGAGAGAGAGAGAGAGAGAGAGAGAGAAGTCCGAGTCAAGCCCACAGAATTCTGCTATGTGTAATTTTATTTGCGATCTCTCAATAATTATACCGTAAATTCAATTCAATTTCTTCTAGAAAATGCTTCACATATCGTAGATTAGAGCAATACATTTTTTTTCGTGCGTCGCACGACAAATTTTTCACTATTCTCGGACTGAAAGTTCTAACCTATGCTATCGTCTGCGTTCTTCTATGGTCGCAATGTATTTTTAAAAGCTAATGTTTCAAAAACTACACGGTAAAAAGAGTTTAAATTTCACCAACACGTAAAAAAAATTATCTTCCCCAGCTCTACCGAACTACCTTAATATTTTCGTAAAAGATTTGTAGCTGGTAAAATGTTGATATTTTTTTGTTATATATATTCAATGTAAAACTACAAACAGATCATTGTGGATATCGAAAAGTATATTCAAGAAAGCCTTGAAGAGTAAAAGATGAATATTTGAATGGAAAGCCAAAGCTATGGCGGAAGCTTGTCATAAAAAAAAAATAATAATTAAAGTCAAATTAATATATATATATTAATAATAATAAAATAAAAAAAATAAAATGTCATAAAAAAATGGTCGAACCCGTCGGTACGGCAGAGAGCGTGAGGAACGGTCCAGTGATGATAAGAGAAAATCAAAGTGAGGCGAGTGGGCTCGATCTCGGGATCCTTGGAGTCTAAGTCGGGAGCGCTAACCACTGCGTTACGGCCGCGAATCGTCTATTTAGATGGAATACCGGACCGTCATAAAAGTCTGCGCCGAAACAATTAAAAAGGGAAACAATGAAAACTGATACTTCTATCTACAATTTTTCTTGAAATGGATTTCTAGAAAATTTCTTGTAATGAATTTCTAGAAAAATACTTTTAAGTTGAAATAAATTTCTATTTGAAAAATATTTCAGTTTCATTCGTAAAGACAATCAAAATCGTTTTATGTAACAGCAGCTTGCGTACTCGAAAAATAATAAGCATGAAGAATTTCGATACTCCGCGACGCGAACGTTGATTTCTAATAATTATTCTAAAAATTTTAAAACTTTGTTTGAACAAAACATTATTCGAAAAACAGTAAGGCCATATTCTTTCGTTACATGAAACGATTTTGATAGCCTTTCTGAATGGATATGAAATATTGTTCGAGTAGAAATTTATTTCAACTTGACAGTATTTTTCTAGAAATTCAATTCAAGAAATTTTCTTAAAATTCATTTTAAGAAAAATTGTAGATAGAAGTATCAGTTTTTATCCTTTTTAATTTTTTTTTCGGCGCAGACTAATTGTTATTTTTTTCATATGACAAGCTTCCGCCGTAGCTTCCGGCTTTTCATATATTCGTCTTTTACTCTTCAAGGCTTTCTTGAAGTCTGTATTTTAAAGTTCATTATTTTTCGATGTTCAATTATATTTGCTCAAAAAACATTATTTAATGCTTTAAAAATAAACTTTTTGATATCCGTAGTGATGTGGCTTGGTATAAAAAATAGTTTTATCTCATTAAAAGAAAAACAAAACGGATCGATTTTATATAATCACCTCCTTTTTTGAAGTTAGTTAATTATATGTAATACTCATTAAAATATACTTTTCGATATCCGCAATGATCTGTTTATAGTTTTACATTGAATAATATAACAAAAAAATATCAACTTTTCACCAGCTACAAATCTTTTACGAAAATATTAAAATCATCGTCAGATCATGATGAAATTAATGTGGAAGCACTTCGAGATCCCAATTCGTGTACATAATAAAAAGTCACGCATGAACATACATAAAAAATGATAAAAATAACTGGTCGAATTGAGAACCTCTGCCTTATTTCAAGTTGATTCAAAAATGGCTGAATTTGTACACATTTTTTGCACATCGGTTGGTAATGCAATTTTCATGCAACAAAATTATTTCCATGAATATGTGTGCAGCATCCTTAAATAATTCAATAAAGTGAAGCTTAGTTTATGTTTAAATAGAAAAAATCCGCCGATGCGATAGCGAACAACAATATATCGGCATGGTAGAGAACTGGAGCACCAGGTAGTCGGTAAACGTTAAAGTATACCCACTGCGATGGTGATTGAGTATGGGCGATTTCACTCGAAAATAACGGCGGATGGAGAGTGGGGATATGCGAGTGGCGGGGAAGTGCGCGGTTACTACGCTGCTCAGATGGCACGAGGGCCAGTTGGGAATGTTGGAGAGTTACTACACAGGCGAGTTAAGCGGGACGGTTGAGACACTGGGCCATAGCCCGGCGTCTACTTTTGCTACACTGCTGACTTGGCACACTGTACACTTCCTACGGTTGGGCATTTGGGGTGAGGGCCAGTTGGGAATGTTGGAGAATTGGGAAAGAGACGAGTCGAAGGGGCAAGTTAAAACAGAGGCGAGATGAACCGTGCACACTTGCTACTCTGCAATTTGAACATTTATGTCATTTTTACAATTTTCAGACCGTCGTTCTTTTGCATACGTGGATCGCAGGCTTGGAAAATGAAAATTTCAAAGATGCCTCGCAATGGATACCAGAAAGATGGTTAAAACCCATGACACCTCATTCGCCACTGCTCGTTGCACCGTTCGGTTTCGGAAGACGAATATGTCCTGGAAAGCGATTCGTTGAGCAAGCGTTACAGCTCATAGTCGCAAAGGTAAAAATCCTTGTTCCGAAAAATAATCTCAGACTCTGTGATTTCTGTAATTTACATGAATCCTCCAATTGATTTTGTCCTTTTTTCATTATTTTCTTTTTCTCTAATTTTGTTTCTTCAGGTTGTACGAGAATTTGAGATTGTTTCCGAAGAAGAAATAAATCTGCAGTTCGAGTACATAATCGCGCCGAAGGGGCCGGTATCGTTAACGTTTCGAGATCGCAACGAAATGGCGTAAAAAAAAAAAAGGCATATCAAGAAAAAGAAAAATACATTCCATCGAGTTACCTCTAGGAAATTTTTGTTTTGTTTTTAACTCCTAATGTGAATATCAAAGGTATATCTTATACGTGCAATTTACAATAGCGATATTCTTCGAGTTCTCTTATGCCCTCTATGTCGTTCTTTTTTTTTGTTTTTTTTTGTAATTGTTATTTTTCTTTATTTCCCCCGGGCCAAAATCGCATTTATTTTGTCCGATTGTGTGAAGGCCTCCGATTTCCACGGTCGAAGAAAAAATAATAACTGGAACTTATCGACTGTTCCTAGCAAATTATCCGATTAATTTTTCCTCGACCGTGCACTCAAGCCTTAACGAAACAAACAGAAAAAACAAAACACGAAAAACAAAACCATATTTTAAGTATTGTATTATTTATGTTTTTATTCGTTGAAAGGCACTTTCGAGTCCATTGAAGGTATTTATTGTTACTTTCCACTGTTATAGTATTTATATTTAATTTTCCTTCGGTATATCGTGTAACGTCTGTCTCTAAATTATGACTAAAAACAGAAGAAAATAAGCACAAAATAAGGAACCACGATAAAGAGCGTTAATGTGTCGGATGCATCGTCGCAGCATCCTCGTCTTGTAAATATTTCGTACAATAATTTAGCGGCAGATGATAAACGGTATAATAGGTACGATTTAGTCAATTTATCAATGACTACGAACTCTTTAGTTTTAGTTCTAATTATTATTATTATTAATATTAATATTATTGTTATTATGTTAAAATTAAAATCACTTCCTGTCGATACTTAAAATGGGGGGATTTTCTTAGTGGGATTCATAATTCATTGACCTAAGGTAAATATGTTCGTGTTACGTTTTTTGCTCAAAAGTTTAAAGACTGAGATAAATTTTTCCTTTTTTTTTTGTAAATGAATCGTCCCGTAAGTTTAATATATATCCGTGTCCACTGAGCGATTTATTATATTATCACATTGTTTTTCTGCTTGGTGGCAGTGATATATACAGCCAAACGATAAATTAACGTCGTGCATCGGATCATACAAACCGTCCAATGCGTTATACGTATGAAACAAATATATATGGTATATTTCTATTATAAAAACCATGTAAATATACGTAATTACTGAAACGAATAGGAACAAAGAATCAAGAGAATTGTACATACGTTTATTTGTGTAAAATAAAGGGTATATTGAAACGTTTCGCTAATTCGTTTTCTAGCTTTTATCTCCATTACCTTTCCCATTTTTTTCTACGGAGGAACAAGAAACGAAAACATTTTTTCAATATTTTTGTTGACTTCGAGGAATCAAGAACAAGGCGGATGTCTTTTTTAATTAAATTTTATTTTTTATTTCATATTGTATATCGTACTTTTCGACAGTCACAATCGGAATTTCATTTTTTAAAATTTTTATTA
The DNA here is from genome assembly GCA_963989365.1 of Rhimphoctona megacephalus. Lineage (NCBI taxonomy): Eukaryota > Metazoa > Arthropoda > Insecta > Hymenoptera > Ichneumonidae > Rhimphoctona > Rhimphoctona megacephalus. Next base: position 24,804,125 of record OZ022420.1, read on the forward strand.
GTCGATAAAATATACAGGCCGTGTATTCGCTCCCTCTTGCGGTCACTCTCGTTTTTTCTTTCATCCGAGAACCTGCTCGAAGCGAGCACTCGTAGCGGCGAATTTTGGAAACTCTAATCGAACTTCAAAATTTTGATTGTTCAACGTTTTTTAATACATTTGTTGCATGATTTTATGAATAAAGAAACATGGAAAATTACTGAATAATCTTTTTTTTTCTCTCGATTTTCGAATGAAAATTGTACAGTTTTCTCAAAATCAAAATCCGTAGCTCTAAAAAAATGATTTCGAAAAGTTTGTCCAACAGAATTTCACACAATTTTTTTTAACAACTTCGTGAAAATTACAATTTACGATTTATTTCATAAAAAAAGCAGTTTCCAAAATTCAACACCAGGAAAACTCGACACCCGGTGAAAAAAAAAAAACATACGAGCGATGTGTCATTAATAATCGTATAACAATAACTTTAATGCTTCAAACTTCGAAATCTTTGCGACGAAATAAAAAAATACTCCTGAGCACAAGTGAATTCGTATTTTGAAGAAAAAAAAAAAAAAAGGTATTGAGCGGCGTTGAAAACAAAAGAAAAACAAGAATGTGTAATTATAGTGCACCAGCAGCGATATGGCAAAAAAAATTCAGCGAATTCGCATGGCACAAGATTAGACACGGAACGATTTACTTTTTTTTGTATCATTGCAAGCAGCATTACACTTCGTATAAAGATAAATCTTGTTTTTTTATAACGTCTCGAAGAACGAAGGGCAACAATTAATCGGCACCATGGCTATCTTTAGCACGGGGTATAAAAAAAAAGATAAATTTCGTCACTCCGATATCGCGGTCGATCGTCATCTCGTTTTATCTTAAAGTAATTATTTCTTTTCTTGCTTTTTGTCTGTTTTTTTTTTCGCGAAGTACATTATTTTTCGATGAGAAATAAATTACATCTCCGTTTTTTCGTATACGATTCTCGCTCTGTTAGGATCTACGTATATTTATATATTTTTATCGGTTGTTTTTACGAAAATTTGTATTCATCGTACGAAAGTTTTAGAGCAGCTCCACACAGTTTTCCGTCATAAAATAATAACATATATTTAAGGAAGTTCACGCGAATCTAATAATAATCAAAAATTTCAACTTTGAGGGTTGAAATTTGGAAATATTATAGAAAAATATACCGTACATCTATCACCGGAATTATTTTTCGATCCACCGTCTAGTTGTCAAGAAAACAATTTATGAAAATCACATAAGAGCCTAAGAATTCAAAAAATGCGATTTGCATAAATTGTTTTCTTCACAACTAGACGGTGGATTCAAAAATAATTTCGGTGATAGACATACGGTATGTTTTTCTATAATATTTCCAAATTTCAATCCTCAAAGTTGAAATTTTCGAATTATCATTAGATTCGCGTAAACTTCCTTAAGGCATACTTCACACAAAAGTTTCATTCGGAAATCCTAAATTCGTTCTATTTTATTATTTTATTATCGGTACTGGTATTTTATTATTTTTTTAATAAATCGGTATTTGAAGAAAATCAATTACAGCAGTTTTACGCTCTTTTTTAAATATGCTTTCACAGAAAAGTCGTCCGTATATTTAAAACAATGTTTTGTCAATAAAAAGAAATATTGTTAAAAAATACTATTTCCATATTCGTTTCAATAATTAATCGAATTGCAGAAATTTCGGGCTGAAAGAGGAAGCCAATTCCTTTTTCGTAAAAATTACATTTGTTGACATTTACCGTATTCATATTAAAAGTTGGATTAAAAAAGATTAAAACAATAAAATGATAGCAAAATCGAACGATTGGCCACATTAAAAAATACAAACAAATGCGTCTTTTCATTTCTCATTTAAAAAATTCGTATTAATCGCGAACAGCCATAATTTTGGAATGAAACTCTCAAGTGAAGGTAGCTGCAGGATTGATAAAAAACGGGTTAAATTATAAAATATTAAAAATTGAAGATTTTGGTGAAAAAATTCGATTTCAAACTGTACTGACGACGTTTTATATAAAAAAAATGGGAAGAACGTAATTGTTTGAAATAACCATTAAAACGTACAATACTCAATTGTATAATTCGATCGATTAAATAATCGGAGTGTGGAAAAAATTGATTCTTTTTCAAACTGAGAACCAATTGGAAAATAAAATCTACAGCTATTTTAATTCGTTGCTAAAAAGGTAAAGTTATTGAAGTGTTTATTCGCTCCTACATACAGCATGCGATATTCTAATAAAACGCTACGAAGAATCGATCGAAGAAGACAAAAATCTCCACTCTAAAAGTTTGTGCTACGTAACATAAATTGTTTTTGTTTTAATTATTATCTTTTTTGTTTGTTTTCAAAACTATCGTACGGGTAATATGCTTGACGTATTATAAAATTTTCATTTGGTTAATTGTGTAGGGTACGTGAATGGCTTTTTAAAAATATCATTTCGAGGAGAGTTTAGTGGAATTTGTTTTTTTTCGTTTACCAGACAGGTACTCTACGAATAATTCAGTCATTGATGAAGATTCGTTTAATTCGGGCAATATCAGAGCAAGAAAAGAGCTTTTATCTCCTTTTATTAAATATATTTTGTATTCGAGGTCAACGAACCAGGAAATTTAATCGTATATTTATATTTATCTCAATATTTAAGATCGTTCGATGTTTTTTCCGTTTGCCGCACATTGAAAAATCCAACTTTCAGCTTAAAGTGCCTTTTTTCAAGATTCTCTTAAAGGCTTCTTATTTCAAATTCATAATAGACACTTTCCCAGTGCAAAAAAAAAAAATATCGAACAGCCCAGTAAATACGTCCTATATTAGGTCATCGTATATTTAAAATAATAACATCGTAGAAATGGCATTATTTTACCAAGCTCTTGATGCTCTTGGGAAGATTTGGAATAGAACCCTTGTTAACACTCGCTGCAGTTGGTCTCATGAAACTGTGATTTCTTGGAGCTGCCCTCGGCTGCACCAATCTGCTCTTTGTGTTTGTCATCATTTTCCCTATCGGTTGTCGATTGTTCAATGACGTTTGGGGACCAATACTGTTACCGCTGCTACTACTACGAGATGCTACCACCGGACGTGCTCGAATATTTATCAATCTTGGGGGCTCGCCGCTCGGTCCCTGTTTTTTAAACACACATTTTTATTATTCCATTAAAATTGAGACACAAAATCGATTGTTTTTTATATCTTACAAGGAAAAGTATTTTAGTGCTCCCCTCCGATTTCGATAAATTTTTTATATGTTGTAGCCCATCGAAAAATAAGAGCGACGTATTTTTTTATATCAGCCCAAAAGTAGTTTTAAGGGGTGATATTAACCCGCAAAGTTGGGCATGTTTGTAGCTGGCACATTGTTTCATATAGAAGTACTCAACCGATCGAAACAAAACCAATTGCAAAATGTTCCTCACGTCAAATAACCAATTTAACATGTCCAACTTCTTGTGCACCCTTATTGCAGGGGGTGAACCACCCCCTGATATTCATAACTTTTTTGTATAAAAAAAATTATCATCCGATTTCAATAAAACAAACACTATCCTGAAGAGCAAATAATAATAAAGTTGACGTGTCTTTAGATTTTCCCCAGAAAAAGAATTAAGGGGGGAAATCCCTGAAATCCTAAATTCAATTTTAAGCGCCGAAATATTAAAAAAAAAATTTTTATAGTTTTATTACCATTGTATGTTAACTTATATGCTAAAAAATATTTATTTCGCATATACATCAGCTGTTATCATAATTATATTGAGAATTGAATATTCTCACGTTCTTTACTTTTATACTGAAGAGTTGGTGTTTGCTCTTGTATCAAATGTTTTACAATGTTATTACCGCATAATACGGAGCACAATAAATGCGTAAACAAAACTTTGATCATTACATATTTCTAATATGTAATATAATTAAAATAATGGGGATATTACGATATCCGTGGCCCTAAGTTTTGACCATGCAGCTTTTATATTTCGCCCAAAATAAGACTTTTTACAAGAGTGATAAAAATCGAAATTCAGTCTTTAAGGGGGTGAAACGGGGGTTTGAATTTTTTTATGAGACGAAGTATTTTTTGTCAGATTTGCTTGCAATTTGACGTAAATATTCTACAATACAAATATTTCAAAAAGCGTTAGGCAATTTTTTGAAATTTGACCTTTAAGGGGGGATATTACAGTATCCGTGGCCCCTAGTTTTGACCACGCATTCTTCATATTTGACCCAAAATAAGACTTTTTTCAAGAGTGATAAAAATTGAAATTCGACCGTTAAGGTCGAATTTCCTACTATTTTATTATACACCCTACTATTTCCACATGCCCAACTATTCAAACAACAACCCAAAGATGACCCGAACCCACCCTACTATTTCCACATGTCCAACTATTCAAACAACAACTCAAAGGTGACCCAAACCCACCCTACTGTTTCCACGTGGTCATTATATTGTTTTTATAGTACGATATACTATAAATTATAAATAATATAAATAAATAAATAAATAAAATAAATACAACAATTGGGGTGATGTCCTCAGAACAACCGTTTCACAACTTTATGCTTAAACTTTGAAACTCCCGTTTCACCCCCTTAAAGGTCGAATTTCGATTTTCATCATGCTTGAAAAAAGTCGTATTTTGGATCAAATATGATGGCTGCATGGTCAGATTTAGGGACCACAAATATTATAATAATGCTTCAACTTTCAACACCCTATCTCATCCCCTTAAAGGTCGAATTTTGATTTTCATCATACTTGAAAAAAGTCTTATTTTTGGTCAAATATGGAGGCTGCGTGGTCAGAATTAGGGACCGCAAATATTATAATAATGCTTCAACTTTCAAACCCCCGTTTCACCCCCTTAAAGGCCGAATTTCGATTTTTATCACTCTTGAAATAAGTCTTATTTTGGGCCAAATATAAAGGCTGCATGGTCAAAACTTGGGGCCACAGATATCGTAATACTGCCAAAATAATAATTAAAATTATTAATACAATTAAATATAATTAAAACGCACATCCTGCGCAGGTGAACCAACGACAGTTTTCAACAGTCTTCATGATAAATTTCTATTTTAGACCATTCATGAAAACAACAAACTTAAATATCTAGAACCGCGGCAGCGGTTCAACGCCCAGAATGTAACTAAAGCCGGCTCAAGCCCTGCCGCATTCTTATTTATATATAGTTATATTTGAACCTGAAAAAATCCGAAAAAAAAAAACAAAAATATCTAACGCTATGTTTTCTTGGTGATATCAGATTAAGCCGCCCACTTGAAATAACAAAGCTAAATCTGACTTTATATTATTTCAGAAGTTTAGTTGCTGTTTGACTGTATATCTATCATTTTTCGTATCAGCTGTCGCGAGTAACGTATCGTTATTAGCATGTCTATCAATTCAATGAACGTAATAAGACTCTTGCTGCTCACATTCGAGGTAATGCATATTCCAGACAGTCCTATTAACAGTAATGAAGTAGAATTAAAAGAAAGTTTCGAAAGAATTTTGAAAGACTGTTACAGAATTCAATAATTTAGAAATCGTCGAAGATACGACATTAGATTTTCAACAACCGTTTAGAGATGTCATAGTAGAAGCTGTGGAAGATAATGGTGTTGAATAGGGTCTTGGAGAAGCTCCATTAAGCCCTGAAACTTGAAGATATGCGTTTCAGTGCTTCGCCAACATGGATAAAAAAAAAAATTTTAAGTGCATCGAATAACAAGTAAAAAAAGTTAATAATTTCGTAACAAGGAAGAGCCTCGAATCAAAGAACATATTATAAAATGATGCTCATAAATTTGTCTCTGAAGTTCAATTGAAAATTAAGGAATATGGCTTGAAAAATATATTTATAATTCCGATCAAAGTGGTTTCCAATTAGAAATACATTCGAGGCGAACTTTAACAGAAAAAGGCACAAGATAAGTTGAATGCCTTGTACAATCCGTTTTAGCGACAACTCATAGTTACGCCATTCAGCCAACAATATCAGCAGAAAGAAAATTGTTGTCACCTCTTTTGATAATTTTAAAAGAGCCATCTGTATGTTTCGAAATATAGCAAAGCTGCATCAGGTACGTTGGTATATGATATTTCGATTATAAAAAATGGATGTGTTATTTATTTAATACGTATTCATTTATAGAACACTTCAAAGTATGGCTTGAAGAAGCGTTTTTTCCAAACATCAGTGAGAAAAGTGTCCTCTTAATAGACTCATGGAATGGACATTGCCCCAGAGCTGTCATCGAAATTACTCCGCGTAATAAAGAAATTGTTACAATGATTATACCAAAAGGGACGATAGGGAATATCCAGCCACTCGATGTCTTCGGATTTAGAATTTGGAGAAATTATGTCAGACATTTTTCGGACAGTCGTGTTACTTGATTATGATATAAATTTGCATTTGAGAAATAATATAATAAAATTGCATTCTCTGGTACATAATTAATTATCATCCCGAAGGTATGAAAATTTATTTCGATATGCCTGGTTCAAAAGTGGTTACATTGAAGAACGACCTGAGCATTTTGAAAACTTCATTGATTTTGCTTTTGATATGTCATCCCAAACGCAATGTGAAATTGAAGGCTGCACAAATGTAACTGTAGTAAGATGTTCATGGTGTAAAAAGTCACTTTGTTTTAAACATTTCTTCAAAGAATATCATTACTGTTCAAAATGTAATCAATAAATTTTAGAATGATAATTTAAATGAAAATATGAATTGAAATTTATTATTACTACACGAAGATTCTATCGCCTATGTTGTAATCAAAAAAAATTTTGAATTATGTAATGTTGTGTAAAATTGAAGATATGTAAAATTTCGTAGCATAGATTACGTATTTATATCGGTAGAGCCATCCCAAAATTGAAAATCGCGAACCTCAACATAAAGGATGTAGGAGTATTCAATTCTTCAGATAATTATAACAGCTGATGCGTATGCGAAAAAAATATTTTATTTTATTTATTTTTTATTGTATTTGCCATTGCTCAGGGTTCTCCCCTTTTTAGCTTCTCCCCCCCCCCCTTTTCCAAAGACCCCCTTGCGCAGCTGCAACCGACTTATGCCCAACTGTATCGCATTTGCCGAGGGCGAAGGGAAACTGCAGAAAACCTTGCCGATACAACCGGTACCTACCTAATTTCCCCGGGTAGCAATGCGAGCATGCTCAAGCACAGCTACCAGAGGCGCTTAAGAAAGGTTTCTCCTCAGCTGTACTGCAATGAGCTAGCCAGTACACGGCTAGGGGGGGGGGGGGGGGGCCGCCATCCGCACGAGGCACCCGGAGCCGTACACCGACCGCTCAGGCATCACAGCGAGGTCTGGACATGATTTTTATAAAGGTGGAGTCCAAACCACCCGGGATTACAGTGGAAACACGTGGAAAAAAATCTCAATTTTTCATTGGTGTTTTGGTCGGGATTCGAACCCGGGACCCACGGCGTGCGAGCCCGAGCCCTTATCCACTAGACCAACGGCTCTCCCTACTATGCGAAAAAAATATTTTTTAGCATATAAGTCGACATGCAATGGTGATAAAACCATTCATTTTTTTTTAATATTTCGGCGCTCAAAATTAAATTTAAGATTTAAGGGGTGATTTCCCCCTTCATTTTTTTTTCCGGGGAAAATCTAAAGACACATCAACTTTATTATTTTTTGCTCATCAAGATAGTGTTTATTTTATTGAAATCGGATGATAATTTTTTTTTTATACAAAAAAATTATTAATATCAGGAAGTGGCTCACTTCCCTGCAATAAGGGTGTATAAGAAGTTGGACATGGTAAATAGGTTATTTGACGTGAGAAACATTTTGCCATTGATTTTATTTCGATCGGTTGAGTCCTTCTATATGAAACAATGTACCAACTACAAAACATGCCCAACTTTGAGGGTTGATTTCACCCCTTAAAACCACTTTTGGGCCGATATAAAAAAATAGGTGTTTCTTATTTTTCGATGGGCTACAACATATAACAAATTTATCGAAATCGGAAGGGAGCACTAAAGTAACTTTCCTTGTTAGTAAAATAACTTGAAGTGAAATTGTTCTGTGATTTGAATGAGTCATCTCGAAAACCCGCGGATGACGTTTTTTTTTTTTAATTTTAAACCCTAAACCTCTACAACAAGATCGAAAACGACCCCAATTTGTCTAGTGAAAAACTTCTCATTGGCATTTTTTCGAAACTTTTTTCGTTTTATGGAGTTCTCATCATTAAATTTTCGTCAAACGCGACTTTGTTATATACCGTTCTCTTCGTTATGAAAAAACGAAGAAAATTATGTATAATCAAACCTCGTCATCGCAATCAAGTAACGTTTTATCCTAAAGAGAAGATTGGGATCGTTTTTGAACTCATTGTACGGTTTACATTCCGAAAAATGGATCTTAGGGGTCTAGGATTAGTTGCCATTCTACAAAACTGATTCCGAATATTTCTTTTTATAATATTATTACAAATGTGCATATATTAATACGATTGCGGTTAATATTTCAAAAATTTCAGCAATACGAATCAAATTCATTTAGTTTTTATTTTCGATTTTCGATCGAAAGTTTAATTTGGCCGTCAATTGAAATTTCAGAATTATAGCTACAATAAAATTTGTCAATTTTTTTTGTCTCTTTGCAAAACAAATTCGAAAAAATGTTGATAATTGTATTCAAGCCAAGGAAGTTAGAAAAAAAAGTAATTTTCATTACACTCGATCGAAAAAGTAAACGCAGAGAACGACGATTTGATGAAGAAGGATGAAAAAAAGAAATAAAAACTTACCGTTCCAACTTTTTTGATGTTTCTCGTGACGGGTCCAACGCTACTTCCGCTGCTGCTGCTTCTGCTGGCGGGTATTCGACTGGAATTTATTCTCGGAGTGGATCTTCTATTTTCGGAGTCTTTGGTAGTGGTAGACCCGGCGAGGGAAGTATTAGTTGGATTTTTTCTGAGATCGCTGGTCATAGCGCAAATGGCATTGGTATAACTGCCGAGTTGAGCGTGGCTGGGTGTTAATTTACGAACGGTATTAACGGAAGTGGAGCTATTGAGAGAGCTTCTGGAGCTTCGTAAGCTGCTGCGAGATCCGGATCGTTCGACTTCGTTTCTGGCAGGATTACCGGCAAGGGGTTGAAGGATTCTTTTATTAGTTTCCATTTTTCTCGGCGTAACTTCGCGTTTCAAGCTTCCAGTGCGTTTCGGCAAAAAGCTCGATTTTTCACCGATCAATTTCATGGAGCCGGCTCTCGGTCCAAAAGCTTTGAGTCTGGCGATCTCATCTTTACCGATCGTTTTGCGTCGTTCGTTGGGCTCGACTTTTTTCGCGACGTAAGTCAATTCCGAGGCTGGTGAACAACGGAGCGAATCGTGAGTATCGGTTTCATAATTTCCGGAAGAAGTTTCTTGGGACAGAGTCTCCGAAACGAGACTCTGAGTTTCCTCGAAGCCCTCGTCGTTCATTTCTTGCTCCTTGGCTTTAACGCCTAATGGTGGTGAACTGCTGATGCTCATGCGATCCGGTATAAACCGATTTTTCAGCAGAGATTGTTGTTTGTTCGCGTTGATCGATGATGAAGTTCGGTCCTCGATCGCTCGATGGGATTGTTCTTTCTTCTCGGTTATTTCGACGATCGAAGTGTTTCGAGGATAATTTTTCCCCGGCTCGTTTTCACTTCGGTCCATTTCGATGACACGAGTTTCCAATTGATCCGGCGAGGTCACTCGCAAAATAGGCAAATGATCGGTGTCGTCCGTGGGACTTGGGCTTTTTTGATGAACCTGGTTCGGAGGATTGTTCGCCAATCTCATGGCTTCTCGGACTTGACTCGGATCGATCATACTTCGATGTCTTTCCCGACAGGGAACTGCTCGTTCTGGCCAAATCGGCGTTGTTTCACGAGGTCTCGATTCTTGCATAACCGGACTCAAAACCGTGTTCGTAACGGCGATCACCGGCGCCGGTTGCGTCACCGGTAATCTCGAACTTCTCTCCCTCATCGGACGTGTCATTTGCTGGATCTCTTCTCCCGTTTTCGTAATATCCGGCATCGTCGCATCGATATCCGTCGTCGCGTGACGTCGCTTCAATTTGTCCTGCCATATTCTCAACATCGCGTCCTCGTCCTCCTGATTATCATCCGTCAACGCCAGTGTACTCGGTCTCTGCAACTTTTCGTCCGCGTAACTCTCGCCACCACCTCCCACCAAACAACCCGACATCTCAGGCTTCGAACCCTCTTTGCAATCCAACGGAAGATCCTGGTTTTTCTTGTAACGACGCGTTTTTCTCGCTGCTGCGTAACGATCGAAATTTCCTGCAAACGAAAACTCACCGATCGAATACTCTCTTCAAATCTTTTCTTTTCCTCAAATCTTTCGATCATTTATTAAGGAGGTTATAGCGTTTCTCATGTAAAAATTATTTTCCAACTTTACACAATAAAATTTTGTAAATAGAAAGCTTAATATGGTATTAAACTTCTGGCGGAATATGCCGATGAATCATCGTCTCAAAATTGAGATATTTATTGCTGAATTTCGCAATTTTTTGAAAGCTTCCATAAGAGCTCATGTTAAACTTGTCATTTTCAACAATGAATATCTCGATTACTAGACGGTGAAACCTCTCCAAATTTTACACACATAATTAAATGCTGTTCAAGAAGATTCACGCCAAATTTCAATACATTAACTTGGAATAATCAAATATAATGTATTTTTCGTATGATGTCATATAAATATCGATACAACTTCCTTAAGAAATTTTTATTTTTTACTGCATTTCTTTTTGCGCAGTATAAAGCTTGTTGTTGATTTTATTATATAGCGTAAAATTTTTCTGCAACACCTTATTTATGACGCTTTAAGGTATATACTGTATTGAATGTTAGTCAAATAAGTGCTAAATTTTCCCAATTGTTTTATGCCAGGCTTAATGCACTAATTGAAAGTAGTATTAGTGGATTTATATCACATTATGTCTTATTAACGTAGAAAAATATTAAAAACGATAGATTTGCGAAACCATCAACTGATAAATGCGAATTTCCACGATAGCACATTTTCATCGGAATTCGTCAAAGAATAATCCGTAATTTTTAACCCATTGCAATGCACCACGTCTTATTTTGTTCCTCAAGAGATCCTTTACGAATTCACCACGTAGATTTCCATCGTTCCACTGTTGCAGCCAATTGTTTATTTAGAGAAAAAAATATTTCATAAACAAATTGCTATAATTTCCAAACAAATATACTTCGAAAAAATCTACATGGTGAATTCGTAGAGAATCTATTGAGGAACAAAATAAGACGTGGTGCATTAAATTCGGTTAAAAAATACAGATTATTCTTTGAAAAGTTCCAATGAAAATGTGTCATAATGAAAATTTGCCACTATCAGTTAAGAGTTTTGCAAATGTATCGTTATTAATATTTTTCTAGGTTAATTAGACATGTCATCTTATAAATTTACGTTCCCTACGTATAATTAATGCATTAAACTTGGTATAAAAACATTGTGAAGTTTTAGCGCTCATTTGACTAGCATAGAAAATTTTGGTTTTTTTACTGCACTTTCCGAAATATTGTGTGCCATCTCGATTTGGCCTTTGAATAGTTTGTTTCTGCTGATTTTTTTTTTTCTTCAAATTTTGGATTTAAAAATGAAAATGACAAATTTTTGGTATCTTTAAAAGGAATTCCTAATACGAAATAGCAAATTATTTTGTACCAGGCAGCCTTAAATTGGAAGCTAATATAGTCGAAATATTTTTCATAAAAAAGACGCTTTTCCTTGTTTTTTTTGGAACTTATCAAACATTTCATGATTCTCATTAAAAAATATTCAAAAAATAAGCCTTTTCTTCATCTTTCTTCGACGAGGTCACATATTTTGCTTGTTTTTGCTCTCACTTTTTTTCGTTTCATTTTTAGTTTTTAGTTTTTTTTTTTTTTTCAAGAACTTCAACAATTTGTTGCTATTTCTTATTTTATTAGACGTCCGATAATTATTGCATAATGGAATATTGTGGTTTTTCATTTTTCTAGAATATAAAATTGCCCAAATCTTCAGTTGCCATGAATTATTTTAGAATTCGTTCAGTACTTTGAGATTTTTAATTACGAACGAACCGAATTAATTGTTCGAATAAACGAATAAAAAGAAAAGAATGAAAAAAATTGTTACCGCTGCCAAGATCGGTGATGGAACCACTGGGTTTCGTTGCTCCGACCTTAGCCTCGCGACCTTGAATAGAACTGCTGCATCTCTCTCTCTTGCAAGGTTCTTTCTCGACCGGTTTAACTTCTCTGGGTGGACTAAAAACTCTTCTAGTAGCTGGTGGCGTTTCGATATTGTCCGAGTCAATTTCAATTTTGTCGCTGACACGATCCTCGTCGTTGCTCTTTTTGCCCAATTTGGTGAATCTTCGAACTGCCGAATTTTGCGATGACATCGTTGGTTGTCGCAAATATATCGTTAGTTCGTCTTGTCCTTCTGACGTCGTTGGATCATTCGTTTTGTTCTTTTTACGCTCCTCCTCTCGAATTGCCTAAAATAGATTTTTTTTCCCCGATCGTTATCAACATTTTCGAAACATTTATAAACTTTATTTTCTTTTATAAACAATCGACCTCAACAAATGATTAATAAACAATTTGTACTTTTTCTTTCTCTCAAGTTTTAGTGCATTAATTTTGTTAATCATTTTTTTTACATTTTTTTTCACTCACCTGTAATGTGCTTGGACCGAGAACATTGTCCGTTGCTAATCGCGATCTTATTCGTCGAGAATAACGAGGATCGGTTTCCTCCAGACTACTCGGTACATTTAGACTCGATTTTCGCCATTGCGATTTGTCAGTCTGTGATTGATGAGGCTGCGCTTCTGTCATTTCATTAATTCACAATTATTTCAACAAAATTCAAAATAATAATCCATTTTTGTAAAAAAAAGTAGCATTAAATAATTTTCGTAGTTTCTCGAATCAATAACGAACCAAAAAGTCTTTCGATTCCAAAAAAAAAACTCCCAAAATCTGCTTTGTTCGGATAAATTTGTATTTGACATGAATTATCGAATTTTCGACTATAAAAAAATATATTTAACGAAGAAAAATGGTTAAAAAGCTGGTATTTCAGAAATAAAATCAGAAATAAAAAAAAATAATAATAATAATAATAATAATAATGGGTAAAATATAATTTATTTACAGTAAAAATTTTATCGACAACGATGGATGCGCGGTCGGTGTGTGGCTCCGGCGATCACCAAAGTTAAGCAACCTCGGGCGAGGCCAATACTTGGTTGGGTGACCGCTTAGTCATGCACCGGCTCGCGCATCAATCGCTGAGCGGGAGGCAGTTTTTCTGAGTTTCCGATGCTGCTAATCGATTGAAACTGAGTAAAAATATAGTCGCCTGTATCGACCGGGTTTTCCACAGTTTCCCTCAGCCCTCATCCAAATGCGATACAGTAGTTAGTGCATCAGGAAAGAGTGGCTGTGGGAAACACTCTTGGAGGCTCTCTTAGAAACATGGAAATTAGGAAATTGGAAATTAGTGGAGTGGGGTTAAAGTGATAGGACGGGCTCGTAAAAACTCGCGAGGGTATACGCAGGAACAATAAAAAATAAAAATAAAACAAAATAAAAGAAATGAATTAAAAATGTGGAATGTAATTTTTGTTTAATTTTCGTTAGAAAAATGGAATTTTTATTTTAATGTTTTTTGTTTCACCTTCGATCGCTTCCATCGTTCTCATAACGTCTGTTTTCTCAACCGATGGACGCCAATCGTAGACGTCCGAATATCCTCCGTGCATTGAGTTGTCCTCCGCCAATGTGTTCATTATTGAACTCTTGCCTTCGCTCTCTGATTAATTGTGTATTTAATATTTAACACATATTTGTATGTGGGACATTCCACGCCAAATCGGCCACTTTTCAAATTCGCGTGTTTTATTGTGTTGATTTTTTTTCTCTAATAGAGCTCATTCGAAAGGAACTCGTCTGATTTTTTTTTTTTTTCAAATTTGTATCTTAACACGTTCATCGGAGACGAATTTTTAAAAAAATTTCCAATTTTTTTCATCAAATATTAATAACTCTATCAAAACTCTAACAAAAACTCATTGGCATTTTTTCGAAACTTTTTTCGTTTTATGGAGTTCGCGAAAACGCGATTTTGTCATATACCGTTCTCTTCGTTATGAAAAAACGAAGAAAATGGTGCATAATCAAACCTCGTCATCGCAATCAAGGAACGTTTTATCCTAAAGAGAAGATTGGGATCGTTTTTGAACTCATTGTACGGTTTACATTCCGAAAAATGGATTTTAGGGGTGCAGCAAACCGAATGATTGAGGAGTCTAAATTGTAGTTTTAAAACGTACTTTCGTATGAGAATATGTAGGAATTCATCAAAATGTTACATACAACAATTTTTCAAATTCTAAGCGAGAAATTGTATTTTCCACAGTGTTAGCCCCCTTCGATTTTGCTCTTGAATTTTTATCAAAAATGATCATTTTTTTAATGACTTTCAAGCCTAATTTGATGATGGGGAATTCGTTCGTTGTATTTTTTATAATTAAATTGTGGATTTTTTTTTTTACTATTAATCATATGCACAAATCCCTGAAAAATGATACAAACCGAATGGATAAGGGGGTTAAATTTTTCGTGTGGACAGGTGTTTTCGTTTAAAAATATGTTTACAATTATTTAAAGATTACATAAATCAATTTTTTAATTATAAGCAAGAAATGTTTTTTCCCGCAGTGTTAGTCCCTTTTGATTTTGTTGTTAAATTTTTATAGGAAACTGTTATTCATTCAATGCATTTTAAGACTAGTATGATCGTGGAAAAATATTAGTCTAATCAACAACAAAAATTTTTAATAAAATTAACAATTTGAAAAATAGAACTAGCTATTTTTTCACGTTCGTACTTAGCTGATAATTCGTTAAATGATTCATGCTTCCGTACAAACATTAAAGAAACAAAATAATTAGTACAAGCACTATGAAAAAAGGTTATTCTATCTTAGAATTGGAAAATCTAGGTGATGTAAACTTCGAATAATTTTTCACATATTTTTAAACAAAAGTACATTTCAGAACAAAAATATTAACCCCCTAGACGATCGCTTTGTTCGATTTTTCAGGGAGTTATATACAACGGACGATTTCCCCACGATCGCACTAGGCTTAAAATTCCTCAAAAAAATAGTAGTTTTTTTATAAATAATTAACAGCAAAATCGAAGGGGGCTAATTATGTGGGAAAAAACATTTCATGCTTAGAGTTGAAAAAATTTATTCATGTAATGTTTTGATAATTTTCTGCATATTTTTAAAGGAAAGTAAGTTTCAAAACTAAAATTTTGACCCCTCATCCATTCGGTTTACTGCATTTTTGAGAGAGTTATTGATATTTGTAGAAAAAAATCGGAAAAATTTTCGTAAATTCGTTTCTGATGAACGTGTTCAGATAAAAAATAATAAAAAAAAAAAATCAGACAAGTTCCATTCAATGAGCTCTGTTAGAGAAAAAAAATCAAAACAATAAACAATGCGAATCTCAAAAGTGGCCGATTTGGCGTGGAATGCCCCATATATTTCAATTGAGATATAATGAAATTATTGAAAAAAAATGGTGTAAAATCGAAATACCTGAATCTTCGAAGGACTTGCGATTGGCTTGCAGCTGTCTCGCTTTTCTTTGGAGTTCTTCACCCGCTCGTTCTTCCTTTTCGTTTTCCGTTAGCCAAGCCTCGATTTTTTGCCTCCAAGCTCGACTTTAAAAAATTTGTCGAAAACATTCATTTTCAATAAAATATTGATAAATATATTATTAATATTATTATGCACTTAACAAACAGATTTGTTTATAAGTTCAACAAATTAACTTATTAGAGTGCAATAATGAATAACGATGAAAATTTTGCCTGTTTACAATATAGAGGAATATTAGACTACCGTAGACCCCTACAACGGGGCCGAAAACGACCCCAATTTTTTTTTAGTAAAAAAACTTCTTTTTTGCACGTTTTCGAAGCTTATTACGTTTTATGGAGTTTTCATCAGCAAATATTCACCGAATGCGAGTTTGTCATACATCATTCTCTTCGTTATCGAAAAACGAAGATAATAGTGCACAATTAACCCTCATTATCGCATACGAGGAATATTTTATACTCGAATGAAGATTAGAGTCGTTTTCGCCCCCGTTGTAGAGTTTACGTTCCAAAAATGGATCGTTAGGGTCTAGGGTTAACAGGATCGAACGAACATTTAGAAATTCAAAATCGTCGTTGTTCGTCTATTCAAACGAAATAATATTTGTAAGATAAACTGGATACCTGATGGAAGAAAAGTGAAAAACTTATTTACCCGGTGGGTTTGGTTTCTTCCTCTTGTAAAAATGGTTTATTTTCAGCCAACGGTGATGGGGAACTGGGTCGTTCACGATCTCCCGAAAAATCGGCGTTCAAAAGATCTCCACGACGTGGTTGTCCTCGAGCTCTCCGGGCCCAAGAACGATCTTAAGAATGAACAATTTTTTTGTTTTTTTTAAATTTTATTTATTATTTTTTGTTCAAGAGACTATTCAATTGGAATTCGTGAAAGTGTCATTTATTTTGACGAGAAAAAGCAATACAAAAAGCCATATTTACCCAAACTTCCCCAAGATTTGCGTTCCCGAGTATTTTCCTGACCGGTGGTTCTCAAAAAATCCATGAGATTGCCATCGTCGTCCTCACAGGGAATTCGACTTCGGCGACGTCTCAAAGTGCCATTTGGCGTTACGTCGGGCGAGTAAGTTTCTTCTTTGGTAAATTGTTGATCAGGACCACCGGAACACGAGCCCAAACGTCGTCTTATGCTCGGTGAACCAGTTATCGAGATATCCTCGTCCGATGTGACACCCCCGTTTTGTAATCTTTTGATTTTAGCGTCGCTACGACTGTATTGTTTGTGAGCGAAACTGTTGTGTATGTCCAGAAGCCCGTAATCCATAAGATTGCACTCTGATTCTGAGCCTGGAGTCTCCGCTTGATTGCACACTTTATTTCAAAAATTTCACTCGAAATAAATAAATGCTAATCAACTATATATTCAAACAGACTATTAATTGATGAATTCATTAATTTATGAACAATTAATTCATGTTCAATCGTGCATGGCCCATTTTTCCAAACGAAAATTCGTAAAATTTCATTTACTTTCTTCGTATAATGATTTTTGATTGGTTCAATTGGAAATTCATTGATTTATTAATTTATAATGGATTTTTCGAAGGTTTTCTGTCAGAATTATACTTTTATGGAAGACGTTTGAAATTAGTTATTAATTTCACGAATTTTCGATGAAATATTGTATGAATTTTTGTCCATTCGTTTGATCGATGAACTGCTGATTAAAAAATCAAATGAATTGAGAGTGTACGACTTACACATTCGTTTTCTCGCCAACAATTGTTCTTCCCGTTGTTTGCGTCTAGCAATAACTTGTTCCTCTTGTATTCTTCGTCTCTCGTTTTCGGCAACCGCTTGATTGAATTTTTGGCAAAATTGATGAAAAACTCTGTAGCATTCCTCGAGTTTGAAAGTGTTGGAATCTTCGCAAAAAAATTCGGCGAGTGTTCGTCTAACGCCCTCGAGTTCCTCCATGTCACGTTTCAGCTGAGACATTTCTCGTTCGGCCATCTGTATCAATAAAACATTTATTCGAAATCCATTTATAAGGACACACAAAAGGAGGAAGAGAAAGTTTTTTTTTTTTTTTAACTGACCTGCAAAAATTGGGCCATTTGCTCTTGTATATCGATCTCGGTCGAGGGAAGCTGTATTTGATTTTTTATCTTTTTTATTTTCGTATCCAACGTGTTGAACTCGTTGGTGAGTTGTTCGATCGTTGTTCTTTTATGGATAAAATTTTAATAAATAATATTTATCAAATTGTTCAGCCATTAAAACGCGTTATTATAAATATCTGATTTTTATTCACGATTCAATTTCTTTCATTGACTCACTTCGTTGCCGCCTCCAGAGCGCTCATTCCTCTCGTAAAATTGAGCAGATCTTTCCTCTTCCTTTCGGCTTGCTAAAAAAAATGTTTCAAAAATCAGAAGCCCGTTGCTACGTCCCCAAAACTTATTCCTATTTTTTCAATACACTGTTTTTCTACTACTCACGAGTGCCACGTAATGGATCAAATTCATTCCTGGCTTGTTTGCACGAATCTCCGTGAGCTTTTGCAAAGAAGACAATTTCACTCCAGCCGCATTTCCGGCGTAGCCACCCTAAAAAATTTAATTACCCAAATTAGGCATGTAAGAAAAAAATTTCCAGAATTATCGATTCAAAAACTGCATCAAAAAAGTTGGTGATTTTTCAATGTGAACAAAAAATATTAAAATCATTATGAAAATTGTTACCTTTTTTTAAAAAAGTGTTACTTTTGTGTTATGTATCAATATTGATATCGTTTCGAAGAGAAAAATGCTCTGTTTATTATTTAAAAGGCTGTTTTTTCTTATGCAAAATCGGAGAAAAAATTCATTTTCTTTTCTATCTTTAATATTAAAATTGATATTGAAAAATGTGATTTTAATTAAAAATATGTCCAACTGCGAAGTAAATGAAAGATTCAATTTGCAACTAACCGAATTGAGGAAATTTCCAGCGACTAGAACCATGTAAAGCACTTCTTGAAGGGGCTTGTTCGTCATTAAATCTTCGCCAGCTAGAATCATGGAGTTTATACTCGGTTCGAGATAACTCATGTTCGCTGCAAATTCTTCCTTCAGCAGCATACACTCAATGCGCAATTTGTAGCTGAGTCCACGAATTGACGTGAAAATAAAATTTAATTAACGCGTTTATATAAAAATAATGAGCTATAAAAATAATTAGACTTACTTGGGCACTTGTATGAGTTGGAGAAAAAATTTTTCCGCATTCCCGAGCTTCGATTTGTCGCCGTCGAAGCTTTTAAGCATCTCTAGCTCATCCACTTCCGGCAATATCTTCAACAAACCTCGGAGTTTTTCAGCTCCGATGTCGTCGTGACCACCATCTTTGATCAGTTGAATAATGTCCTCGTTAGAACTGATCGAAAAAAAAAAACCGAAGCATTATTATAATCGTGAATATTATCGCTGTTAAAAAATGTTTAAACTCTAAATATTTATTTTAAATCTGACGTTTCTTCTTAATTCTGTTTAATTCTATTTAATTCTATATAATATCTAATTATGTCTAATTAATTCTGTTTAATAATTTTTTTTTTATTTAATTTAATAATAAATCTGTATGTAATTTAATAATAAAAAAAATAAAAATAATAAAGATTTAATAATAAATCTGTTTAATAATGAAATAATGTATAATTAATTCTGTTTAATTCGTAATTGTTTTTTATGCAATTTTTTGATCATTAAACTACTTTTTCAGCAACAAATACCGAGTTTTTTTTTATTTCTACATGGTTCCTGGGACATTCGTACATATAAAAATATGAACAGTCATTATTTGTTAATTGCACAAATACCATATATCAACAAATAGTAAAAATTCGTACTTTGTCATGAAAAAATGGATTTTCTACTAATCTACTGTAAAAATCGAGACGGAAATTTTTTCACAATTTTTCTACAGTTCAAAGAATCGTACATAATTTTTTCAAAATTTTTCATACTGTGGTTTTTGTTAAAAAAAAAAAATACAATCGTTTCTGTACTTGATCCAAATTAAAATTTGTGTTCATTGAAATCTTTCGCTTATTTCCGAATTTCGGGTTCAAATTTGTAATCAGCAACCCCATGAATTTTACTATGCAGTGTTTCACATAAATCGTGAGTAATGAAAAATGTTTGCCTCGAATAGTTGAATGAAATTACCTTCTGAACTGTTTCAAAAAGATGTTGACGTTCAAGCTTCGTTTCCCATCGAGTAAAGCGATCTGTAAAATTTGTTCAGTCACATAAAAGCATTTCAACACATTGTTCATTTCGAAGTGGCAACAAAAGTTTGAGTGGAAAATTAAAAAAAAAAAACAATTTCAGCTTCAAAAAGTGAAAAAAAAAAAATCGTCGAATGAAGATAAATGGACGAATTAAGCGCGATTTTAAAAGAGATTCGAGCACGAATCGAATGATCGACCGGCATAAAATTTCAACTCGAAGCAGAAAATCCGCTACAGCGATTTTTGGACAGTGGCCAAAATGGTGAAATTTTTTTAAATTTATTTATTTGTTTATAAGTTTATTTCGATGTATTTTCATCCAAAAACACTGAAAATACTGATGATTTCTTTATTAAACTCAAATATTCATGAGAAAACATCAAATAGCCACAACTTTGTTGCTTTTTCGACTTTTTTTTCAGCGATCGGTTGGGAATTCGAATGTTTGATGATGTTTTTCAATAAGGTCATAAAAAACTGCTTCGTGTCACGAATGATTGGAAACCGATCGTAAAGTGAATTGGGCGGAGAATTCGAAGCATCGTAATACCTCGGTGGGTTCTCGTCGTCGTCTATCGGCGTCGGTGCCAGGAGCGTGGTTCGTCGAGCAAGCAGCCGGTGGTACAATTGGCGGTGCTTGCTGACAAAATAATCCTTCCATTTCAGCCCAGTCCAAATCGGCCATCGGTGAATTCGAGTGCTCGTTCGCCACCAGTGACCAAATGTTTCGCTTGCCAATGACCTACGAAAGTAAAGAGAGAAAAAAAAAATGAGAACAACCTCAAGAAAGAACAAAAGGAGAGACAAGATGATCGCGTCAGGCTCCAAGATCCGAGTTCGAAAGAGCTATTCCCACTCACCTTGAACCTAAATAACCGGTATAAATATCCTGTCGCGTCCTTGATTCTCATTTAGATACGAAACCTCGTGCGCGCGTTAGAACTTTTTCCATTTAATTAGAAATCGGCGTTTGTACTCGACAAACAAAACCGGTTTCGTTTTATATTTTTTCAAGGCGATCCAAAATCTCGCATTATTCGTCATTAATAATATAAATGTCACTCGTCAGGACGAAATTTTTGATAATTTCGAATAATTATCCTTAAAAACCGTAAAAAACAGCTCTTGTGAGCTTTTATCTTAGCCTTCGTTTGGAATCGTATTTCTGAGCTCTTGAAATTGCGTCAAAATACAAAAATCGTATGTGATTTATATCGGAAACTGATTTTTCAAAAAATTCCGCCAATTTGAATGTCGAAAACAAATGACCTTCCGTACCGGCGAATTCCCAAGAAATTTTCAAATAAATTAGAAAATATTCATTTTTCCAAACCAAAGCAAAGTCGAACATTTTAATCCTAGAATTGACAGGCTCGTCGATTTCGACCCCAGACGAATGTCAAAAAAATTATGTTTCTGTCTTCTTCAGTTGATGATAAAATAAAAAATAAAAATTAATGATAAAGAATAAAGTCATGTTAATTCTTCAGTTTTTAAATGAGTCTTTCGTTAACTCACCTTCCACGATATTAAATGACTAGCATATAATTCTAAAAAACAAAGAGATTCATATGGTGGCAAGCCTCTTTCTGTGTAAAAACGATTTTACGATGAAAAATACGAAAGGGTCGAAAATGACTCCACGCCATGCGTTGGAAGGTAAAAAAATGGGACAAGAGTTCTAGGGTTAACTTTTCCTCAATGTTTAACGACTGAACTATGTCTGTCGAAAAGTGGGCCAAGTGTTTATTCCCCTGATCATGAGTATAATTGCAAAATTACGACAATAATTTCTATCCACGTTTAATAAGTATATAAAAAATGTGATAAAATTGATTACCTTATGATTTGGAATCTTGTTCCAATTGATGGTCTTCATTTTCGTCTTGGGGGTGGGAATTTCTTGCTGCGGGAGGAGTTTCGCATGATTGTTAGGTGGCTCAGGGGTAGGTGCGCGTAATATCGTCGGGACATTGAGAGGAGGAGGTAAGGGTGGTTCAATGGGTGCATCCGCGGTTGAGACATGACCGAGAAGCGGGGGTGGCGGAGGTGGAGGCAGCACGAAGCCGATAGGCGGACTTGGCTGTAACGGTGGTCCACCTGTTGGTGCCGGAAGTGGAGGTGGTAGAGGGGTTGTATTGCTAGCTGGCAGAGATGCTTTTCTGGTTGTTCCACAAGTTTGATCGGCGCCTCGACAGTGACAGCACAAATTTGTCTATACGCCGTTCGAATTATTATTATTATTATTATTATTATTATTATTATTATTATTATTATTATTATTTATTAATTTCAGTATTGTTCGTAGGTTTAGTATTTTTTTTAGTCGATTCGTATGATTCGTTCTCTGCCCATTTTTTATTAATTGTTTTTATTAAATCTTAGACGCCTAAAGTCTATTTTTTCGAACGTAAACCCTACAACGGGGTCGAAAATCACCTCAATCTTCTCTTTACCACAAAATGTTCCTCGTATGCGATAATAACATTTAAGGGGCCAGTCCACTTTGAAAATTTCAAAAAATCAATTTTTTTTACTGTTTTCGAAAGTACATGAGGTATTCCACGTCAAACCGGCGGACTTTTTCCCTGACCCTCGCCGACTTGGGTAATTATTTTTTATATGATTATATGAAGTCTAAAAGACACCCTGAAATTTTTTCAGATTTTTCTGAACAGCCATTTTTGAAAAAAATAAAAATAAAAATAAAAATAAAAATAAAAAAATCCAAAAAAAAGCCCCTTTTTAAAAATCTGAAAAAATTCCTAAAAATCGGTGATTATATGTCAAACATTTTAAGCTACCGCCCGTAGTGGAAGTACGATTTTTTCTGTGTGTTAATCGGCTAATAACGTTAAAAAATTCCAAAAATACCGGAAGACACTTACTCCGGCCCAATAGTTGAATATTTTGGTACCTAAAACTAATTTTCGTCACAATTTTCGAACAATCAAATCAAAATTAGAACACCGATCCCATAGGATCCTCAAAAAGAATTGATTTTTATAAAATATGAACGAATAAAGATGAATACCTCAACTTTTTGCCTGGCTCAATTTTTTTTTGTCTTGTACTGGTCTAAAATATCCCAAAAAATTTTTTGGGTACGAAAATATTCAACTACTGGCCCGAAATGAGTGGTTCTTGATTTTTTGAGAATTTTTTCAACTTTAATAGCTCATAAAAACACAGAAAAAATCGTTCTTCCACCACGGGCGGTAGCTTAAGGAAGTAACGCAGAAAATAGAATTGATGGACAGACAAATACCAAACTTGGCAGAGTGTTCGATTATAATATAAAAGAAACTCATACAAATTTTTAAGGTCCGAGGTGGGTTTTTACACGAGATATTTATAATTTTGTTTATCTCTTTGCAAGGCAATTCAACATGGCCTCTTATGAGAAATCACGGAGTTAGCGCTACATTATTCCTCATATCTCCGTAATTGATGGATAGATCAAGACGAAATTTAAACAGCAGAGAGATGAAATACTTAGAATCATTTATCTGGCTTAAAAATATTGAAAGGTGACTTATGACAGGAATAATAAGAACAATAAAAAGTACTCATAGCAAATTTTCGGACCTTTGCTCGAAGTGCTGCAACGTCGCATATTCGAGGTTATGAGCGCGCATTTTGAAATTTCAACGTATGTAAAAATTCGTGCCGGCTGACTGTTACATATTTTTATAATTTTGTGTTTTTTGTTTACATGACATATTATATTTAATATCAATAGAATGAATAAATAAATTACATATTCAAAAACAATTTTATTTTTCATACGTATTATCTTACATATAAGTAGAATATTTTTTAACTTAAATAATATTCGTAATATTAACACAGTCTCAATTACTTTTCAAATAATTGAGATACATATACACTTGAAATCTTTTTGTTATCACGCAATGATGTGCTCCGAACGTTTCTGCCTGCTTCATGCTGATTAATTCTAGCCCGGTACACCTTTTCGGTAACTATTTTACCTTTCCAATAAAATCTCGGCTTTTTTTCTTTTGGCATAACGAACTCGCGATTAAATTAAACGAAAATTCACTGACACAGCTGATGAGCTGTCAACGGCATATGCAATGCTTTGAACACGCATATACACGCGCACACATATCAACCGAAAGCGACGTTGCCAAATTAAGTACTACTTAGGTCAAATTTTTTTATGACTAGGTGGGTAGTTGCGTTCCTTCCTTAAAATGTTTGGCATATAATCACCGATTTTTAGGAATTTTTTCAGATTTTTAAAAAGGGGCTTTTTTTGATTTTTTTTTTTTTTCAAAAATGGCTGTTCAGAAAAATCGGAAAAAATTTCAGGGTGTCTTTTAGACTTCGTATAATCATATAAAAAATAATTACCCAAGTCGGCGAGGGTCAGGGAAAAAGTCCGCCGGTTTGACGTGGAATATCTCACATACATTCAGAAATATTGTGTCAAAGTTTTATGAAAATCCGAGCTCTCTAAGTATTTTTTTTTTTTACCTGAACGTCAGGACCTCATTTCGTCTACCTGAGCGTATAGCGCGCTCAAACGCGTTTTTCTCGAAACAACGTTTTCAAAATCTAGCTCCATCGTATCTCTAAAACTAATCAACCGATTCTCTTGAAATTTGAACCACATATTGTAAATATAATTCGCAACAAGATGACCCTCGATGGTCTTAAAATTTTGATTTTTACTCTTTTTTTTGTGAAAAACTGCGAAAAAAACGCATTTTTTTTTTACTTTTTTCGTTTTTCATCTGCCATTTTTTTATTTTTTCACAAAACTTTATATCCGAGGGTCATTTTGTAGCTGGTGTCATACTCAATCTAATGGACTTTGATTTTTTTGTTTCAGACAAGCCGTTGCCGAGTTGTGATGGAGCTAGCCTGGACCTAGCCCACCTATTTTTGAGGCGTTACGTTAAACTATAGTTTTCGTACTTAAAAATAAATAAAAATGAATTAAACAATTTTTTTAATGTATTTCAAGACTTTATTTATCAAGCCCAACAACTTTTATATTCATATCTTTTATAAAATCCTCAAAAAAAAATCGCGAAAATTGCCTTTTTTTCGTGGCTCCAAAGTGAAAAAGACCCCTTAATTATACCTCATTCTCTTCGACTTTTAATATCGAAGAGAATGGCGCATGATAGAGTCGCATTTGGCGAAAATTTAATGATGAAAACTCTATAAAAGTTTGTTACTAAATAATATTGGGGTCGTTTTCGACCCGGTTGTAGGGGTCTAGGGTTAATCACAAATTCAATATTAAAGGGATTTTTTTGGCTTATTTGTTGTTTGACATAGAAACACTTTTTGCCTTGGATGTGATAAAATTTCGTTATTTGTAATTTCAAATCGACATTTTCATTGTTTCAGTCGGAGAGTTGAATGCAAAAATCTTGCCAATTTACAATTTCAGATTATAATATTGAATCAATGAAATTTTGTCTCAAACTTTTTTTTTTATATTTAAATTTTAGATTTGTTGAATTTTTATGAATTAACAAATCGAAGGAGCTGCCAGTGTCATTATTTTCTTTTGGCAAACTTCGAAGGCCGATATTTGTAGATTAATGTAGCTTTCAAAAGATGCTTTAATTTCGTTTTAATAGAAATTTAGAATGCTATTGAAAGAAAATGAAATATCAATGATTCGTATAAAATACCTGGAGACTAGGAGACCTCAAAAGTTTAGTAGCATCCTCTCGGCTCTCGAGGAGCGTCGCTCGATGAACCAAAGTTTCGGCGGTGTCCCAAGCCAGATCGCTGGCTGCTTCTTTAGGATCAAGACGCAAAAGATGCTGCAATATACTCAGGAAGGGTATTTCCTGTGGTGTATCAGCGATTTGACCGAGTATCGCGTAAAAAATATCGACGTGGGATGATAAATCGATACCGGGTGGTCCGTGATTCGTTAATTCGTCGTCGGTCTCGCGCTGATCGTCAAAAACGTCGAGCTGAACTCCCAAATCCGGAGATTGTGGGGATTTTTTCTTTCTGCAATTAAGCTCGCTCTTATTTATGTCGAAAATTTGTAAAATCCTTTTTAAATCTAATTTTGATACGCGATTGCACGAATTTATCATCGCAATTTATCGCGCGCCGTTATAAGGCTCGATAATTTCTCGTTTACATTATATTGCTTTTCATTTTATATCCATTAAATATTTGTTTCTTTAATGAAGTTTCACAGTCTCACGATTTCAACGAATTATTCAAGTTTTTTATTTATTTTATAAGCCCATTATCGGTCTCCCTGTAGTACGCTCGATCGACGGGAGCCAACTGTCACCATACAATATCTTATTGTAAATTAAGCAGCGAGAACTTCCGGTCGTATCGAGCAATGTATCGCGGTTATATATCCCACCCGCGTTTAACGCTTTACCGAAGAGCTCAACCCGTTATTTTTCTACATAAAGCCATGCACACGTTTCATACGGTGTCTCCAGGCCGTAAGAGGCTCTATTTTTATTATCATTATTTCCATAATTCTCTAAATATCAAAATCAATGCTATATTTATAAAATATAATCTATTACAGTTCATTTTTATTCTTCATTATTTTCCTTTGTTATCATAAAAAAGTGCAGAAATTGTGTCTGATTTTTATTGCTCACGAATTCTTCAACGAATAAAAAAGCCTCGTTACAGTTTCAGCATTTCAGAACAATGGTAAAAAAATTTAGGATCGCATTGATTAACCAGTTAATTTAAAACGTGAAATCATATTTTTCTACTGGATAATTTTTTTTTTTTTTTTTTTTTTGTATAGTTTTGAGATCCAGTGAACTCTGAAATTATTTTCGACTTAAAGATCATTTTAGAAGTTTAGAGAAAAATATTCTTAGACACATTTTGGGCAGAGGCCATGAAGCGTTAATTGGTTCCCAACTTAATTACATTCTGCGCTGTTAATATGGAGCTATAATTTTTATTACAGAGGCAATAAGAGGCGAGAAAAAACTGGCATATGACCTCCTCGTAATTTTGAACTATTCATAAATTTTGGACCAGGCTCTATCTTGGGCTTGGACCTCCATAAAGGGACCTTGGCTGTAAAAAATACGACGAAGCAATGCTCAACGTCTCTATGTTTCTTTTTTGCTTGGACCGTTTCTCTACTGCTGTTTGTTGAATTTAATGGGGCATAAAATATTTAAATTGATATTTTTTCAATACTTCAACGTTAATATGGAAACTCGAGAATTTATTGTATGGTTGAAATTCAAAATAGATGAAGAATAAATGAAAGAGCATAAGAAAATCCTTTATTCTAATTCTCATCTTGAAAAAAGCGTGAAAAAAAAAAAAAAAAAAAAAAACAATTTTACCGGCAAAATATCCAAGATTGATCCAAAATTCGTTCTATTTGAAAAACCACCAATTTATTCCGTAAAAATTCATTGATTGTTACATAAAGTAGCGTCACACATAAAAAGAACAAAATTACAACACGCGAGAATGATTTTGTCAGCCGTGGATTCTCGAACTGGCGCTAAATCGATTCACAGTCACGCTTCATTGCGAAACAAAATGTTGTCAATAAAAATAAGCAGGCTTTCGAACTTTTAATCAAGCGTAACTGCGATAAAAAGTTTGGAGTAGAAAAAATAAACCGGCGTTGAGGCACGTGGATTTTCGATAGAGTGGCCTATAGTGAGACAAGAAAGACACTCACTGACTGAAGAGAGTCGGAGAGTTTGGGAACGCGAGGCTCCAGTTGGGGGTTTCGTATGCGTGCGAGATAAATCAAGAAACGAGAAGCGGCAGAAAGAAGAGTCGAGAAGTTGATGGGGCTATGTGCACGAAGAGTTCACTACACTTCGACTGTGACAGTGTGACTTATTTATGCTATATATATTTATATATGTTTCCATGGATCTCGGAGAACTCAAACGAGTCTTTTCGTTCTATATTCAAATTTAAAATATGCCATTTTTAATTAAACTATAAACTCGAACACTTTATTTACATTTTTATTGCTCTTTCTGTCAAACTTCGTTTTCGTATAATTAGAGAGAAAAAACATTGCCCAATTGCTCGTTGATCGATTGCTCGTTCAATTATTTATCCAATAAATTCATATTTCATGAATTAGTGAAACAATTTGATAATTTACATGTGTTAAAACTTAATGACAGATGAAACTCTAATTTCTTAAAATTTCCGAAAAATAAATTTAATTTTGCAATTATTTTTTGAGCTGTTTTATTGGTTATCGGTACAGGTCAGGTACTTAACTGTCATTTCGATGAAGTGAAGATCGTGGCTGCCAATTTACGAAACGGGCAAGCACGTTTTTCTTTATTGTTAAGTTTACGATTCTCGAGGGGGGAGAAAGGGAAAAAAAGAGAGGGAGGGATTGCGATAGAGAATAATGGAAAAAGAGACAAAGAAAAAAAGAAAGGACAATGCACTTTGAGTTTGTACGTTTCTAACATAAAAAAGAAACCAACATTGAATATCAAATTCGTAATTGTTATCGTGAGGAAGAGTCTCAAGTGAAAAATGTTAAAAAATTACCAATTCTCTTTCATCTGGTAAGAACAAAATAAAAATTCAAAGAGATGGATAAATGAAAATAGTTCAAGTCTATAAAAGTTTGTATATAAAGTTGGGGGATAATGGCTCATATATTTTCTTGTTCCAGCAACCAGCGAAGATCGCTGATGGTGTTGCAGGTGCATATCGAGCTTGCCAGAGAAAGCTTTGGCTCCCAAGTTAAATCGGTCTTTTACACCATTCTCTTTAGCTCTCTCTCTCTCTCTCTCTCTCTCTCTCTCTCTCTCTCTCTCTCTCTCTCTCTCTCTCTCTCTCTTTCTCTCACGGACACGAACACACTCGCACGATTTTCTTCGCTCTTAGTCTCATTTTTGCTCCCTTTCTATTCCTCTTCGTCATCCCTTCCTAAATATCCACACGAGTTTATATCCCTCCTTTTCGTCTTAGTTTCTCCCTCATGTTTCTCTCCCTTTCTTTCTCGCTCTCTCTAAATTTCTCAGCAAAGCTTCCCTAAGACAGAAAGTAAAAGCGAGAAAGAGCGAAGCAAAGCTCCCGGCCCAGACAATGACACTATATTTCGTTCTATTTCTCGACCGTTCGCGGCTGCTATGTGAACAACTTTTGCCCCGTACATTTCAACTCGAAACGCTCGAGAAATGGTCCTCGTTTTTATTTTCTTTTTCTACAGAGCAGGAAAACTTTGTAGCAGTGAAAAATATCTTATTTCTCTTCGGTTTTCAATGCCAATTCGTTAAAAATCTTACCAAAACGTAGGATTAAAGTTTTATAAAAAAAAAAAATACATTTCGGAGCTGTTTTCTTCTGTTTTTTTTTTCCAAATTTATGCCAATTATTCGTAAACCGGTTTATTTTTGAAAAAATAAAATAAACGTGTTTTTTTTTAGGCAGATTTGTTTTCTGTTTCTACTGTGACAAGGCGCGAGCTTTAAATCTCTTCTCCCAAGGGTGTAATTCAAACAAGCATTGCGTGGTCCCTAAGAAGCATTCCACATCTTCGCCTAAATTATTCACGTTTTCGTCGAATTTTTCATTTTTTTATGTACATGTTTATACACGTGGGTGCACAATAAAATGTCCAACATTTATCCGGTTATTTATGTCATATGTTGTTATTTATTATTATTATTATCATCAATGCAATTCACCAGTGTGTTAATTAAACGACGATTTATCGTACTCACCGAAGTTCGTTCAGTATGGGTAGCAGTTTTAAGCCTGGAAAAAAAAAAATTCACCATTCTAAGGGTCGATAAAATTTTTCATTTTTATTTGTTTATAAAATTAGTTATCGTTCGTAATAAAATTTATTGTTGAGTAAAATACGATATTCGTTATTTCAAAAAATTATTTTTCGTGTAGATTTTTTTGGAAGAGAGAAAGTCATTATCGTTATTTTAAAAAATCATCATTATCATTATCATCATCATCAAATAACGACCATGATGATCATTATTTCGAAAAATTAATCTTAGATTTGATTTTTTTGCAAAAGAGAGAGGGAGAGGAAAGATTTGCGGATTTTTTGACGATTATAAATTGAGAACCAACTTACCAATAAACTCATTTCGAAGTCTGACTCGATCTTTGAGGACAGGGGTCGAGATAACGAGACAGTTGATGAATGCCAGTAGCGCAGTCTGATAATCCTCGGCAGTTTCTTTCTGCAGCTCATCGACGATCGCTCTCAAACGATAACGTTCACCTTTTCGTTCCTGCGAAATGTATAATGCGAATACATTCAGCACACTATTGCTGCGGTTTCCTATCAAACGTAACTGTTTTTTACGCCCACGTTAACGATGAAACGAGATCGGATACAACATATATATATATATATATATATATATAATCGCCTCTCTTTCTCTTTCGATCATTCGATCTTTCGATCTTTCGTACCTGGTAAATGTGTAGAGTGTCGATGGCACGCTGACGACCGTCCTGACTGTAGACACATAGAGCCGATAGCAAATCGACCACTTGCTTCTTTACGGATGTACAAGCTGTGTCCAGAGCTATGAAAAATACATTTTTCATTTTTTCAATATTACGCTTTATCGAATATTTCAAAGCGAAACATCGTCAAACAATAAAAAGTATTGTAGAATAAAAGGCTAAAAGTTTATTTTAATTAAATTTTCTTATTTATTTTTGCCTTGTTTGTTTATTTTATTATTTGTTTGTGCTTTATTTATTTATTCGATTATTCATTTTTACTTTTTTTTTTTTTTATATTTAGTAATATTCGTTAGAATATTACTCCACATTTTTTCTAATTGTTAAATTATTGAAGATGGCAGATTGAAATGAAAAATTTTCATTTTATATTTCTCGTTTCAATGATACTCCAGTTTCTTACGTTCAGATTTTCCAGCCAAATAATTTAGGCAAACATTTCTAACGCATTGTTCAAATTACATTCGTATTATGCTGAGAAATTTGGCACCGTGTATAATTCATTTACACAATTCAATTAATTACGGCATTAAGTAGCATAGCTTTGTTTTAGTGTTTTCTTCCGCTATTAATGACAGATTAGCGATTTTATACAAAAATAGAAACGATAAATTACTTTCAAAATGACGTTGTCCTTCCAAATCCTTTTTTATCAATAATCTTTTTACTTTCATCCTCGGTTAATCAGTTGCAAAATTCGCTCGATTGCTACAATCTTAAAGATTTTATTTGTTTTATTTTTTTTTAATTTTTTTTATTTTTTTTGTAATTTTATATTATAAGAAATTTATATTTAAATAAGAACAGAGAAAGAATAATTTTGAAAGATAATTGATCGTAGCCTTTTTTGGATCGCGTGTTAAATATTAAATACCTGAAGCGAGTTTGTTGCAATAATCTGGATTATCCACAATGTAGTCAAGACCAACGTTGGAATCCATGATGACTGCATTTGCGCAAACTCTCGCAATCTGTAAGGAATTAATGAATTGACAAGAAAAAAAAAAGCGAAACAACAAGTCGAAAATGATTAAAAACAAGAGAAATTTGCGAATCGATTATGATAAAAAAAATGAATTCTGCGTACTTTCGAGTAGGACAAGAAACGAATAAATATTTCGATACTTCCGTCGAATGGAGAGCAAAACACCTCATTAACCAAATTTGCAAAGCGTGACTAAAAAAAAAATAAGAAAAGGAAAAACACATCCAGTGCTCGTATATAAAACTCAGTCACGGTCACCGTCTCGCAAAGACCGCGATGACTCGCCGTAATCTCGCACTTCGGGACAAGAGAGACTTGTAACTACTCCTCTCGTACCGTTTTACTTGTACCGTAAAAGTGCGACTCGAGGATTTGCGTTCGAGGTGAACGAGAGATCCCCTCATGGTGGCCCCAGCTTATACGACCATTTTACCATGATCGAGACTCCAAAATAATATTTCTCCTGGCTCGAAACCTCGAGAGATAAAAGAAACCCGATAATTCTCATTTATAACGATGGAAATAAACTCTTACTATTTTTTATTTTATTTCTTTTTTTTCGTATCCATTGGTAAACCTGCCTAAATTTTTCCTGCATCACTATT